>CANUEZ040000030.1:10000000-10592500 GCA_948099385.1 Fasciola hepatica
CTCCCTAGCCATTGTCATATACTTGTATTGTTGAGACTATCCTCTTTATTTTATTGGCCCTGGAACAAATACAACATGTATCAATCACTACACCTCAACATTTTTTTACATTTTGATCACGTGAAGTGGCATAATTTTGACTCGAACTTGGACTGCCGTGACGGTGGTACCTGACATTGGCATTTGTTGAACTCTGGTCCTCGTTGTCAGACTTTGTGGCCGTACACTTGAGGTTTGTATATATTTATATGCGTGTAACTTGATAATCCAGTACCGTAGAAACTACGAATCAATCTTGTTCTGGTTTTTGGATTCGTCTTGAGTTGGCTACGCGTTGCTCACAGTCGGAATGACCTTTACAGGGCTGCCCCGTGGCCCAGCTCGGAAGCATCACAGACTAAGCGTAATTCAACATCCGCATCAGCATTCAAAATATCACGTGCACACCGTCATGACACTGTTACCAATTTTTCCTCTTCCACGGTTTTCTTCACTTCCTCCGGCGGCTTCAGTACCCATGAGCAGCGGCTCAACCCAATCAACATTATTCCAAATCTCAAAAAGATTGTTTTACGGGAAAAATGCAAGGATCAGTCCAATCCCAGTTATCATAGACAGCTGCCAGTTGTGCCAACGAGGTTCTTGTTTTTGGCCTATCCCTGACGTCAGCCTTATATTTGATGGAGTTAGAGTCATCGCTCCATGTCAAACCTAAGATTCTCGAGAGCATTAATTGGTCCGCGTAAAAGTTTTCTATAGCTCTGCTCCTCCCATCAACCGGAACTTCTTTCAAAACATCTCGCTTGTCACTCAGCGGCTTGGTCAGCCTGAACCCACCAAGACTTGACAGACCGCGTAATCCCTCTCCCAAAGAAAGCATCTGCAGCTTCGTTCTCGGCAGTTAAAAAATCACCGGCTCAAAATTATTTAAACCCACTCGTGAGACCACCGACAGGAAAGGGGACCTAAATAAGATGCCTGTTTTCTTCAGAGCGTAACCCGATTAAATCATGAGGAAACTGCTCCAAAGGGACGCATTGCCATTCTCAGCCTCCTTCAGCTTACCAGCATCAGCATCATACCAACAGAGAAACCGAAGGGCATCTTGGTTTTCCTTAGGCAACCTAACTTGCGGAAACATTATAAATGTCGGCCCACAAGGCCACTGGCATCTGGTGAAACTGTAGAAGTACACCGGTCAACTAGGGAACTAATTCGGGGCCCTAAAATGAGTGCGCATTCAGAGGTTACCCCAGGAACGATGCATCTCCAACGGATAAAACTCGGACCTTCTCTAAAATTTTAGGATTTTTTTCCGTGCCGTGTTGCAGATACAACCTCGCTCGCCTATCTGCCATGGGCTCCTCTGGCATTTACTCCGCACATACTCGCCCAAAGTGGAGCTCAGTAACGGTCATATATTCACCCGTGAATTCTGGATCCCCCACAAATCCATTCCCTGACAACTTCAAAGACGAAGATTGCACGATCGACTGGGAAGTTTCACAAGGCCGATTGTTTTTCACGGCGAAGCAACTCAAAGACTTCCGTTCTCAATCCATAATAACCTTTCCGGAAATTTGATGGCCCAACCTTCCCCAATATACAGCGACGTTTTCAAGGGACCACTGTCATCAGAATCTTGATCAAAGAACTCCTGGAGGTTATTTGCAATATCCTGCAGACCGTGTGCTGCACCTTCTAAACTTACACGAACGGTAAAAATTCAACGGAATCAGTATGACCCAGCCTAAAAGAGTGTGTCAAACGTAGGGGTCTTCGTCGGAACCTCTCTGCCGTTGTAAAACCCAGTCCGTCGAGGAGCCATCCAAACCAAATGACATTCCTTTCACCGTGTCTGAAAAGGCTTCAAATTTTTATTCCAGTCAGATGGCCCCAAAGAGACAAAATTCCCTAGCCTGTTGCCACGGCCCGTACGTCTAACGCTGATGAGGATTAGGTGTTCTTTGTTCTGTTTGACTCAATACCGCCCAAAGACTTCAGAGCAAACAACAATCTTCCACAAGGCTGAACATTATTCCCAATGGGAGTGTTTGAGTTAATTTCCCTGCCACCCCTCCTAGAAGTAAACGTTCAGCCAAATCACTCTGCACGGAATAGGTATCCGCACCAGTGCCGAGCGGGGCAATGAGGCATAATGGCCAGTTTGGAACGTCAATAGTGACGGGTACAACCCCTCAGCCAATATATAGACGAGTGGGAAAAAGTTGGCAACGTGAGTTGAGGACCGAAATCTTGCTCACCTCATAAAACAATCGATGATGTCAGCGGCTGCAATTTTCTCCACAGAGATTCCAAAAATGACAAACATCAGGAAGGTGACCTGAAATCAGGCCAAAAAACATCCTTTGAATGAAGAATTGAACTCACAGCGGTCTTTAGGCAATAGTGTTTGAAACTCTTCACAGTTCCGTATGTTATGTCTACCATGACACGTAAAGTGACTGGTACCATTCACAAATACTACAATGGTTTTATCATTCGAACCCTCCTTCTTATAGGCGTCTAAGGCATTCCCTCACCCAAGGAGAAGGTAAGTGTACCCAGCGCCTCGCAAAAGTGCCTTGGCGTTTACGAAATGACACAGACCGCGACATCCTTGTTTGCTGCCCTCTGCTAGATCTCGTTTGCCCCTCTTGCCCAATCAACTGCCACTTACTTGGGCAACCTACTCAAAACTGCCCCTGACGAGTGGACTGAATTGGGGTCGCTGAGATACCCCAGTTCCTCCAGAGCAAATGCAAAACCGGTCAACTTGTTACCGTGGGACAGTGAGGCATCTATCCCGGAAAATGTCACCCGATCTAGTAAGCAAAGTACGATACGGTGCCTCTGACCAAAACATTCGCACTACATGCTTCTCACCCACTGATAACCCTCATTAGTAGGATAAAGTGAACAATTTCAACTAGCTTTTTTCGCCTTCCCTTCATAATATTGAAACAAATGGTTCAAAAGCTGATAATCGTCCCTTTCTCCGTCCCCTGCTTGGCCCCCAAGTTGTCGACGGAGCGGAATACGCTGTAAAGCAGAACCACCGAACTTAGGAAATTTACACTTGGGAAAATAAAGCTTTATTACCAGCCGATTTGGCCCTAGTTTCTCAGTGGAAGGGTCAGATTTAGCAACATAGAGAGTGTAATCACCACGATTTCAGCTAGCCTTAGAGATGTTGGTATGCGAGACGGACTTCTAGTACGGACGCTGCCATCCGTCCTTTTTCTAACTAGCGACCGTTCCACAAAAATCCTCCAGCAAGTCGTCTGAGTGACTCAGCCGCCCTTCGTTTGGCTTTAGCCGCCCCAAGCACAGCCTCAGTGGCTTCCACCTCTAAGTGAGCACTTTTCAATTCTAGTTTTACCTCTAGGTAAACGTCTGACAAACGGTTACGAACAACAGAGGAAGCGGACGTACCAGCGGGCAGAGTGGATATTATCTCAGCTGCCGAGGCGCAATTGGGACTATCCTCAATATCTAATTCCATCGGCAGCGGCGGAAGATTAAAGACTAGAAAATTACCGACCCGATACAACGAAAGAGATTAGAGTGGGAAGGGTGTACAGTTGGAAATGTGTGACCTCAGGATAATTTCACAACCAATCCAATTTGAAGTCACGTAAAGTGTCCAACAAAGCGAGGCTGTGGATCAAACTTTTCAAATCGCAAAACAATTCAAAATGGCCCCACGATGCACAAGTCAAATACTGTACGACAGCGCTGAACGCTGACCTCCAAGTGCAATGAAGGAAGAAACTTAGCAACTTTAAAACCCGGAATTGACGAAATTAAACAAACACAACCTACTGAGAAACGAAACTTCCATTATAATTGATGCAATAACTGAATATTGAAAAACAAACAATCAGGGCTTTGCAACTTATACATAGCTGTGCTCGTTCCCAGGCTCATCGTAAGGGTAGAACCGAACCAATGTCACCGAACGACCAAAAACCATACGTCTAAACATTTCTTAGACAGACAGGAAGTAAAAGCAGTTGAACAAAGAATAAAGATGAAGAGAAAATAGCCACTCCCAGTGGAACTAGCCGAATTCCATTGACTTTCTCACACGCGATCTGGCACGACACTCAGCCACCGCAACAGTACCTATGCGAGGCGAGCTCTATGAGAGACTGGCAGCCAACCGTTGATAACTCAGACAATTATTTGCATACCTCAAGCACCGTACTGGAGTGGCTTCGGGAATACCAACCTTACTTCAGTCTTAGAGGATCACCGAAGAATGAATCTGAGGCAGATATCCTGGCACGAGGCTGCTTCAGAGTATAGAACTAGGGGCTCCACACCAAATCATTCGCAGGTCCTATGGCTCCTTATCGTGCTTCGTTGTTTTAAGATGGAGAACTCTTCTGAACAGCTCTGGTCTGCGAAGTCTTACCAAACACCCGGCCCTGACGGAGTTCATCCTCTGGGGTTCAGCATACTCATTGACTTTCTTTTATTTCTAAGCACCAAGCTGTTGATCACTTCACAGGCGGCGGAGAAACAACAGGAAGACCGGGAGGAGGTTGTTATTGTTCCGCAGTTCAAAGAGGCGAAAAACTCCAGGCTCTCATTACTGTCCAGTGGGTCCATTATGTGTCAACATGAAGATCATGGAACTTCTCGGACCCCGACTTGTAGAAATACCTAGAAAGACGCCATCTGTTCAGCTCCTAACAAAATGGCTTTTATGAATTCCGTTCCTCTCTGCTTCTTCTGATTGCTCAGGAGAGCTGGGTCAAGGCAGAGGCTGAATAACAATCAGCGGACTTTATCTTCGTAGAATTCAGCAAGGCCTTCCACAAGGTTCGACCTGGTTGTTGTTTCATTATGTGCATACAAGCTTTCGATCGAGCACCCCAATTGATCTACCTGATTATATTCACTTTTGCCCGAATACGATGATTTGATTAGTTGTTCATGTCCATTCACAAGGCCACTGTACACTGATTAGATACTTTGTCCATGGTGCTCCCATAGTCCGCTTCTGGCGCAGGTTACATGTGGTAAAAGGGAATGCGGGGGAGCGGGGAGGACGTGAATGTCAAGGCGAGCGGACGAACCAAGCGAGGGCCACAGACAAAAGAACAGACGGCGAATATGTTGGAGGCTTCCCGAGGCAGGCAGAAGTAGGCATACGGACTACCAAAAGGGAAGTAGTGAGACCCCCGGCAACCAGCAACTAGTCCAGGTGAGGGGCTACCGATCAAGCTTTCAACTGAGGCTATCGGACTAACCGACTAGAAGTGATACCAAAGAGGAGCAAGCTACCTGCCGCAGGCAAATGGCCAGAAGGCAGCCGAAGCACTGAAGCAGCCGCAAGAGCAGTGTGGGTGCCGCGCAGTCTGGAACAGGGCCGATATGAAGGATCGTATGTGTCTGGTGACTTGGCTGATTTGGCTGTTGGAACGCAAGTATCCTACCCCTTCTTGTCGTCCTTGTCACAATACGCGCCTCTTTACGTACGTTCCGAGAGTTCCGTGTTCTGATTCAAACAAAACAATGACATACCCTTTCGGAAGCCTGGACTGAAGGAGAAAGATAATCCTGTCGTAAGATGGCTTGTGGATTTCCCAAGAGGACTGCGATTCGTGATCACAGTCTCTCATTCTGTCTCTAAGTAGCACTCAGTTTATAGTGATGCATCCCCAGAGTTTGTTCTTGGACAGGTACTAGCACAAAATGTCTCCCAACAGCTTTTCCACCCTCATATCTACTGTACGCAGATGACTCGAAACTGTGGCACATACTTCATTCAGATGATGACATTCAAATACTACAAGAAGACTTACAATTGCTGGCGTGCTGTTTTTCTGCGCGGATGCCACCACCTAATCAGCCGAAATGTGCTTGCACGCTTGTGGGTCGTCCCTAGTCGTGAACGGGAGCTTTGTGACGAAACCTATGTGGGACGACTTCCATCGCCCCTATCATGAGAGATAGAGATGGACATGATGATGAAGGCACCACCCTGTTTACGGGGAACCACTCATATAACAACTGTCTCCAGCCTGAGGGGGGAGACGCTTGCATTCTTTTAATCTTTGGCAAAACTGCACCAGAGGAAAAATATGCTAACAGAACGGACGGGAAGAACGTTCAACAACCACGACGGTGAATGCTGACTCTAGTGCATACAGCCGAAGGAAATCAAAGCACTTGATTGGCCTTGGCCACCACTCTTCTCGTGAAGACTAAACTGGGCTGATTCGGGAGAGGAGAAACGCGACCGGTGTGGAGATAAGTAAGGATGGACTTGAGTCGACCGCGCGTAACCATAAGCCGGTATCATGCCTCAAGCCCTTGAGAGAATCATCCGTGGTCCCATCTGCCAGCACATACTGAGGTACTCCACTCTTAGCCCAGCCGAGCCTGGATCTCCAAAATATAGACCTCTGACTAACCCCCTGTGCTTCTCAAGTGAAGTGACTCGATGGTTGGACGAAGGTAAACAAAACAGTGCGACCTTGGCTTTGGCGAGGCTCCTTACCCGGTTATTATTAGTCTGTTTCCAAGCCAAATAGGAGTTTTTGGTACAGGTGGGTCAGCAAGTAGGTGGATGGCGGATTTACTCTCTAGAAGGACTTTTGGCGTCAAAATGGGGGACAAGCTCTATAGTTCGGTGAACGTCACAAGTGGTGCACCACAAGGATCTGTCCCAGGCCCGGCACTATTGTAGTTGTTTATTAAGGACACAACATTCGCCCGTCAATGGCCTAATGTCGTTCTTGGTGTGTCATAGAATATCACGGATAATCGCCTTTTGATTTCGGGATCCGTTGTGAATTGGGCCACTCATTGCTTAAACGTGTGTTACAGCTCCTGCTCAAATAGGTCGCAGTGGGCTCTTTAGACAGCAGTCAGCGTTATCGAGCCAAAAGCTCCAAACATTCATACCAGCTTGTCTGGTTATAACAAGACCTCTTTTAGAATATGCTATGCGGACTTGGTTACCCTTCAACGAAAACGACGCCTGCTGCACGGGAAAAGTTCAAAGTCTTGCGACGCGAACGGGTTAAGGGCCGGGGGGTGAGATGTAAGAAAAGAGACCCCAGGATCCCAGCCTTTCTCAGTCTAATAAGTGAGACTTCGAGGGGACCTCATAGAAGCTTTTAGGTTGATGAACGGTTCTTCTGGTCTCGGTCTGGATATTCTATTCCAAATAGTTCTAGTTTCCCGAACCAGGGGTACGGGTAGAGGGCGAAGGAAGTTCTGGCTAAGTTGGTAACCAGGTTGCACTTCCTTAGGAACGGAGTAGTGGGCAGCTGGAACAGTCTACCCGGTGGAACGATTTACCTGCCTTCCGTACGGTACTTGAGAAGACCCCAGATGGTAAGTGGAAAACGGCTATCTATGATGGCGAGTTTTGAGCGCGCACGCTAAACGGACGAAGGGTAGAATCATGATCCATCCGAGGTGTATTGTTGTTGACATTTTCGATTTTCACGTGCCCTCCCGGTGAACGTTCACAGTGCTTAAAGTCTCTCGCAGCTGATATGCGAGGAGACTTTACTTTCACCTTTATTTTTTAGGGTTTATTCGACAAAATGCTTTGGGCATTGATAGGTGCGCAACTCGTGTTCATACCATCAAAGGAATCCTGGATGCTGGGTTGGTCTTGGGCACTACCTTTTGGTGCTCCGCATACCAGGTACTAACTAGATCCCGAGAACGACATAAGGTAAGACCAACAAGCTAACAGTTCCAAAGGCCACTAAAAGAGGGCAAAAGTCAGTGGAATAGGTGAGGGACGGTTTGTATTGAAACAGAGTCGGTTGTGTTTACCTTTTAGTGACACCGGACAAGATACCAGCTAAGGGGCTAAAGATTAAACCGCCCGCAAGCACGGCAGCCAAAACGTTAGTTCTTTGATTAGGGCAAACCAAATTTCCTTAAAGCAAGCAGACAAACAACGCACAGCCCCGTGGCATTAAAAGACACATAAAACCGCCAGAGCTGAAAACCATTTATTTTTGTCGATGGTATTTTCATTCACAAGTTTAAACATCTTCGGGTCGCTACAACCTGTCCTGTGAAAACTGAACTGGGAAGAGCCACTGGGCAAAAGTAATCATGTAGTCTTAAGGGTCACACTAAGACTTAGCGAGGCGCAGAGGGAAATTGTGTTACGTCGGCGCTGTGGGGGAATCAATGTAAGTGAACTAAAGAGGGTGGCTGAAGGAGTTCAGTGGACACCGAGTCACAAAATCTCCTCCGCAGAGGAACTTTGGGAGGCCATCAAGATGGGGCTACTCGAACTTACAGAGAAGTTTGCACCCCTGGGAGTGCTAGCAGTAGAAATCAACCCCCACGGTGGAAGTCAAAAGTCTGCAAGGCTATAGTTATTCGTAGGCAACGATGGGTGGCGTACAAGCTGTACGAAACTCAGGTGGCATGGAACAGCTATAAGATGGCTAGAAAAAGAATTCAATCCATCCAAAGAGTAGAGGAATATTCCTTCCAGCGTTGATGAGCTGCGTCGGATAACACAAACCCAAAGCGGTTCTAAGCTTATGTACAATCCCACAAACGTATGACAAAAAGTGTGGCAACTTTGGAGGGAGCACAGGGACGACTACCTCTAAGCGACGAAGACAATGCCGACATGCTCTTGGCCTTCTTCAAGAGCATATATCGGCCAGAAAATAATTGAGAGGAAAGAATAGAGGTTCTGCAGGTGCCCCCAACACCCGAACTTACTGTAGGAGGAGAAGATGTGTACGCGGAGTTGCAAACCTTGAATAGAAACAAAGCGGCAGGACCAAATGGGATCTATCCAGCTCTGGCTGAGGTCCTGAAGGCTCCGGTGATGGAGCTGTATGAAACGTCGCTAAGAGAGGGACTTGCGCCGGGAGACGGGAGGATAGCAACAGTGGTAGGAACTTGTAAGAGCGGACCCCAGCAAAAGGCCGGAGATTACCGGCCGGTCAGCTTACCTCCACTACTGTGTAAGTGCCAGGAGCGAATAGTCAGAAAACAGATCTCCGGGAATCTGGTTCAAAATAACCCTATATCAAATGCTCAGCATGGGTTTGTGGCGGAACGGTCCTGTCTGGCGAATCTCCTGCTGTTCCTCGATGAGGTAACCAAGCGCCTGGACGAGGGGCAGTCGATTGCGGTCTACTACTTGGACTTCAGCAAGGCGTTTGATTCTGTGAACCACAAATTTCTGGACGTCAAACTGTAGTCTATGGGAATTGTTGGAGAGGCAAGACAGTGGCTGAATAGCTTATTAGCAGGGCGAACTTTTAGTGTTAAGTCGGGCAGTCATATCTCAAAACTGGAAGGTGGAACAGGTGGGGTGCCGCAGGGCTCGGTGCTCGGCCCTCTGCTCTTCCTCGTCTACATCAACGACCTAGCACGTGAGCTTAAAAACCCCACCTTTATGTTTGCCGATGACTTCAAGATAGCTGGAGTAGATATAGAACTTGACGTGTTAGCAGCACAAAACTGGTCACGCAAATGGGACCTTCCACTAAACCTCACCAAGTGTCAAAGCTTGACCACAAATACAGGAGCCAGTGTGATAGGTGTGGGTTCGTTGCAAGTGGCCTCGCAGGTCAAGGACTTTGGCATTATAGTGGACAACAGATTTAAGCCGTCGAAGCAGTGCACCGCAGCAGCCAATATGGCCAGGAGAGAACTTTTTCGAGTTAGATCCATTTTGTCGTGTAGAGAGCCGGAGATTTTCGTTCCGATATATCAGGCCATAGTTAGGCCGCATATGGAGTACTGCATGAAAGCCCGGGCGTCGTGCTATCGGAGAGATAAAGATTGTCTGCATAAAGTGCCAGGGCTTGCCACTAGAATTGTGGCCGGGAAAAAAGGATTTGGCTACACAGAGCGTCTCCTTGCCCTAGATCAGTTCTCGATGAAAAGGCGGGGCGTTCGCGGGGATTTGATAGAAGCCGTCAAGGTGATGAAAGGACCGTCAGGTATAAGTCGAGAAGGCCTTTTCTTTTCGATCCCAGAGAGAGGCACAAGGGGGCATAGCCTTAGATTACAAAGAAAGCATTCGAGGCTCCAAATTAGGGTGAAGTTCTTCTCGAATAGAGTGGTACCTTATTGGAGTAAGCTCCCGAAGGAGGTCATAAATGCCACAGCAGTGAAGGCTTTTAAGAAAGCAGTAGATCTATTTTGGATGGCGGTGCACTCCGATTTACGTTAGGCAGCTTTTAGGGTCAGACGCAATTTACTCATCGTTTCCACCTTTCTCTGCCAGGGCTGACACCGCACAAAATTTCTGCCTGTCAGAAGAAGAAAATCACGCAGTGTTTGGAGCTACGGAGACGAGCCAACAAAACAACTATCCGAACACACGATTGACTCCAGCCACACCAAGTCCAGTGCAAACTGAACTGAACTGAACTGAACTCACATGACCTCACCTGACCTTTGAAGCGCGCAGGTTGATCGGGCAAAATGTTCGGGTAATAGTTGAACTTTGGCCGAAACCGGGTGTTGCTCCGCCTTTAGTGATTCTTTTTCTCCTATTTCGTCTTGACTATGTTGCAGACATAACAGCCTCCATGGCCGATGCTAAGGAACTGAAAAAGACTGCTGACGCTCCAACTTCCCTCCGTTTCCATTGGTTAATATCTGTTTGCTCCTGGGATGCCCTGCGCCTGCGGTTATAACTGACCTTCGTCCCGCAATTGCGTTTCTTTCGCGTTGTTGTGGTTGAAGTGTTTTGTTGATGCAGCCGTTCCAGTCAGTCTTGTATGTCTGGTTCAACCCAGCCAAACTACCTAAAGGACTCAGAAATAATTTTTGGGTACCCCCCCCCCCCAAGCAGCATATTACTCACATCTACTGTGGGCAAGTGAGGGAAGGCGTGGGGATGCGTTGGGATAGACCGCTTTGCTCTGGAGAAACGTGGGAATTGCCCATCACGTTGAATTTATGGACTTGAAAATTATTCACGGTACATTGCTACTTTTAGTTTTCGTGCGAATGAATCTATTTTATAACTTCGGTCATAACCCTTGTAGCACCCAGCCCGGTGCTTACGGCCGTAAGTAACATCGGTTTTCGATCGGTTTGTTTAGTAGCCATTTTACACGGATCAACAATGAATCGATATAAAGGAAATCGACGACCGCAGTAATGTGCAATGGTTAGTTGGTTTAAATGATCGAAATGCCCCTCGGTCTGGATCGCCTTCTCTTATTGCCTCAAAATGGGTAAAATAAAAGCCATCATTCGCAAAATCCTAAATTGAGAAATAGAAATGAGTATCGCAAATCGTAATTTGGGAAAAGTGACAGAAATTAACGAAGTATATCATGTAATACAAAAGATAGGCGCAAACCGCTCGGAAACCGTTCAGAAACCGGACAAAAACCGCTCCGAATCCGGTCGGTTTTTGGCTGGTTTTCGAGCTGTTTTTACACTTACGCCGATCGGTTTTCAAGTGGTTTCTGAGTGGTTTTTGACCGGTTTTCTGGACGGCTTCTGAATGGTTCCCGAGCGGTTTTCGTCAGTCGTTTGAAATACGTGATCTACTTCGGTCATTTCTGTCACTTTTCTTAAGTTACGATTTGCGATGCTCGTTTCTATTTCTCAATTTAGGATTTTGCGAATGATGGCTTTTATTTTACCCATTTTGAGGCAATAAGAGAAGGCGATCCAGACCGAGGGGCATTTCGATCATTTAAACCAACTAACCATTGCACATTACTGCGGTCGTCGATTTCCTTTATATCAATTCATTGTTGATCCGTGTGAAGTGGCTGCTAAACAAACCGACCTAAAGCCCATCGGCGTAATAGTAAAAACCGGTCAGAAACCGATAGACTTCGTAGCAGTTTTGCTACAAGGGAACGTACATCATAGTCGAACCTACTGTGCAGTCGATATTTGATACATATTGTTCATTTAAAGATTGGAGGCTCAGGACATTTACCTAGCCCCGTTTTATCGTCTACAACTTGTAATATTCGTTTTCTTCAAGTGAAATTTGCCTGTTTGGGACACGTAAATATTTATCCAAGCGTCATGCCTATATGGGCAACGTATGGACATTCTGTGGGAAAGCTGTGGGCCCTATCACTACAATATTTGAATGTCCATTTCTGTTAATTCAGTTGGATGGTGGTGTATTTTCGTCCTGTACATGCCCTTGTAACACACAGCTCGTTCGTAACATCAATTTTCGGATGGTTTACGACCGATTTCTTTAGCAACCATTTTACACGGATCAAAAGTGAATCTATACGAAGGAAGTTGACGAATGGAGTAATGTACACTGCGTAATGGGCATTTTATTCCAATATATTGGTTAAATACATTGGAACGTCTTGAAATACCAAGTTATAGATCTTTCTATTTTATGCCCCTGAAATGGGTACAGTAAGGACAATTATTTAAAATATTATAATTTGGGAACTAATAGTGAGCAAAGAAAAACTTAAATTGGAAAAAGTGTCGGAAATTAACGGAGCATATCGCGTATCTTACACGACTGACATAAAACGCTCGGAAACCGGCCAAAAATCGATCGGTTTCGGAGCGCTTTTGCCACAAAGGTGCTGTTGGTATCTGTGAAGAGAACTAGTTTATATATATATATATATATATATATATATATATATATATATATATATATCCATCTGTCATTTCCACAGAAGCGCCACCCAGAATGGTTTCTGACAAATTAGGAATCACTCTCGATGCATATTTGAAGTAGTCATCTCACATTTCAAACCGTGTGAGAAAACTTCGCCGGCTGTCTTAACAGGTCCGAAAGCTTAAGCGTTTCAATGTTAAACAGAGTGCTATTTCCGTTTTCGTCTAGCAATGTTTTACCTGTTCTACTTTAGTGTTCCCCTGTTATTTCTGCTGGTCTTCTGAAGAAAGATTTTAAAATTCTCTGTCAAGGTCTGTCTTTCATCAGTCGAGTATATTTCTTACCCTTAACTGAAATATCGGCTAACTTGTGCGAACTACACCTGGCCGCATGTGAAAAGATCGCTCACAAAATCCTTGCAGACAGCACTCATCCTTTACACAGTGATCTGTCCAAATGTAACTCTCGCTTCTACACGATCCTCTTTTCGATCCATGCCCTCAAGTATTAACATCTACAACAACTCTACCGCTCCACATCTGGCCCGGATCCTCACAACCGGGAACGAGAATCGGCAGAACTCCTTGGTAATTTTGATGTGTGATCACTCATTTCCTTCATCCCATTGATTCAATGAGGTGCAAAGTGTAAATCTTTTTTGACTGAAATGTGGGCGCCTGTTTACACAAAAGTGTGGTCAAAAAAAATACGAATACAAAAATATATTCAACGATAGGGGCAATGTCGCTCCATGCTAAGACTTTCTTATGAGTATAAATCTTTCACAATTATACACCAATGTATTATGTTTGAATAAATAGGTATTCATTCATACAAATTTGTACTTACAAGTACAAGTCAACATTTTAAAATGAGTTGAAACTGTTAGGTTAGCAACCATCTTGCTAACTACGTTGTCCGTAAAATTCAATTCAGAGATCCATGGACCTCTGAATCAAATTACTTGTAAGCTTACATGAGGTTTTTCGGTGCACAGGCAAAAGTCTGAATTTTTAGGGGATCGTTAAACTGGTTGAATCACCGTTTCAATGAAGAACGGAAGTGGCCTCGGGTTTGTCATAATTGTTGGACGGTTTTCTACATTAATAGCGGTAAAACACCATCATATAGACATTACTTATGCAACGGCGTGAAAACAAACTTGGCTTAGTGCGTAAATGTTTCCTTTGTGATTTCGACTGAACTTCACTACGTAAATCACAGTAAAATGCCCACATTTGCTTACTGGTTCATCCGCTAACAGAGAAGACTTGTCGTCCATGGAGGGTGGCGGTAGTAATGTGTCAATATCGTGACTGGCGTTTTACTTTTTCTTCGGAAGCTTTTTTTCTCGTCTCTGGAATCAAAAATGTGGACGGATTTTCTTAAACCAAGTTAAAGCTGTGGTTATGACATACTGTTTTCTTTTGCCGTGGTGATCCGTCCTAACTCCGGTATCTGCGGATGGTAATTCTGAAACCTTTGAAGCACTCTCAAGTATCCTCTCTTTTATTCAACCTTTGTCTCCTGTCTTCAGCCGCCTCTGTTTGCTCCTTCTACTTACCCATAATGCTCCCATTGATGACACGCACAATACTCGCAACATTTCGTCGTCAAATAGTGTCGCAAATAATCCTCAGTCTCATAACTTACATTTTTTCAAATTTCATCAGCCTCTGATTCCCGGCTTCTTTAACGTGCGTACACTCATGCAAACCAGTCAGCAGGTGTGCCTATAGTTCACAATGAACTCTCTGGCGAATAATGTCTGCTGCGTCTGTTAAACACGTATCCAGGATTCAAGAAGTTTGGTTCAACTAACTGCTCCTGGTGTCTCATCAATGTGTTTCCTGCACATTTCAAGAGATGAAGCAGCTAGAGCTGTGGGTCAACGTGGTGTAGGAATACTTACATTACTTCTACACGACTATCCCTCATCAGAGGATAAGTGGGCCCCATGAATATCGTGGATCACCGCTGACCATGCGCGGTGGTTGGATGCAAGCTCAGTACAAATCGTGGCCCAGTTTTTCTTCCAGTATCGCAGATCGTAGATCGTATGTCATCCAAGGCGCTCCATGTCTTTTTTGACGGTGCTCCACCACGTTTTCAGTTGGCCACCAGTGCGACAGCTCCGTTCCGTACATAGCGCCGAGCAGAGCGTTTGTCTGGACAATTGTGTGTCGGGTCGCCTAAGTACGTGGCCGAACAACTGAAGACAGTAGCGTTGAAAAAGGACGGAGAGCTGGTCAGTGTAGCAGCATCGCTTCCTTGTTTCTTCGTTTGATAGTATCTACTGCCAGTTTGTGCGAAAAATTCGGCGCAGACACCAGTGGTCAAACACCAGCCTGCTGGTATTCTCAGCTCGCAGTGTCCAGGTTTCACATCCGTACGTGAGCACGGGTTGGATAGCAGCACAGAAAACGGGAATCTTCGTTCAAAGGTCAATTTCACTCCGTGGTCATAGTACACATCGAAGCTAAAGAAACGCTTTCCGTGCATTGTCAGTCCCTAACAGTGCTTTATCCTTCGCCTGACTATTCGGAATTAGAGTTGATCCCAGATATCTATACGATGGGACACACTCGATCGCCCAACCGTTGATAGACTACTGCTGAGCTGACGGTTCAGAGAAGGTTGAAAAAGCCTTCGTTTTCGCTGAATTGACTTCGAGACCAGTAGTCTTCAAGAAACAATCAAGTGGGCCCAGGACTAGCTGAGGTGTGGCGGCAGAATCTCCCAGTGCGAAAACACCGTCCGCAAACTCCAGGTCGGTGATGTGCACCGTTGGACTCAATTGGACACCGGGGTAATCAACGAAGGCTATGTTCATTGTCCAATCGACTGCGTAGTTGAACAATACCGATGACAGAAAATAGCCCTGTATAACTCCGGAATTAATTGCGAACGCCGACAATTCTTCGCCACACACTTAAACACGTACGCTAGTGAAGGCATGGTAAGCCCTCAGGATCCTTGAGAGTTTGGCAGGAATACCGTCGAGTTCAAATATACCCCCAAAGGCATCCACGCATAGTCGAGTCAAAAGCAGCCCTAAAATCAATAAAGCAGGTTACTGTTAGCTGATGGTACTTGTAGCAATGTTCCAGTACTCGGTGCAATGTGAAGATTTGGTCCACACATTCTCTGTCACGGCGGAAACCCCCTTGGTTTGGTCGAGTGCGGGAGTCTCTCGCAACTGAGAATGGCAGTACACAGAAAATCTTTGCAGCGACGTCATTCAAACTGATATGGTATTCAGCATGCGAAGACAGATACATCTGAATGGGCGGACGAAATCTACTAGTCCAACGGCTACAAAGGAAAACTACCCAACCTAACCGACCCGGTATTCCGGAAGAGGCGAATGAGCCGCACAACGGGCCACCGGCTCGCCCTACTGCATTGTAAGCTGCACTTGAGTGTGCAAAGGCTAGAGATGCATCTTCGAACAAAAAGGCCGGATGAGGTACTGTCAACTTACTTCCTACTCCGGACTGGGTGATCAAGTAGTACAACAGTCCCGAGCGGTGCTGGAGATACCACCTCGCACCATATTCCCGTGAATCTCTATGAATAATTTTAAAAACATGCACTCTGATCATGCTACGACGTCCCCAGCAGGTGACGCGCCCCTTGCTCCAGCGGTCGAGGTTTCAAGACAACAAGTTGGAATATTCAACTGTAAGAAACAGGCTTATATAGCTTGTTGGAATGTACGGACACTACGACGTGGGCAGCGAAAGCCTAACAATGAGGACACTACACTACTAAAAAATCAACATAGCCTGTCTCTCAGAAGTCCGCACATCTAACTCTGGCACTCGGTACATAAAAGTTCTAGGAGGAGACAACTTACTGGATTTATCACAGCAGCCCAACAGACAACTCCGAGCACCACGGCGTCGCATTTGTCATTAACAATAAAGCCAACAACGCAATGATCGCTTGGTAGCCGATTTCAGCAAGACTTGCTTTGACTCGTTTCAAAGGCTCTCCACAAAACTTAACGATGATTGCGGTCTATGCTCCGACCAACGTGGCGGACAGCGAGACAAAAGATGAATTTTACGGCAGCCTCCAAGAGTTAATCAATCGGGTCCAGAGAAGTAACACTCTGTTCATCGCCGAAGACTGGAACGCTCGCACAGGTCTGTCAAGTTCGTCAACGCGGCACGTCCTGGAGGAATTTAGCCTCGGTCAACACTGTGCGAATGGTGACCGCCTGGTCGGCTTCGCCGACTCTAACAGGATGGTCGCTTGCACCACACATTTCCAGCACCCCAAAAAGAACCTTCTGACGTGGTACTCAAACGACGGTCGCATTTCGCATCAAATCGACCATATCCTAGCAAAGTCTCGTTGGGCTTCGTCTGTAGAAGACTGTCAAGCGTACCGAGGCGAAGTGACGGGAAACGCAAACTATATAGACCACGTTCTTGTTCGTGCAAGCTTCAGAATCCATCTACCGGCACACCTTAAGGCGTCTCCATCGACCCACATAAACGTCACAGCTCTGGGAATGCCAGAAAAATGCCAAGCGCTGTTAAACGCAATCACCACCCGATTACCCACAGTAACCAGCGTATCACCGTACTCAACTCCAGTAGAAAAATAGTGGACGATAATCAAATCGACGATTAGAAAAGCCGCCTTGAAAGAATCAGGGAAAACTAAAAAACGGGATCTCTGAAGGCACAGTTCAACTGTCGGCTGAAGCACACGAAGCCCGGATATCAGGAAGTGGCGGATGCCGCAGATTGCAGCGCGATGCCTCGCGGTGCGCTATATGATCGTAAGTGGTACTGGATAGAAATAGCTAAAAAGATGGAGATTGCAGCCGGGATCGGTGACTTCGGCAAGCTGTCCCACCTCATTCTCAACGCGTCGGATAGGCGCTGCAAGCAAGAGTCGCACTTACGCGACACAACTGGTCAGTCCATACCTGAACAGAAAAGAAAAATAGAACAATGGGTAGAACACTTCGATTGGATGCTCAACTGACCATCAGTCCACACGACGGGCCTTGCAGAGCCGTACGATGACAGTTGCGATCCACCGGGCAAAAAATAAAATCGCCACAGTCATCAATCAGCTGAAGAACGAAAAAGCTGCTGGAGAGGATGGCATTCCACCTGAAGTCTGCAAGTGCTGCCTGTCGTCATTGATCGACAGATTACACACCCTATTTGGCTCCATATGGGGGGAAGAGGTCTTTCCGATTGATTGGGTTACGCCCGTTCTGCTTCCTATCCCAAAGAAGGGGGACAAATCCGTGTGCGAGAACTATAGGGGGATCAGCCTGATCGACGTACTTGCAAAGATTTTCTACGTGCTGCTACTCAACCGCTTCTCAGTTACAAGAGACCGCCGCACTCGACTGAACCAATGGGGTTTCCGCCGTAGCTAAGGCTGCGTGGACCAAATTTTCGCACTGCGTCAGACAATAGAGCACCGCTACAAGTTCCAGCATTCAACAGCCGCCTGTTTCATCGATTTTGTGCTCGCTTTTGATTCAGTAAACCGGGAGTGTCTCTGGGCGATAATGGAATCCGACGCACGCCCAATAAACTCGCAAGGCTTCTGAGAGGATACTATTCGTCCACTAGGGCGCAAATCCGTATGTACGGTGAAGAGTCATCCGAGTTCACACTCACTACGGGAGCCCGACAGGGCTACTCTCTTTCATCGGTGCTGTTCAACTACGCGATAGACTGGACAATGAGACAGGCACCAACTGACTATCCCGATATCCAACTGAATCAGATGTACATCTCGGACCTAGAGTTCGCGGATGACATTGTAGTGCTAGCGGACTCTCCCGCCACGCTTTAACCAGTTATTGACCGAATCGATTTCTTCTCAGACTCAATCAGGCTAGAAGTAAACATTACGAAAACCAAAAGTATGTCAGCTTGTCCAGGACCATATGATCAACAGCTGTCTGTCAGTGGTGGTAGACAGCTCTGCTGTCGCCCGGCTCATTACCACACCTGGTCTATTGAGGCCTTATGTGGTTCGCCACTTTAAGTCTCAAGATCATGGTTGCCAGTTTCCTTCCCATTATGGGTCATAAAAATACACAATCACAAAAACTTGCGCTCTTGCTCGTTCTGCTCACTCGGAAATCAAGCATGAACTCATCACCCTCACTGACGTTCGCAAAATGAACTATAATATCGATTCTGTGCACTGATTTCTCCAATCTTCCTCTCCTCTGCTCTATTTTTGACCGAAACTCAAATCTCCCCCTCATCAGACACCACACATCTCCAGTTTGCCAACTATGTTTTTTATTCCTCTATTTCACCCAAAGCTGGTGTCTCTGTCTTTGTCCACCAATCAGTCACTAAATTCAGAATCCAGAATTTTGAATTTTCCAGTCGTGAATTTCAGTTGATGTGACTGAAGCTCCGACTTCCCTATTTTAACAACTACTCTTGTTTTGTTTACTGTTCACCCAACAGCAGCGACTTGTCGATCTTTGATTTCTTATCTTCGAGCATTGAGCACTTGTTTGTTACGGATCCCACCTGCCATATCACCATCTCAGGAGATTTTATTGTTCACAATCGAGATTGGTTGATTCACTCATCGGACACTTCGGCTCTGGGGTGCGAAGCCGAACATTTCGCCGTGGTCGATAACCTGTGCTAGTTTGTTGACTTCTTCACACGTATCCCCCATCGAGCTGGCGATCTTGCCTATACCCTTGGTCCTATTCTCACTTCCGTTCCTTCACTGTTCTCAGACATATCGACTCTTCTTCCACTTAGCTCATCTGGCTACCGTGTCATTTACTGTCCCATCAATTTTACTCGCCCCGATCCTCCACCTATCTCAAGACACATTTTGGCGCTCCAGTTCAACCAATGGGGATGGCTTTCGCGCTTTCCTAGCCTCATATCCTTGGAATAATTGCTGTTTTTATTCAGACCTTTCCGTTTCTAACTTCACCGACATTGTTCTTCAGGGTATGCAATTTTTTATTCCTCACTTTTCTAAACCCGGCAAACCTGAATTCCCCGAGTGGTTCAATCACGCATGTGATCATGCTGTACGTTTGAAGCGTGCAATATTTCTCCGCTGGCGCCGCTCGCCCACTCCCGACTCCCACCGCCGCTTCGTGAAAGCCAGGAACGGATGCTCGTCAACCTTACAGATAGGCAAAGAACGCTTCGTCCACTGGGAAGTCGAACGCTTACTCTCATCTGCCACCGGTAGCCGAACATTTTGGTCCCTTGCCAAAGCAGTCTCCCGCAATTCTTGCCCTTCCAATTTCCCTCTTATCTGTAATTCCCCTGGTGACCTCGTTTGTGAACCATACGAGAAGCGAAGATTTTGCTTCTCGATTTGCCTCCAACTCCACCTTACCCATTTATCCTTCTCCTCCGGTTCCTTTTCTTCCCTCTATCTTCCATTTCTAACCTCATAATAGCACTAGGAAGATCCACCAAGCGCTGCGTTCTCTGGACGTTTGCAAAACACCCGGTTCGGACGGCATACCACATATCGTCCTTAAAATGCGTGCCCCTAAATTGGCCCCTCTCTTACGTCGTTTTTTCTGTCTGCCTGTCTCTCTCTCTCCTCTCTCTCTCTTTCCAACTTTCTACTTTTCCGATTCCCTGGAAACATGCCGTGCTTTTTCCTATTCCGAAACATGCTGATGTTTCTGACCCGAATAACTATCGTGCTATTTCCCTCATACCTGTTATTTCGAAAGTATTCGAAAGTGTCATCTCCAACCAACTACGTACGTTTCTTGAACGCGAAGGACTACTGAGTGATCGCCAATACGGATTCCAACCTCGCCGTTCCACCAGTGATATCCTGGCTCTCGTCTCACACATGTGGTCGGCTGCACTCGACAACCACGGAGAAACACACATGGTGTCGCTCGACATCTCCAGGTCTTTTGACCGAGTTTGGCACGAAGGTCTTCCGACGAAACTGCCCACGTTCGGGTTCTCCTCCGCTCTCGTATCGTGGACATCAAGTTTCTTTAGTAACCAAACCATCTCCGTCCGATTTGATGGGGTTCTGCCCCAGCCATTTCGTGTGAATGCTGGTGTTCCCCAAGGTTCAATACTTGCGTCCATCCTATTTTTATTTATTACTGATATCCATTCCTTCGCCGATTATGCCACCCTTCATTTTTCCCTTCCTTACCGCACTACCCGCCATGCCAACACCATCATCGATCGTGACCGTAGTGCGATCAATGCATCTTTAGAGTCCGACCTCGAACACATCTCCTCCTGATGATCCCACAGACTTGTTACATTTAATGCTTCCAAAACTCTTCTCAGTTTCCTTGAAGCACCATTCATTCTCTTCTTATTTATCCCTTGATTCGGTTTTGCTGCCTTCCGCAGATTCTATCTCTCTTCTTGACTTATCTATAACTCCTCTGTGTTGGTCCGCTTTCATATCTCAGCCCGCCTCTCGTGCTGCGCGAGAAGTTGGTTTTCTGTTTCACGCCATACCCTTCTTCACACCAGCTCATCTTCCGCTGTATAAAACAAAAATCCGCCCCGCACTTGAATACGACAGTCACGTGTGGGATGGAGCTTCGTATACCTCTCTTTCTCTTCTTGATCGAGTTCAACGAAAGACCATCCGGCCGATCGACGACCCTCCTTTAACCTGGAGTCTTCATTCTAGCCCATCGTCGGGCTGTTGTTTCGTTGTCTCTTTTCTACCGGTACTATTTAGGATTTTTTCTGAGCTTGCTTCGACAGTTCCTCCTCTCGAAACTGTTCCCCAAACATCACGTACCCAGAAAACTAGTCGTTTTCATCAAGTTTCTGTCGCTAAAAGTCGTACTTCTATCTTTCAATCCCCTTTCCGCGGACTGTTGAATTATGGAACACTCTACCTCCTGTCTTCCCACCCACTTAGAACCTTTCTCTCTTCAAAAGCAAGATCAATAAACTGGTTGTTATGTGAATTTTCCCCCACAACCCACTTTTACTGTGTGTTGTGATTATGAGGTTTACCCCTTATGCTCTAATTCATTCTGAGTGTAATAAAAAAACTGATGGATTACGTTCCATCATTCAAGTATCCAGGCTCTACACTGTTTCCGAACGGGCAGGCGAAGAATGAAGTAATACCCCGGATAGGCAACGCCAGAAGAGCAGTTCTTTAGCTACGATGGGCGTTTTGGCCCCGCAGTGAAATCAACCTTCGGACCAAGGCGCGTGTCTACCGTACTGTGGCTGCGAAACCTAGCCATTAAGAGCCGAGGATACTAGAAAGTTGGAGGTGTTTGATCACTGATGTCTGTGACGTATTTCGAAAACCAATTGGCGCGACAGAGCATCCAACGATGAAGTTAGGAAACGGTGCTGTGAAATTGATAAACTCTCAGACTTCCTCCAACGTCGTCGACTGTGATGGCTGGGTCATATCCCACGGCAATACGAGACGAAACCAACCAAGCAAACACTCCGTCCCGAACCCTGCTCTAGATGGCGCTGTTATCTTGGTGGCCAGCTCAAAACGTGGATTAACACTCGAGAAGGACGTACAGCGCATGGGCTTACAGTCGATCTGTGGTGCCCGATGATGGAAGAAAAACTGGATCGCGATATGCACCGAACTCGCTTTCAACCGCCGCACATGGTCAGCTATGAAAAGAGGTATTCATGGAGCCGACTCATCCTCTAGCAGAAGATGGTTGCGTAAAAGTAAGAGTAGGTTTCTTCTTCTCATATAGATCAGAACAGCACGTGGAGCCTGTCCATCAGTAATAACAAACAGGTCTTATACACTGGTGGAATACTGCCCCCTCCAGCGGCATTTCTGTTTTCCAGTTGGTTGGTGATCCTGGCGAATTCCGTGATACTTGGTGGCTCGCAGTTGATGTCATACATCTCTACACTTGGAGGAGATGGAAGGTACGCCGTATCAGCGGAAGGTCGGTTGGGAAGCCGATCAAAATGCCCTACCCAGCGTCTGGTTTTTTCCCCTCTTTTCGGGGATAATCTGGCCTGCTACATCGCGTAGGACGAATTCAGACTTGCATGGCCGATTCGAAGCGTTGTGAATGAGTGGGAATAATTCGCCGAAATCACCAATGCCGGGAGAAGTATCCATCTTCTCTGCCACTTCTGTCCAGTACCCTCTTACGATTGGTTCTAGCTGAGCGCGAGGCCTGTCGCTGTTGCCTTCAGCGTTCAGTGCTTCCAACGACTCCGACTTGTGCCCTGGCTGGTAGTTGGAAGGTGGTCGCTGACATGCACTCTCCCAGACGTTTCCAAGTTCCCTTGTAGCTCCTTCCAGGCAGGCTCCTTCACCACCGACTTGATCACCTTCCATTTTTTCCACACAGGACCCATCCGTGCACGTTAGTTACAGTAATCATCCGGGCTGCGATAACGTTTGAAAGAGCGTTTCGTGTTTTTGGTATTTACAGGGCCGCAACATTGATTTGGATCGGCGGTGAGACGTTGAGGCGCGCAGACAAGTGGATTTTGAAACGCGCACGCTCAAGGATATGGTCCGTACCACTCGTGTTTCCCGTTGCTACATCGCAGCACGCTCCGCAGTCCTCTACTAATGAAGCCGGACGGGGTCGCACTAGAATATGACCAGTTTGATGCGCCGTACGACCATCGTTCGAATATCAAGTTAGCGGATGTTTTCTGAGGTGTTGGAAGTGCGCGTTGCAGATGACCAGTCTGTTAGCATTGGTCAGATTCACTAGGCGGTTTTCATTCTCACAACGTTGGCCAAGTCCAAGCTTTCCTAGGATACGGTGAATGAACTCGTCCGAAGGACCTATTCGTGCGTGCCAGTCACCGGCGACGAAGAGTGTCCCTTCTTGAAACGCGATTGGTTTTTCAGCGGCATAGATAGCAATTACGAACAGGTTCTGGGGAGAGCCCTTGAAGCGTGTCAGGTCCGACCTCGAAGAAGTAGGCTCCCAAGAAATCACGGCTCTGTTGGTCTTTTTACTCAGTGCGAATGTGACACCATAGTGTCCGGAGTTGCCCTTAGGCTCACTGTGATAGAGCCGATAAGCTGTATCCACTCCCGGAACCTTAACACGCGGAGTGCTGGAGCAGGGAAGTTGAACTTTCGAATGGCAATGTCAATGTGGTAATCATGTAGTGTTCGCATTGTAATACTCTGGCTGCCTACATCCAGTAACGTCCTCACATTCCAACTGGCTACGTGCGTCTGTCTTCTACAGTAGAAGGTTCCAGCCCGCTGTCTAGTCGCCTTGACTGCTGGGACACAAGGCGCGTCGCTAACGGAGGACACCGTAGCATGATAATCCATGGGGATTTTTGGGAATAATGTTATGAAACAGTGTCCACAGCACCATTTGGGACTTTTGTGATATTCGGTAGCCCAGTCCGGCTTTTTTGTTCGAGGGTATACTTCTAGCCTTTGCACATCCAAGTGCAACGTGCAAGGCAGCAGGTGGTGTAGGAATGGTGTTGACTAATAAGACTCAAGCTGCTTTTTTCACTGGATCCCGGTTAATGGTCGTTTATATGCTCTAAGACTCCAGAGTCCAGTTGGATTTCGAAAGGATAGCTATGTTAAGCCTAGTTTGTTTGTGATCTCGGCAAACACACCAACAGACCGCCGCTCTGACACGAAAAAGGATGGGTTTTGTATTGGACTCACCACTCGTCCACAGGAGCAAAGGCTCTGACGTCGAGGTGCTAGCTGGTGTTTCTAATGCACAGGTTGACAAACTTAATGCGTCAAAAGCCTATTTATGTGGGCGTTGTGCCTTACATGCTCAGTATACAGATAATGAGGATAGTCTTCTCCAGTTTTGTGCGGATAATCGGTTATTCGTGTCTAGTACGAATTCCCGACATAACCCGCGTCGCATAGCGACACGGTGCTTACCCTACAGTACTCTGAGTCAGATTGATCATATCGCAGTAAGTTACCGGTGGCGCAGTTCTGTACAGAACTATGGATCCCACTGGTCAATATACGTAGAGTCTGACCATGCATTAGTTTTAATGCGATTATCTCTCCAGCTCCATGGTCATCGACGCAAACCACAAACCTGGTTATCTGTGCAACGTATGTGTGATACAGAGGTTCGCACTCGTTATGAACAGAAGTTAGCACATGAGCTAGGATCTACGACTAACAGTAATGTAGGTGAGCATTGGGCCCATATCAAACAGGCGATGCACGTGGCGGCAGGTTTTGCCTGTGTTCCTAGATCCGATGTTCATCAAAGATACTGGTTTTTTCAAGATTCTTTGGGTATAATGGAGCAAAAGTGTCAGCTCTCGAACTGTAAGGAGATGAATAAGATACGAAGACATCTACAGAAACAAGTTACAAAAATACTTAAGAATGATCGCGAAAATTGGTGGGTCAAGGTAGCCGAAGAAATGGAAATAGCAGCTGATTCAGGTAACAATCAAAGACAGTTCAAGTTTATTCGGGACACCGGTGGACGGTGAACCCCAGTCAGCGAAACGATAAGCGATAGTGATGAAGAGCCCAATCATGGCAATCATGGCAAAGAGCAAAGGCTGGACCGTTGGGCCGAATACTTCAAGGAGCAGTTTAGCTGGCCGCGCGCTAATGTAGTTACTCCTGTGTCAACAATTGCGACTCCTTGGGAAGTATCACTTGAGCCCCCATCGGAAATGGAAGTGGTCATGTATACGATTTCTAAAGCGTGGGAAGGCGGCTGGTCCCGACGAACTTCTCCCAGTTCTTTTCACATCGGGCGGAGATGCCTTGTTAAAATCACTTATCACGCTCCTCTGTGATATTTGAAACAAGGAGCGTATTCCGTTATTATGGGGCGAGTCATTGATAATACCCATCTCCAAGAGAGGAAATACGCAATGATTGTAATGATCATCGTAGAATCAGCTTATTTCCGATAATCACCAAGTTATTAGCCTCGATTCTGCCGCACTATTTGACACCGATTCGCAAAACCAACGTCCACGAACAACAGGCTGGATTCCGCCCAGGTCGAGGATGCGTCGACCGGATTTTTGCTCTTCGCCAATTACTTAAAACGCGTCACACATATCGTCGACCGGTAATAATGGTTTTGCTTGACTTGAAAGGCGTCTTCGATTTAGTTGGTCGAACAGCACTATTCGGTGCTCTTCCCCGAAGTTTGTGAATCCACTGACATCATTGTACTCTCTTACTTCTGGCCGCTTAAGGGTTTACGGTGAACCATCCAATCGATTCGAGACGACCAGCGGTGTTCAACAAGGATGTCCCATTTCGCCATTCCTGTTGAACTTCGTCATAGACAAGATAACGAAGAATGCTTTGCGAAATTTTCAGGATGAGGGCGTTGGACTTGCTAATGGTGAGAAACTATGTGACCTAGATTACGCGGACCACTTTGTGTGCTTGTTCGAATAGACGGAACATGCTCAACGTGCACTAGATAGACTCGCAAGAGTTGTAGCTTCATTCGGCATGCGCTTTGCGCCTTCAAAGTGTAGAGTGATGTTGCAAGACTGGACGTCAGCGATTCCGAGCTTGACGCTCGATGGGGAGATAAAGATGATTGTCGACCGTTTCAGCTTGACGACTGATAGGAGCACGGTAGTAAAGGTGAATACGCGTATATCCAAGGCTCGAGCGGCGTACACTGGACTGAAGCACCTGCGGCGGCGACCTGATATTTCACTGAGGCTGAAAGGTCGTGTGTATTGTGCAGCAGTGCGTTCAGCTTTGTTGTATAGTTGCGAGACTTGGGGTTTGCGTGCGGAAGGTATTTGTCGTCTTGAGGTTTTCGACCATCAATATTTGCTTAGTATCTCTAACATTGGATGAAGGAACCGGATGAGAAACGCTGAGGTCAGAAATCAAGTATTGGGTACTAGTTCAGAGAATGTTCTATCACTGTGTACCCAGCTTATTGGACTTCGTTGATTAGGGCACGTGTTGCACATGACAAGCACACGTCTACCGTACCGTGCCCTATTTTCCTTTTACCCTAGGAAGTGGAAGAAGCCACATGGAGGTCAACAGATGATATGACAGCTGGGAATGAGAAAATGTGCATCGAACTTAGGAAACTAGATGGCTCACGCCTTCTTGGTTGGGGTCCAAAAGATCCCTCAACCAGTTGGCTGTATACACTGAAGGATATGGCAGCGAACCGCGAACAGTGGTGATCTTGTTGTCACTTTCTGTTGAGTCAGAAAGATTGATCAATGTGTGTTTGCTCAGTTAGGCTGTTTATCCTTTGTGTTGGCTACTGGAGCATTCTTTTTTCTCATCTCCCTATCCACCTTGTATATTCATTCTTTCTGTTGAAACGTGCTACGTGATGAGAAAGAAAGTGGTCAGTGGAGCTCGCCCCAGTGTTTAACGCTATATGATGACGATTCTTAAGTACTCCGTAGCCTCGTCGTATTGATTCAAACCCAATGAAAAGTGATATTTTAACTTAAGGGCTGTTTTGTGAAGTGTGGCACCGGAAATGCTGCATTTCGGTAGTAGAGGCATTCATTGTTTCATCATTTAATTCGTTTCTGTCGATGACATGCCTAACTAATCGGCTTCATTCCCCCATTCCACCCAGGAGTAGTGCAATACCACTAAAGTTCTGTACACGGCAAACTCAGCGACGACAAACATCTGAAATAGATTAATGCAGAAAGTGGCGTTTATGAACGAAGTACTGTTTATTATGTAATACAACTGGTTGACAACAGCAACGACGTGGTGTTCTTCTTGATGTCGTGTTCGAAAGTCATTGTCGTGTCGCGGTTTGCCTTCATTGAAGGGAAATAGCAATTGTCAGTGACATCACGTTGCATGCATCTTAAACAGCTATAGTAACCATTGTGCTGCTTTTGTTTGACGAACGCTCTGTTGGAGCTATCACGCAAGACACTTTGTAGATCCACATGCATTTCATTTGAATTACCTCGAACGAATCCATTAACTAAGCAGGGTTTTCAACTCAGCTATATTATCCGCCAAATAGGTGTGGACTTCCGATGGTTTGGAATTTCCGCTATGCAGTCCAGTCAAGAAAACGGCGGATTTGGGTAAGATGAAACGACCCAGAATAGGCCACAGTTGTCTCAAAGCTCCCCTTAATGGTGTCAGGCTGTCAACATGCAATTGTATTTCCGCTCGACTATTGTCCACCTTTCTTCATCTTCCAAAACCCTCTGCATGCCCTCTTCTAGTCCAAAGTGGATATACTTTCCTCCCAAAATATTCTATGTTGGAGTTACTCTAGGCTTACTGAGCAAGGTCCTGGGGTCTTAAATGTCCATTCCTACTTGTCTGTGTCCTACTAATAGTACGGAAACTCCTTTAACATTCAAATCTGTTTGGTTGGATATTTGTCTTGCAACGGACATTTTGATGAACACTGGCTTAGCACATGATGGCTGTCCAGCTCACTCGTGTCTACCAATTCTGAAAACATTGGTAAGGAAAAATGTGCAACCACCTTCATTTTCCAACGGTTTTTTCCCCCGGTAACTTCTGATTCCTGTCTGGCCTCATCGTTGAACTCAGATACTGAGCTTGTCTCCGACGCATTCATATCTACTAATTCTGAACCAAGTCTAAATGATGCGGCACGAAAAAATGAGTTCTCTTAATAGGCTGAATGTTATTCACCATGGCCGTCAGTGTACGTACAGCTATTATCATGGAAATTACCACCTCCAAAAATTTGCCTGTACGATTCTACAGTGCGTAGCCATATAGTAGTCCTCGCAAATCCGCGCGGTTTCTCGACACCTGGATTCATCGCTCATTTTCTACATGAAACGCAATGAAACATAAACGTAGATGATGGTTGAGGAAGATTAGACACAGTAACCACGTTTAAGGATGTGGAGTCTGTCCAAAAAAATTCGGAATCACCTCAGTTCGATTGAGATCCTGACATACGGTTGAATTCCAGTCCATTCAACTGATGCTACTCTCAGTAGCCAAAAGTATGAAATATACGCTATTGTTTAACGAGAGAGAGAAAGAGGGAGGTATCAGTAGTATAAACTAGAATTCTACCGTATGTCAGGATTTCGATCGAATTGAGGTGATCCCGAATTTTTTGGACAGACTGTACGGGCGGTTACGGTGTAGAACACAAAAAGCAGCTATCACTGAGCGCTCACCGAAAAAGGCGCCAATCGTTAGGTTATGCTGGGCACTAATTTAAATATTAAGCGATAAAATTGTTATGCCAACATCATGGCGTCGGCGGTGAAAAATTTATAATAAGCCGTTTAATTAATTTTACTACTTTCTGGTTTAACACTATATGGCGCATTTAGTTCTTGGTACACTCGGGATTTCATTTGGCCCTGACACTGAAGAGTTCAAATATCTTACGTAATGTGATCCGTCATGCAGTCTGAACGTTCAATTCACTACTGAAATCCGTGGAAGCACTGTACAGCTGTTTCATCCTTATTCGGAATCATCAACGGTGCACATTCACCGAGCCCCTCCCCCCCCCCCCAACTGGAACTCGGGCCCGAAGTAGACGATTGTGGGTCGAACACTCAACTACGAGACTATCCGTACTGGCTCTCAACGGTTTATTGAACTTATGCACTATATGACAGGACGTCCTTCCGCCATTGTTTGTGAAAATTTTCAGCATCCGACTTACACGTGTGATTTGATACCCGTGGGTTAGGTTGGCATTTGCCTCGACGTCTCTCCTTGCCACCTTCAGGCTTTTAGTTGGACGATTTGGACAGTATTACCTTTCCCACACAAGTTTCATGTTCAAATTAGTCTACACCGATTATAGGTAAGAGCTGAGTAAGGATTTTCTTTTACAGAAAATCTAACCAAAACAAACTCAACGTTGATTTTTGACTCGGATGTCGTTTATGGTAAAAATAGTTCCAAGTTTTCCTTTTTTCATTCAGATCAATGTTTGGTGATTATTTCCACTAACGTGGACTGTTCCGTCTAACTGATGTCGTGGTTTACCTCAAGGCGTCCACGCTGGCCTTATGTAAAGCTAGGCAACTTTTCTCCGATATTTTTTTCGGCGTTGGCCGCCGGGACCATGTGTAGTAGTTATGTTTTCTTCAAATTTCCGAATAAAACTGAAGAAACGAAAAAGGTAATGAACGTTTTTCGTCGTATTAATTTGTAATGATATATCAGCGGCCCATGTATCATGGGCACGAAAAAAGATTTCGGAATTTCGCCTCGCTCCAGTATAAAGGTGTTCTGTTCATGACACCAGCGGATTTTATCAACTCGCTTGTCAAGGATGTGCCAACACGTTAGTCACACAATTTGAAGTCGATTTTTATTCAATTAGAGCATCGCTTAGTTTCAATTTGTAAAGAAGATCTTGACAGATTTCTCAAAAAAACACCTTCCAAAAATAAGATTTCCAGTAATCTGTTTCGTCAAATCAACGATCAAGGCATTCTTTCCTATTCGGAATATATTTTTCTTCTCCAAGTCCTTACCAGTACACATTTGATGCACCCGTGTCAAACACTAACCGAATACTTGCACTGTAGAACCTCACTCCGGATTTGAAATTGCATTCAAAATGCTGGATACGGATCTCAGCAGATCAGTTGATGCACAAGAATTTGCCAAAGTATGTTTTTTTTTACTGGTCATTTAGGGGCTAATTGAATAAGCTTAATAATGTCATAGCACAAGCCGGTCATTCAGAAAAAGGTGCGCCATCTGATCTGGTAATATATCTGTTGTAAACATCCCATTCTGTTAGTCACTTCCTGAAGAAGATGTGTTTCGTACAACGCTGATGGCCCACTTGTTTGGTCGACATCGCAATTCCCCCCTAACTTATGAGGAGTTTATTCGGTAACATCTTTGAATTTGATCGAATTTTCTACACTTGTTTGGCAGGTTCATGCAAAATGTGCAGACGGAAGCTCTAGAGGTGGAATTTAAAAGCTATTCCATGGGTCTACCCTCGATAACACCTGGGGATTTTGCCAAAATCATATTACGACACACTAAACTGTCCAAGGCAGATCGTGAACAGCGAATAAATCGTCTTCAAGCAAAACTGTCTGATCCGGTGGTAGGGTGAATGCGAGTGAGATTGACACGTTCTTTGCAGCCTATCACATTTGAAGATTTTCAAAAGTTCTTTGTTTTTCTCAACTGCTTGGACGATTTTTCTATGGCCATGAAACTGTACACTATTGCAGAACGACCTATATCTCTACGTGAGTTTCGTCCTTCGACCAGAGGTCAGCCGGTTTTTTCCCCATTTGTTTTGTTACAATATGTATTTCTCGTCATTGCGTTTAGTAGAACTGAATAGAGCAAATAACCGCATCAGTCAGTGAAAACTAATGGTTTTGGAATTTGAGCTCACAATGAGGCTGCTGCAGATAGAGCAGTAGTGATAGTGCTGCGTATACAGTCGACATTTGTGTATTCATTCCAAGTGTGCGCAGTGTTTAAGTGCTCAGAGTTACGTTTGTTGTTTGAAATTCATCTAACAGATGATTGACTCACGAAAGTACGCAACTTCAATCCTTGAAAAAGATTGAACATAGTAAATCTTATGCGTAATATATACATATATATATATATATATATATATATATATATATATATATATATATATATATATATATATCATGGTGCGGGGACGGGCCAGATTTGTTCTCTCTTCATAGATATTCGCTCCTGGGAGGGAAGTTTAGAAAATAGCACAGAAATAGTTAATACACGAAGACAGTCTGCCAGCACGCATCAAACATCCAAAAGGTTCAAGGAAGATTATTGGTGCCCACCGCGTTTGGAATGAGACAATAAACAAACTTCCTGTATCAATTTATTTCACCAGTAAGGAATCCATTGGTAATTGTTTCTTGTTCTGTCATGTCCGGTGTACAGCTAGCTTCTTTTCTACGTTTTTTATTTCGAACATAAACTCTACGCATGACTCTTCTGCAGATTTCCGCAGTAGTTATGCACCTTGAATCGCACTCCTCACCGGAACCCTTTGGCATCCAGCTATCTCTTTTTTCGTTGCCACCTTCTGAGACTCACGTCTCTGCATATTCCATATATATGTTGTTTCTATCCTAAAGGGAAGGCCGGCAGTGGTCAAACGGGCATCATCGAGGGCTTCTGACCCGTCTGTCCCCCGGAGTTCAAATCCTCGCTTTGCCACCGCCGCCAGTCACGTCTTCAGTTGGAAATCTTTAGTTGGCCGTGACCTCTTCTCGCTGAATTAGTGCACTGCTATCATATAATAAAATGGAAGTGAATAAAATAAGACAATGTACAAGAAAAAATCACAAATGACAGGAAAAATAACATACCCACATCTGCGGAAGATCCTAATGTTGATCCATCCGAAAATAACGTCATCAGTACATTGTCATTGTTCGGACTGCCTGATTGATTTACATATATCAGACGTGATACTGGGTCTTCAGGAAGCTGGCAGCGTTTGTAGCATTTGAGGATAGTCAGATAAGTGACTTCCTATCAGGTCTGTTTTCTCCAGTGTATTACGTTCGGAGGATTAATCTGAAAAAACAATCGGCTATTACGCTGATTACCCGCCAGCACCGACATCACTTTGTTGACTACTTTGCCGGAGGCATTATTCTCTGATTCAGCTTCGTTTGTTGAATCATGCCCACATCCAAAGGCTGAGGTTTTGTCGTTGTGTTTGTGGCAAAACAACAACTTTACAAAACGGTCACCCTTTCCTTGCACTTTCAAATGCCGCTGCACGGATCATCCCTCACAGTCAATCTGGTTGCTGCGGAGGCTCTTAAATAAAGACCAGTCTCGTCACAGTTTAAACTTCGAAGAAGCGTAGAAACGTCTTTCGGCCAATTTTATAGCCCTTCACTTGAAAATTATGAGGCTTCACCGTTCCATAGTCTTGCCATAACACTGTGGCATTGTTGGAATTTACACAACCAGCCATTGATGGCGCAAAAAATCACCATGTTTCATAGTACGAGCCACCTCCGTTGCCTTCTCTTGTAGCAACACTCCTGTTACCGACAAATGATTCCAACGAGCAGCAAGAAACCATTCGTACACAAGGCTGTTAACATCATTGAAGCAACCGAGACAAAAATACAATGTTTCTCGCTGACTTGAAGTTCCTTGGCTCCAACTAGTTTTGATGCTAGCTTCATTTTTCACAACCAGGTGCACACCGAATTGGGATGCAATCTTCACAGAAACTCCATTCTTGTGCAAATTAATAACCTTTCCTTTATCATCAAGGATGAAGATTGTCTTCCTCGTTAACTGTCCCATCACGCTTTATGGACGCCTGTGAGTTCTACCGCCGTGATGCGAAAGTTGCAGTGATTATATTAAGCGAACTCAACAGGCTTACCAATTATTAAACCAGACGATTTAAGTACATTTGCAGCACCTATGACCGCCGGTCTCATTGGCTGTCACAAACAACCGAGCGCGCACAGCACAACACAGCATACGCGGAATTCCTGAATATTCACTCAGAATGTTTGTCAAATGATTCCAATGACCTTCGTAAACTATCTGAAGGGTCTACGATGTTTACACATACACCCAAGTGCATTATTTGACGCTTGCCACACTAGAAGGATCAACAAGCTTTCTTTGGTACAAGATCAAGTGACGTTTACTGTTGACGTACAGGCATGCGACCCTATGGCCATGTTCGCTGTTAAGGGTTTTTCCTGGTAAAACCAATCGGTACCGAGACAGTGTGTTTCCACAGATAGGGTGACCACTTTCCAGAATAGCGCTCGAGAAGGAGCACCGTATATGTGCATTTGATGCCGTGAAATCCTGTCCAAAACCTCCATGCTACGTACTACTAACATATAAACTCACAACCACAGCCTCGTTGTTCTTAGGGGTTAGCAGTGACTAACCCACAAAGAACTAGGAGTGAATCACAGTTGTTATTTCGCAGTGCATATATATGGTTGCATTTTGCACTATAAACCCTATTTGTAGCAATAGGAGGGTGAATGGCTGCTGTTCATTGGAAAGTCTACTAGAGACGGCGTTGAGCTTTTGGGTGTGAAAAATGCAATTGAATTACTATTTTTCACTATGTAAAATCCAGGTTCCTCATGCCAATTCACATTCTGTGAATATATTTCAAGGCCCATTAGATCGCATTCAGCGGTGTGCTGTTTGTCCCATTGAAAAGTGACCGGCGAGGCTAGTCCAGTGATTAAAACCAGAACAATTGTGTATTATTGGACTAGTGATTTGCGCATCTTTGGATATTCACTGGCATTTTTCACACATGACTGGCCGTACCACAACAGTTCAGCTGGCAATGCATCTGCCCGGTGGGCGGTATGTTTCCGGTTCGATTCCGGCTCGCGGAGTTGGACTGTTGAATGTGAAAACATGCAGATAGACTTTCCACTATATAAATTAAAATAGTGACTCTCCCTAGGTAAACTTGAACGATAATTCCTAATACAAAAACTCGGTGAGAGTAGATATTCCCGTCTGTTCTCGTCGTTACAACATATGACGCTACTTTCCAAAATGAAAGGAGTTGAGTGACACTTCGTGTATGTACCATTGTGGATAGTTCACAATTCATGGCTGGTTGGCCGCGATAATTATTTTTGTTGGAACTCTAAGCGGACTTGATTGAATTAATCGGCAACACCTTGGAAATTTGTAACTGGCATTGATCGCCATGACAGAGTGTTATCGTTATCGCGTTCAGCAGGTTTACGTTATCATTACTTTTAAATCAGAGGACCATTGAAGAGACTTTTGTTCAACCATCAGTGTAAAAAAGCATCCACAGAAGGATTTACGGGGCAATGTGGCAGAAAAAGTAACATGTAACGTCTTCATTTCAACTTGGTTATAATTTTTCTCACGAATTTCAGAGTAAAGAATGTGTGATTGACTGTTCCAATCGATTCGACAACTTATTTAACGTCGTTGCACTTATCTCTTAGTGTGACTCATTGGTAGCTATGATGAGTGAATGTCTGAGTTCGCAGTGGCCTAATAGCAATGACGATTGGAGCACAGAATTAAGCAGAAATGTTTTTCTTCATCTAAGTACAGTGTATTTCCTCATTTGACCGGTTGATTATAAGGGGACGGTGTTTTGGAATCCAATTGTCCCCACTTTTGCAATGACCGTACCCTCACATCTTTGAATAGCCGTATAAAACGCACGAAAACAGAACGGCATGGGGCCATTTACTGGCGCAATCTGTGTTTGTTTATACACATGTGAGTACATGTTTACTGGCGATTATCAGATAGTCTCTGTGAGCATCCAGTCTGAAATGCGAATTTCAAACCCCGCTATTACCGGTCAACTTCTTTGATAGACACCACCTCGGTGACCCCTCTGATCGGTAGCATGCTTTATTTGGTTCTCCATGACAGTGCTTTGAAACACCGTCCAATGTGGACACGTTACTTCTGTCGCGTTCGTGCATGAACATGAAATGAGAAGCCGGTGTATGATAATTTGTTGTACGTTGTTAGAACAGTTCACCGTCAAAACGCATCAGAGGTACTGCACAGTTGATTAAAACCGGGTTATAAATTGTTCATAATGCGTATCTAAATCACTAGCTCTTTTTGGACTTGAACACGCCGCGTTCACCGGTGGAAAAGATAAAACAGAAGCAATACATAATACTTCGAGACGTCTCAGTAGTGCACGGAGTCTTGAATTGGTCTAAAATATCATTCAATATAATTATAACGATCAAGTTCTCTGGCTCCCAACCCTTAGTATTAGAGTGCTAACGTTTTTCCTGTTCGTAACATTTAAAAATACCCCAATTGCTTTCGTGTCATGACTGATAGATAGTTTGTACAAGCGTTGCGCGCTTACCAGTGTTCTTTGTAAATAGTTCAACTTCCTCTTGGTTTCGACTTCATTTGGACTTAAGTCACAGATTTTTAGCCAACAAGTGGCTCTCAGTTTCACCCTTGTCTGATATTGACGTCTCTTTTAGTTTGTAATTGTGGTATTCTCATTCCTGGTTCTTAGGCCGACCATCATTTCGTAGACTATTTTGATCGTAAAAGTCGGTTGATTGGGGAGAGAGATTGAAAGGCTCTGATTCTGGTTGGACTGTAGTCATGCCAATTAGTCTTCATACATTTCAGTCCCTTCGTGGACCCACGGCTGCGCCCCTCACGTCATTCGGTGCGCCACTCGTAACATTACACCTGTCGGCAGACAAAGAGATCCTGACTACGATATTGCATAATGAATGTCCAAATAAACGCAATCTAACTTGAAACAAACCGATAAAGATCAGCTTGGTAATGGTACGCGTGAACGTGTTGGACCGTGTTTGAGATCTCTTGAGGGTAACCCATTGGATACGCACCATGGGCGACTCATGACAGTTGTACATCTAAAGCGTTTCAATTGCAGCCTGAATGTTGACACTACAAGAAGTGTGCCGACAGGCTGCGGGTTTTGTGGTTCACCTCAAAAATCCGATATAATGTACTGAACCTATGCATTATCGATCCGATTGACCCCCTAACCCAAGCAGTACTCAAAAAGTATCGGTTGTCAAACGCCGATGTTCTCCGTTTATCTCGTGCACGAGGTTACTATTTTAATCATATAACGATTGTCGGGGTGTTTTGAAAATTTTCGTTGTGAGTACTACAGTATTGTATCTGAAGGAAAGGACAAAAGTTCCCCGGGACCACAAGGCCAATTCCGCGGACAAACGCCGATCCATGTGTGAAGAGTGTTATGTGGCTTTATCAACGCTCGCATCCATAACAAGCAACCTAGTCCAACTTTCTGATTGCCCAGTCGATCCATGCTCATTGGCTATCGCACTCACGAATAGACATACACACACACACACACACACACACACACACACACCTCGCATCTGGCACGACCATATTAACCATTCGCGTTGCGCTGCATGTCGGATGGCCTTGCTTGGCCTGACCTGATTGCTTGTATAGCCTGCGCTCACTCGCTTATGCGCAAATAAGCGGATCTCCTACCGACTGTGTGCTGTTATTATTTACAAATCATCATCATCGTACAGCGTTAAACAGTAGGGCAAGCCCCACTGACCACTGCCTTTCTCACCATGTTGCACGTTGAATTAGAAAGTATGAATATACAAGATGGATAGGGACTGAACCTGCACAGGCGGGAAAAGGAAGGAACGCCCTAGTAGCCAACATACGGAATACCGTCTAACTGTACTAACGCATATCGATCAATCATTCTGATTCGACAGAAGGTGACAAAACGATCACCACTGTTCACGGTTCGCTGCCATATCCTCTAGTGTATACAGCCAACTGGTTGAGGGACCATTTGGACCCCAACCACGAGGGAGTGAGAGACCTACTTTTCCTGGGTTTGCTGTACATTTTCTCATTCCTCGTTGCCAAGTCATCTGTTGACCTCCATGTGGCTTCTTCCACTCCCTAGGAAAAACGGAAAGTAGGGCACGGTATGGTAGACGAGTGTCTGCCATACGCAACACATGCCCTAACCAGCGAAGCCTACTAAGTTGGATACGCTGAACTAGTACCCAGCATTGCTCACTCGGTCATTCCATCCAATCTTAGCGATACTATGCAAACATCGGTAGTCGAAAAGCTCAAGACGACGAGTATCTTCTGCACGCAGACTCTAGGTCTCACAACTATACAACGAAACTGAACGCACCGTGGCACAATACACACGACCTTTCAACTTCAGTGAAATATCGGGTCGCCGCCACAAGTGCTTCAGTCTAGCGTACACTGCTCGAGCCTTGGATATACGTGTATTCACCTCTACTACTGAGCTCCCATCGGTCGTCACGCTGCTGCCGAGGTAAGTGAAGCGCGCGACAAATGCCACCACCTCCCCATTGAGCATCAAGCTCGGAATCGTTGACGTCCAGTCTTGCAAGATCACTCTACACTTTGAAGGTGCAGAGCGAATGCCGAATGGAGCTACATCGCTCGCAACTCTATCTAGTGCATGTTGAGCATGTTCCGTGCATTGGAACAAGTAGACAACGTCGTCCGTGTAATCTGGGTCACACAGCATCTCACTATTTCCTAGTTAGATGCCCACATCCTGGAGGTCTCCCAAGGCATTCTCCATGGTCTCGTCCATGACGAAGTTAAGCAAGAATGGAGATATAGGACATCCTTGTTGAACACCACTGGTCGTTTCGAACCGACTGGATAGTTCGCCGTAAATGCAATAATACACACTTGCTCAAGTCGAACAAACGGAGAACAAACTAATTACGTGAGCTGCTGGCCTAGTAGGCGGACATCTGAGCACCCCGGAAATTTGCTTCGTCTTCTTCAACTTCGTGCTTCCCGGTCACCAAGAAGTTTTTCTGACAGGCATATTTTCTTAGAGGGTTGATAACATGAATTTCGGGGACGGGGCTGTTTGTTAGACGACACAAACATGACAGTTGGACTCATTTATGATATGTATATGATTTATAGACTGGGATTTTTTTTTTAGATATTTTATTAATTTCCCACACGAGACTTTGCTTGATAGAAGCTTATCACACTCGTTACGCGAGATAGTATGGCTGTTTGGCAGATTGGTCAGATAGCGTCATCCGCGTAACGAATATTTTTGAGTAACTCTCGTGCCACATGGAAATCGAAAGCCGTGGTATCAATCTTATCAAGTGAGTCGGGTAAGGACCAACACATGAATGGGAAGAAGAGTGCATGAACAACAACGCCGACGTAGTTGTGGTGGGAACCAGTTAGTCAGTGTATGGAGAGACACAACGAGGAAGAAAGATTACGTAAGCGAATAAATCTGTTCGGAACCAGGGTTCATTGATGAGCAGCAGTTTGATCAGATAAAGCCAACAAAAATGGACCAAGCACAGATTCTGGTCAAAGACAAAAATATAATCAGTCAACACTGTCATAAAAGCTAGGCCATAAGATGTGTGACACAGTGGGAGTAAACAAACATTTATCACGCGAGAGTGGAGGCAAAGGTATGGCGGTCGGCATGGAAGCTAATTGTCTAGACGCATGGGAAAAAGCAAACTGTTTTTTGACCGATGAACCCTAGGGGTTTTTTCCAGCAAAGTCAGCAGATTGTTCATCGGTGAACTTTCACGTGTTCTCAGTGTGTGCAAATGACTTTGATATAGACCATGTTTAGCTGTTTCTCGTTTGTTCTAGAAGCAGTTAAGTAATCACTGTTTATTTTGTTCGATGGAATGAAAGGAAACGTTTGCTATTTCATCTGTTCCGGTATCAGTGTGGTCTAAACTGTTGTGATTGGGCACAATTTGCGAAACACCAACTACTGTTTCATCTGTCTCCCTTGTTGGGAGTCATCCTCTATGTAATGCCCATCCACCAAGTTCCAACTGGGTCTGGACTCTGGCGTGTCACTTGGTGAGTCCCACACACGGAGGCTGTTCGGGCTGGCTCTATGTATTGTTTTTGGTCAAAATTTTGCGGCGATAGGCGTCCGCATTTCAGTCAGAAACGACTTGGTAGAATTTTATTGCTCAATAACAGCGTAGTCGAAATCGTTGATAGGTTGTCGACGTTTCGGTCACCACGGGTAACCTTTTTCAAGACTGGTTTTACAGTTTCATTCGGTTGTAAAACCAGTCTTGAAAAAGGCTACCCGTGGTGACTGAAACGTCGACAACCTACCAACGATTTCGACTACGCTGTGTTATTGAGCAATAAAATTCTACCACAACATTTCACATGGCGCATCGATTTTTCGATACACTCCGAACCGACCTCGGTTCTGACACATTAAAAAACGATTTGCACTTAGAGAACCTCGTCGAATTCAGGAAATGAAAAGACATCGTTGCACAACAAGAATTATTGAGAATTTCAGCTGAGACTGGCGCCTTGTTTGTGAGGATTCGGACCCGATAGGGAACAGTAAACTTTTCTTAGATTTTAATACGAGAGTTACACTTGGATAGGTCACTATAGCAGGTGATAGGATTCTGAAGGGATTTTGTGGGCGAACTTTTTATATGCGACCAGGTTTAGTTCGCACAACTTAACAGATAGTTCATTTAGTGGTATGAGACACTCGGCTAGTAATGGGCAGTCCTCGGTGAAGAATTTTGAAATCTCATTTTAGCAGACCAACCAAAATAGTAGGAAAACAGGAGAATCGGTGGTTGTCAAGCCGTTATCATCGGAGACTTTGGACAAGAGCGACCCAGGTTCGATTCCCGCCATCGCCAGTCACTTTCCCACTTGACAGCCTTTCATTAGCCGCGGCCCCCTTCCTGAATTGTTGTACTTTGTTCTGTGAATAGTAAAAAGAGAGTTTAGAGGGCATTGCTAAAAGAAAAGGGAAGTAGTTCTCTGTTTAACGTTGAAATGTGCCAGGTTTCGTATTTAGTAAGATAACTTGTGATATCTCTTTACACGGTTAGAAATGTAATATGACCACCTCAAATTTTCATCGATGATAATTTCAAAATACTTGACAGAACCTAGTATACCTAGTTGTTCTGTGGAAATGATAGATGGATCACAAGGGTGAGTCGATCGAGAAACGGTAGAAGATGCATTCAGATCATTTGGATAAATTTAGAGTTAAACCAGATCGAACGGAGAAACCATAGATATAAAACAGATTACTGGAAAGTGTTTTGAAATCATGGGTTTTGGAAATAGCTTGACAGAGATCTACATTACCGGTATGTTTAGGTAAATGTCCCGCAGAACTGTATGGAAGGTCACTGATGTGGATGGGGATAAAGGCACCTCCCCGGAACACTCCTGAATTGTTCACCAAACGTTTGAATATTTTAAAACTCAGTCGTGTGCACTGAGTCCTGTTGATGCATCAATCAGACAACCATGCCAATAAGGTTGTGGGGCAACTAAACACTTCCAATTTACGAAAGAAGAGGGAACGTGAAATAGAATTAAAATCGGATTTGGTTACATGATGAACTCGGAAAGTGATAGCGTTTCTGGTGGACCTGTTTCGTTTATAGATGGACTGAAGGGTGTCGTCTGTAGCATTAATAGAGGAATTCGGACGTGTGAGAATGACACGTTCTGCCCGTTGAAGACCAGATGAAAATAAAGCAATGAGTCAAAGACGTTTGGCTTAAACGTTACATTTATTGGGTTTGGGCATCAGAACAATAGCAACGGGTCTCTAGGAATCGAGAATAGAATACAAGCACAATGATTTTAACACCAGTCAGAGTAACAGCACCGTGTCTCAAAAGTGATGACGACAGATCATCGTAACCAATACCTGAAGTTATTTTTGATGTACGAAGGAAAACGGGGTTATGCGCTTGTCGTCTTTCGGGATGAATAAAATTGGAAAGTCGTTGCTGTGATCGAATAGGCTGGCACCTTGTCAATAGACGGCCTGGTTAGTTCGACAGACAGCACAATGGTTTGGCGAGCAGCCAACACGTCATCGTCTGTCCTCAGTCGAGGTCAAGATTGGAGCGAACGAAGCGGACCGAATGATCAATCAAATGCCAACCGTCGTCTGAATCGAATCAACCAATTTCGTTTGTGACCAGACTAACCGATCAGAAGAGCTGATTGTAAATACCATGTGGGCCAATAAATGTGCGGGCCGGGACTTGGTTATGATTATAATGCATCCTGTATAAACTGTTGTTTTGGTAGTAATAAATCGAACTAATTCGATACCAGAAGAGTCTTCTCACTAGATTTAATGGGACGGATTAGAACAGTTAAATGGGTGAATGAACGTACTGGTAATACTATCAATGTCCACTTGTTTCGTTTTCTTTCCCTACAGGAGGCGGATACTTTACATGGGTTGTTACCGTTGTAGGGGTATAGGGGCTGACTATCATACAATGTCAGTGCGTTTGGTTACCTTCTTTAGCAAAAACAGACATTTGATTTACTTTTGAATTCTTCCGGGCCTTGTAGAAACGTTCCTTGCAGTCTTTATATTGATTTTAGCATAACAGAAGTAATCTGACCGTTAGAGAGGAAGAGGTTTCCTAAGGCGCAATACTTGTCGAAAATAAGTTGATCGTCTCTACGAAAAGTTTGACATTGTTAGTTAGTGAAGATTCGAAGGATAACTTAAAAGATTCATAAGAAAGGGACCTTTGAAAGCTAAAGCTGTTCCCACGTTAACAATTTCGGAGGCGGATTTTTATTTGGACTGAATTATGGGTCATAATGAAAAAACAGACCGGGATTATATCTTGGGGCTCAAGAAAAGTAGACAATGGTCATTGGTTGAGACAGGTGCAGGATGATTGGTGATAACCCTTTATAAAACAGAGTTTCCTTTGGTCGGAGAAATACGAAGATCGGTTGGATCAAATGCAGTGAGGGGTTGGGTTGAAGCATAACTGAAATCATGGAGAACAACACCTTGTGTTGTTCTCCATGTGCCCTGTGGGAATATTCGGACAATAACTGAAATCGCCCACTAAGATATGCAGATTTTGTTTCTAAAAAGAAAACAAGGAAAGGTGAAAATGAGTCATAGAACGATGAAATGGTGTTCTGTGTTCACAACGGAACTACGTATAAGTTTGTTATGATACTGCTCCTACGACGAGAAAATTAAGGATGATACTGAACAGCTACACAGTCAGTGCCGTTCACCGTGACTTAGCTCGCCGGGAGGAATGGACATATGTGACCACTCGCCCCCATTTTTCTCAGTACTGAAATTCCTGTCCTTACAGGACAACTTGAAGTCTTCTATCGACACGAATAAGTTCACAACAATTAGGATGGGCGTCCTCGTCGAATGGGTCCAATTAGGGACAACCTGCCACCCAGCAGGGATGCGTTTTCTGACTCGAATAGGAAATCCTTGATATACATGAGCGGTTAAATCTGACATAGCGGAAAATCCAGTATTCCGTTTGCGCAGAATTATTTCTGCCCTACAACGGTCATGGCGAACTGATTTCTTTCATTCGATTAAATAGTGATTAACAAAAGTGTGGAGCAGCTACTAAAAGGGTTTACCTCCCGCTGACGCAACGGGATGTTCGTCGTTTGTTCGTCACTGGAATTGGACGTACACAGCGCGTCACCCATGCAATGGTCGGGAATTCATGTTGAACATTTTTATATAGGCCCCGAATATGGAGCAAATAGTCCCTGTTAGAAATTATGAACTCATTTGGAACTATAATGGAATGTGCTGGATTGTTCGATTAATCAAATCATGTGTACAAATTCGTGCCTATTTCTAGGGTTAAGACGTGCGTCCACATAAGACTATACAAGCAACAATTAGGTCAAGCAAAGAGGAAACAATTTAACCGATAACTGTCATATGTCATGAATGCGGAAAAGAAGTATACGTGTGAAGTCACTTGATCACGGGAACGTTTTATCATTCAATAACACAGCGTAGTCAAAATCGTTAGTAGGTTATCGACGTTTCGGTCACCACAGGTAACCTTTTTCAAGACTTAATCATGTGCTAAATTATGCAGTCAGCTGTAAGTCCGAACGATTTAAGCGTGGTGTAAGTCTGACGTGTCGTGCGAATGTGACGCAATTAACTGTTCATAAAAATACACGCTGTGAGAGGCTCGTGTATGGATGAGCGAAATTGAATGCAATTGGTGGGAATGAACTTTACCCCGTTGCACGTATTTGAGACTGGAAGCCACCACACAGAGTGCCTGATTGCTTACACTTCACGGTTCGCGTGAAGCAAGTACCGTTCCCATTAAAATGAATACAGTACGAGCAATATTAACCTATCTCCGAAAACCCAACATGATATCAGCTGAGCATAAGAAAAGACAACGACGCATTTGTTATTACAATTTCTCTGTACAGGATCTTTGAGGTTATTTCATCTGTCCCAGTTTGCTCACTACATCCTCGTTATTCTTCAAACTACGTTTTCGCGGATCGTTTCCGTCCTTCGTCGATTTCTATTTTGGTAAAAAAAACTATGCATTTATATCGTTTCGTGAGTTTGCAACTGGAACGGTTTCTGTGTAATTACGGAAGCGATTACACTTTAATCGAACAACGCGCAACCGATCGGATCAACTCCGGCGAGTTCTAAGAACCCATAGGTACTGTACTACTGAGAGAAGCAAGCTTTGTGATGCTACAAGATTTACGCGCAGTATGGTTTTATTGCATTTCAACTAGGCTTTGCAGCTTGTATGCAAAACAGGCGACTAGCGAAAAGCAGAAGTGTGATCAAGAGGATGAAGATTAGAAGAAAACGTGGATTTAACTATTAACTTGGAGACGCTTCACATTGATTCCTCAGGATTGTCTTGTTGAACGTTTATCGCGCGTTTCTTTCGGCTTTCCTACTGATCTGTTCGTTTTTCCTTCGTCAGCACACGTGTCCAAGCAAATGGGTGACCTTCCACTTGTTTACTCAGAACTGAGCAGGCAAATTCATGTGGCAACTACTCTGAAAACTGTCCCACCAGTTGAGAGAGGGCAAGTCTGTATAGGACGCACACAGACTGCCCAACTCATTTCCAACTATTCGCACCGATACAGTGTAGTATTGTAGAAATTTGTGGGAACAATATTTTTGTACAAACTGCTCTCTCTGTAGCCACTCATCCGAACAGCTACCGATACAGTTGTTCGCGTCCCCCGCCCTTTTATCTGCGAACAAAATAGGTCAAATTTATGCCGCACGCTACGTTCGAGCCCATGAGCCATCTTTTGTCATTGTATGCCTTCGCATGAATGTAATGTAAGGGGTATATATCCCATAGCCACGAATGTCCATTGCAATATTCGGGATAACAGGCAACCAGATTCTGAGACTTGGAGTGACGGAAAACCACATGAGGTCCTAATAAGTCAGGTGTGATAAAAATCCGGACGACGGTGGATTACTGTCTACCACGTACGCCTGGCCAAGATTCATTTACAAACGAATGTCTCACAGAATCCTCAAAATATAGAACATACAAGACTGATTAGTCCATATTTTAGCTTGTGTTCTCTCCTGTACTTTCTTCAACCCTTTTCACATGTGGTCCATGAACTTTTCGGAAAGTTCCCCTCTAATCACTAGGACATTTCTCAATGTGGTCTTCAGCGTCCCAGTTTACGGATAATCAGTTCCTTCCTTCGTTCAGTTCACGTGACAACAACCGAGCAATCAGAAGGAAGTGAGATAGCAAACCAACTTTCGTTTATTTGGTGGTTTTCCAAATCTGAGAACAAGTTTTGGACACTTTCCCGTTCAGTCTTGCCCTATCAGAGGGCTCTGTGACTGGGGCTATTGGAAAAATGGACGAGTTTCCCCCTGAAATTGTTAGGTGTTCAGCATTTCTACAACAAGGTTTCGTCCTGCCCTGACGATGAAATTTGAAGTGTCTACATAGTCGTATCCAAAGTTTTCCGAACAATATTTTTTATGAATTTTATACTATTGAATGCTATCGTGTTCCGTTGGATTGGGATACCTAATCGGGAGGAGTGTTTACGATCATACATCTTGCAATTACGCTGCATGCTATTGATATCACTTCTAGTCTGATAAGAATCAACGATTATTCTCCATCATTATTAATTTCTTCTTTAACATGAAAGAGTTTGAGACAACAACGAGACACGGACAACTATGCAATGATTCCATTGTTTACAGAAAGGGGAGAAAATCTATATGCGAGAGTTCGATGTAACTTTGCCCAGAGCCCAACTTTGTAGCTAACTACATGCCACCTTGATTGGTTCTAATAGACACGAGAAACACATGATGGAAAACTCACCGGCATTTTTTGCCTCCAGAAGTCCATGCCGCAAGCCAAAATCGAGCCGGCTACCTTCTGCTTATCGGGTAGTGGCTCTACCATATGAGCTGTCACAGTACAACCAGTGGACGCGAGTGAATATTCAATAACGTGCCAGCACTATTGCATTGATACTCATTATCTGTTCTGGTTTTAATCAGTGAAACTATCCTCGATGGTCACTTCCCAGTGGGGCGAACAGCCCACGGCTAAACGAGATCCAAAGGACATTTTGATATATCTGTAGAATGTATCAATGACACGAGGAGCTGGGATAATGTGGATAATGGCACATCCGTTCTCCGCGGCTTGAACTTTTAGATGCGAAAAATGCAAGTAAGTTCTCCAATAGCTACCTCATTCCGGCTCCTCGTACCATTGATAAATTCTGTAGAAATTAATCATTCTCCGTGCTTCTGTCCGTCTATCCTTTCGCCATCCGAATGCGTACCGAATTATTCTGATAACATTTCGATGTTCATTCCTTACCTCTCACACTGTTTCCCTTGTGTATCTCGCTGTGCAGTCAGCACACTTTCCTGAATAATCCCATTTCATCATGTATAGAGAAAACACGGATAGCAAACAAGCTCGTTTTCGATTACACAATCCTCGTGGCTAGTACAGTTACATTTACTGGTCAGAAGTGCATAGTTTTACGAACAAAGTCTGTGTGTCAAAATGCGATTGGGTAGTCATGAAAATTGGTGTTACGAAGTTAAAAAAAGACGGGGAGGCAGTTGTTGTTGTTCTGTGATTGGGTAAGGGATCAGCAAAACAACGAATATGCAACGGTATTAGCCACGAGGATGATGTTACCGAAAACGAGCTTGTTCGCTATCCATGTTTTCTCTATAGTTACTTTCCTCTCATCTTTCCAATTTGTCAGCATTGTTCTATCTACCAATCATCCATTCACTTATTTTAATTCTTTTCCACATCTATCTCCCCTCTTCTGATATTCGCTTTTGGGGCAGCGGAATTTCGGCGTGCTGTGAAAGCGTGCACCGGATTTGAAATGTCATCCAACTTATTACAGACGGTGTTTGCACTGTTCGATATGGATGATGACGGTCGACTTAGCTATCAGGAATTCATCCAAATTATGCGGGAGCGATACGCTCGTCGAACTAAGGTAGGTATTGGCTACGGGGCGTGTGTGTGTGTCTTGTGCACTCGGGTAAATGTAGTGCTTAGCTACTTTGACACAGGTTATCTACTCATGTCGCAGTCCCAGTATTCAGTGGGAATTAATCTGCATTTTTCCAATCCCTCGTTGCTGGGCTACGAATAATATTACATTGTCTCGTCTGTGAGTATCGTAAAATTCAAATTTGTAAATGAACCCGACAAAATGTCTGCTACAACCAATTCTCGGGCGTTCAATCTCAACACCGATGAATGAAACGAAATTCAAGGAAACACCGAAACTGTTGGTCGCTTCCAAAACAGATTTGTGTTGGATGCATCGTGCTGTTCATTATCCGTTCACTAAAATGACTCCTCGTTCAGCCTAATCACCCAACTCACCGCTGAAAATCAAATTATAATTGCTCAATTAACTTAAACGTCATTCGCCAGTCTCCGTTAACTAATCAGGAAGCTGTTCCATTTGACAAGTATAGTTTCATGAAGCACGCCATTTAATGAACCATTAAATGCATATGGTCTGTTGAGTGCTTGATCCCGTGTTCAAATCCAGTTGAATTGCTGATTATCGCGCGGTTTTTTCGTTTTATTTATCTTGATCGATCAGAAATTGAAGTGGAAGGAGTGTGAATTCAACTCTTGAAGTGTTCGATGTTCTTGTTGCTTAACCGAGATTTGATGACTGGGTTAACACGACTTGAAAGGTTTGTGCCCCCATAAAAGAACCTCGGTGAATTGATTCACGGCATACGTGACTGTTTGATAATCTAGTTTCTGGAAATGATGTTCGTTTAGCAGCCCAAGTAGCGAGCCAGGCGGTAGTACGAACAACACGAATGCGAGATCAGATTACGTACTACAAGGAGTGCGGAACGACTTCAACGAGAGGAATATCTTCTCACAATTCTGTTGACATTTTCGCGCACAAGCTGCTGGCTTCTTTCACCCTTATTACGCGCGCACGCTCCGAATTGGGATCATAGTTGTGCGTGGATGTAGTCTATGGTGATGTCAGTGGAGATTCGGAGAAAATGGGGTAGACAGACTGATTGAGAAGCTCGAATATGTTTTACTGTACTGCAATTGGCTTTTTTTATTTATTTAAAAAGCAGGTACGCTTCACCCCATGATCACGCTGGACATCGTAACGAATCGCGGTTGTCGAATGCGGACGGAATAGAACTGTGTGCTACCAGGCGCGTCCTCAAGTCACGAATAGGGGAACGGCCGCACCAGCAATTAACCGTGAATAAAGTGGCCTTAGAAAATAAGTGGTCGTGGGCGATCAGCAGTAGTTTTCTAAGATGTGGTAGAATTTTCTCTTAGCTAGCGTTGTCCATTCTGAAACGCCGTAAATCTGCTGACGGCACTGTGACATGGCAGGTGCGGTCCTCCACTATTTAAGGCCATAGCTCCTTGTCGTGTTTACTTAGACCGCAAGATTTCCCAGAAGAGTCGGATGAACGATACAGTTGACCACCGGTTCATTTGGTCTAACGCTACTGCCTTGCAGGAGGCGCTTGTCTGCGTAAAGATTACAGTTGGATCCTCGAATAAAAAAGCCTATTCTGAACTAGGAGTCTAAACAGAACAATATCTCATAGAGCGAACAACCACAGATGACACCAGTTATACAAAAATTAGCTATTCCATTCTGTTGTACCTCCCACTCCCCATCTTTGTAATTGTAGTTTCTTCGTTCGCACCATGCTTGATTTCATGCCAATGTAAAGATAAAAATAATATCTCAACGAATGCTCGACAGATAGTAAATCAACAAAACACTGAAATCCATGAGGGATCTGGTCCACAACTCTTTCTTTGCTCATAGGTGTGCAGGTTAAATAAGAGATATTAGAGTTCATGCATAGGTCATTTTGGGATTTGGATGAGTCCAAAATTCGATGGAGGGCAGGTCAGTGAATAAGGGAAGGGAGTAGAAGATATGTGAGAATCTTTTACGAAAACTCATAGGCGTTTAAGTGTAATTTTACCAAGTAAATTGTTCAGAAAGATTCACAAAAAAGGAATACAACAAAATTGTCTTAAAACTAAGTAGTATGACTAAATGCAATTGCCAGATTAGTGAATAACAACTTGTTTCATTGAACGCTGTTTGAGCTTACGAATTCAAAGAGGTCATTGTCGTTCAGTCACTGCTCACCTCGAAGAAAAAAGGTCGCGCCAAGGAAATCCGGTTTGGGACTGACTACTGGGTACACGCGTCTTCGGTTCGGACGATTCAGAAAACCCTAATACACGAGGAACAGACCCGAGCTGGCTCCAACGGGGATCAGACGATCATCATCATGGACTGCAAACCCTTCAGTTCGGGGCTGGAGGCCTGCTTCCACCGCCGGTCACTTGCCCCGACTGACAGTCACCAATGGGCCGTCATTGTCCTCCCGAAATAGTGTACCGTGACCGGATAAAAAGAAAACAAGGGAAATAAGAGCACGGCTCACTCTTTTTGGTTAGCATGGGGTGAGAAATAACGCTAAGCATATTTGTTTTACTGGCTAGTTGATTATCACATGATGGATGATCTGAATGATTTAATGAACCGTCAACGTCTATTGGGACCTTGTGTTTCTCCATCATTCCAATTCTCAGGGTCTGGTTGCCTGCTATTCCTAATAATGCAATGGACGTTCGTGGCTATGGGATATATACCCCTTCCACTGATCTCATGCGTAAGCATGTAATAAAAATATAAAAAAATGTCTGCACGAACAGGTCGACTGTATTGCGTCAAATATGGTCGCTTATAACGTCTTGTTGACACGTGACTGCCCATGAAGACCTACGTATATGGTGCAGCGAATAGTAAAAATCGTTTGTTCTGTTGCTTAACTGTGAATGAGGGGGAAATACAGGACTATTTAACCTGAGGAGCTCATGGTTTTGTGTAGGAGGACCAGAAAATGTTACCGTGAGACTTCATATGTACGACACAGAAAGCTCCTGTAGGAAATATATCGCAGTGAGCCGAATGACAGCGAAGCTGCGTGCTACCCAACTACACACGACTAAAAATACCCTGAACTTTCTAGATATGCCGTACACAAACTAGGTCTGTATAGTTGACCATTGATGACCCAACGCATACACACTGCACAGAGGTTTGTACAAGTTGAATAAAGTACTTCTTATCCGTCTGCGAGAGAATGACGTTAATGTCAGTGATCACGTGCGTATCGGTAATGATGGTTGATCATGTGATAGGGCTTTATATACACAGACGTAGAGATGAATAGGGCCGAAACACTTCAGTGCTGAAAATGCCACAGTTAGTACATCCGGATTTCGCACTCTATATCTTTGGCGCTGACCCAAATTCTAGCCGTAGTACTTTTTATTTACCTGGACAGCAAACGAATACATCACACAATAAGAATTTGCTGTACGTAGTCGAATTAGAATTTGACTGTGACGGATGCTATTGGCTAAAGTAATTTGAACGGGCCGACAACTTGATCTATTTTCAAAATTTCCGAAACCCGCAATGTAGTCTCATGGATCGTCTGATGCAGGCCATGCGCTTCTAACGCATGGGCGTGCCGTTCATGCGCATGTGTTCGAATCCGATCGAGGTGGAAAATAGTTCTCAAATTAAATCAATTCAAATTCTTTTTTATAACTGTTTTATGTAATTTGTTTTCATAAAACTGAATCAGTTGGATCCCGTAATGAACTTGAACGGACAAAACAGAAAACCAGCTCTATGAGAGGAATCTTTTTCGCATACTCTCATCGGTTGCGATCGTATGGATAGAAAATAGGAAGCCTGTTGCTTCGACATATGACACTTACTAATAAATGTGTATGTTGGAATAGGTCGGTATGGCCGAACACTTATCCAAGTACGTACAGAAAGCAATAAGTCATCCCAGCCCACAAGCGTTGATTGCGTTACGTAGAAGGCGTAACGATGCTCTAACAGCTGTCAGAGGGTGAAGATTTTGTCGATGCATCCACGACCCGTACGAAACCCAGCCTGTTCCTTGCGAGTTTGCTCATCACCCGTGTTGTACAACCTGCGGAGAATAACAGACGCTATCGAAGTTAGCCTTACACCTCTATGGTTGGTGTAGTCATTGCGAGCCGTTCTTGAAAATGGGGACAACGATCCATGCGGAATAGCAGACCTTGGAGAATAAAGCTTGAAGTTCTCCAACAAACTCCATTGCACCATGTTTAAATATGGCTGGGGAGATGCCATCGGAGCCCGGCGCTTTGTGACGTCCTAGGACTTGGATTTCCCTGCGGATCTCAGTCTCATAAGATGGATCTGTCAAAGCAGACCATGGGACGTGTGCCGGAAGATCTATGGAATAGGCTGACGCTGGAGGCCAGCTAAACTATGCTTTAAAGAGCTCCGACCAGCGTGCAAAATGTCGCTGCAAACTGTGGATAGGCAAACCGCCAGCTTCAGAGATCGTTTCGCTCACACCTAATAACTTCCTACCGGTGACTCGGATAAGATGAAGCAGCTTGCGGGAATTCCTCACAGTGGCAGCATATTCCATCTCAAATGCTTTTTGAGACCACCAGGTTTTGCGATTCCTACGCAGACTTGAGTTGAGTGCACGTCTCGTTGTGAGTCGTGCTGTAATGTGCTCACTACCAGCTGGGATGGAATGGCGTGCATCAAGGTGTACAGACTCAGCAGAAATCCAGGGTGTGACGAGGCGACGAGTCAGGCCACAACTCATTTTGCCAGCAGAATACAAGGCATTCTTCAAAAGCGACCGGTGCTGGTTGATGTTATCTAATGGTGTTGGTCCTAGCTCTTCAGCTAGAACGTTTCGGAAAGTTGAGAGGCAGGACGGATCAGAGAGCATATCGTAGTCTAACCGTTGCTGCGTCGTACATTTGGCACTCCCACCGAAGCACATGGATAGCATAGTGCAGACTAACGCGTGGTTGGAGTCAAGGAGAATGCTCCAGTACGACCGGCAGTCTTGTATGCAGCCGCGCCATTTGTAGCTAATTGCAACGTGGTCTATCTGAGTCTATTGCTGACTCGAAAAGGGCAGATGCCACGTGGCATACCGGTGATAAGAATGCCTGAATTTCGTGCTGATGAGAAACGGTCGATTATCTGAACATAGCAAACAACCGTTCCCCGTTTTCTGATCGATAGAAATTGAGGCCAAAAGGACCTTCCAAATGCACCTCGTTGTAAGACAGCTGACCGACTCTAGCGCTCATGTATCCGGCTAAAATCACGATATCACCCCGTTTTGCCTTATGTAGGAGGTCGTGTAACTTTTGGTAGAAGACATCTTTGATTGCATCTGGGCTGCAATCTGTAGGGGCATAAGCTGAGACGACAAACAAATTGCGTCTATCGGGACGGCATTTGCTTACTTTGCACGAAACTCTAAGTCTCACTGCGCGCAACCGACTGTCCACTGGGATCCAATCAAGTAGAGCAGCCTCAGCCCTCTCACTGACAGCTACGCATACGCCAGCGAGACCGGCAGCCGCAGCCTCAGGGTTCCCAGACAAACGCGAGTGAAACTTCACAAAAGGATTGGATGGGGGGCAGCAATAGAGCGATCGAGCTGGAGTCTTTGATGCAAGTCTCTTGAATACAGCGCACGTCGATGGCAAGGGTCTCCAGCGTACGAACTAAACACACCTGATGTCCTATACGCATCACCGTTCATACAATAAAGGTGGCCAGTTTACAAGGACGCCTGGGGCAAAGAAGACCGTCAGCTGGCGCAAGCAGGTTCGGTGAGACTTGGATATCAGACGAAGAAGAACAGGAACAAGACTTCCCTCAGAGACACTCCGCAAGTACGGCCGACTGCAGTTCCAGAAGAATGTGAAGATATGAGTATGCGGGGGTGAGGTGTGGAATTGGAGAAGTCAACATATGTGTACGGTGTGAGAGCATCAGCACAAGAATGTGTTTGAGCAGCGTGTAGTAAAATATCCGTTCGTTACATTGTTGTTGACGTTGTGGGCTATTGTACTACTAGGTCGCCTAGTCCAGAATAAGCATTTTTATTCGAAGATGGCTCTCTAGCCTTTGCGCAACCAAGCGCGTCCTGCAAGACAGCAGCGTTGGTCCAGATGAGCTGGTAACCAATTGTGTGGTTTATTCGCCTCTTCCGGGAACCTCTGGGAGCCGGTGACAGGCTGCTCAGTTTATACGCCTTTCGGATAAAGCTAAGCATTCTGGGTGCCCAGTACACCCCTCCGCCACGGATGCCGGTGAGTATATCGTTGTACGCTTCATACACCACCCGTGGTCGGTTTGGAATCAGGGTTTAGCCAGCTCCCCTAGACTGACTATTAATCAGCCAACCCGGTGGAGAGCGCCGGGCATTCGCCTTCGCTCTCACACTTTTATGAAAACACCTCCGCTATGAGAAGACAGTATGTGGGACTTTTTCAGCAGAAGCTATATGGGACGCGCGGTCATTTGAGGGCGTTTCGAGAGGCGTTTTGGGGCGAGTATCCAACTCGGATCCTGAGACACCCACCCCCGACCATATTGAGGCATTTTGGAGACACAGTTACTGTGCATCCTGTATAAATAATATATTCTGTGCTAATGAACTGAGATAGCTCGTAGGTATATTAATCTTACTCGAACTAGTGGGGCGAACCGGAGCACGTTGTCAATCAGCCACCTTGGTCTTACCTTGTATGCTCAAAGTCGTCTGAACTTCACTCTCGGAACCTCTCATGACTTTAGCAAATCATCCACGAACATATCCACGCATCCACCAAAAGGAACACATTTGTCAATAAATCCCAAATTTCCAAGCAGTCTCATTCTATGTCTAATGTTGCACGTTCGCCGCGTTTGTCATCTGTCTCACGTTTTCACACCTAATTTCTTGATATACTCGAACCTGGTGTGAATGATTACGAGTCACACACACGGTGCCACCGGGCTATCCGGAGGCTGGCTCTGAACGCTCTTTAAGTCTCGCATCAACACCACATGATGTAAGGTGCCTTCCAACCATTGGTATGTACTTAGCGCCATCTAAACGCAAAATGCTTCACAGAAGCTGATGCGTGCACTCCCCACTAAGGGTGGGTACAGTGGGAATTAGTGAGTAGCTTTAAGCACCTCGGAAGCTTGACTACAGATAGTGGTGGTGTTGGAGACGAAATCAAATCACGAATTGGGAAGGCCAGACTGACTTTCTTGAATCTGTGTTACTTGCGGTGCCCGGACGACATCTTTCTCTCATTGAAGGGACGAGTCTACAATGTCGCAGTGTGTAGTGTTCTGCTATACGGATCCCTATCTTGTCCGCTGTGCACGAAGGATACTCGATGACTGAGGGAATGGGCCCAGCGCATTGCTTATAGACGACCTGGTGTAGTGAAGCAGAATCGCCGACAAGAGCAGAGTCAGTCAAGCGATCAATAGACCAATCAGCGGTTAACATTCGTCTGAACCCACCAAAACCGAATCAAACAATCCGGGCGCAACCAGATAAACCAGCCAGACGAGCCGTTTAGGTCTGTCAGTAGACCAATAAGCTTTTATGCACGTTTTTTTATTACGTGCTTGCGCATGAGTGCAAACGAAGGGGTATATACTCCATAGCTACGAGAACCCACCGCACTTCTGGAGATAACCGGCAGCCAGACCCTAAGACTTGGAGTGGCGAAGATCCACATAAGGTCCCAGTAAGCCAGGTGTGGTTTTGGTTATGATCAACTTATATCTTATTTAAACGATATGTTCTGTACCAATAAATTGAGGTGATTCGACGGTAGTAGAGTTTTCTCACCAGACCTAGTAAGACGGAGCGGAACAGTGACTTTCTGTATTCGACCATCAAGGTCTCAGGTGTTACTCGCGTTTTGTGTGGGCAGGTTATCAATTGAGTCAACCATGGAAGTAGGCGAACTACCATCATTCGCTGTGGAATCGACTCCAGAAGTGTATGTAAAGTAATCTTATTCTGGTCTACTAGCATGCCTTTGATGATTGAACCGTTTTGGGTCGGTGTGCCAGTTTTGATAAAATTAGCTCCCGGTGCAACATGATTCACATCAGGACTCCTCAATCATATTGGAATATGAGGTACGCGACCGACTCATCTACACGTCTCAGTGATCACAAAGAGAAAAACGACTATCCATCTCTAACTGGAAATTAAAAATAAACGGAGATTGACAATCACAATAGTTCAAGTTTTTCCGTTCTGTTTGCCGTATCACAATTCATAAAACTGATGTGACCGAAAACCCCGTCTGTCCAGTCAACAAGTGTCGATGTTCCTTTTACATTTACTGTGAGCTTTTTTGCTTTGCATGCAATGTCTTGTCGTCTAATGTGTGAATCACATACTGTGGTTAGACATTTTGACTCTATTCAGAAAACCCAGTTGAATGATGCATAATTTTCACGATCCGAATCCATAAGTATTTTGTACAACACGATACTCGAATATTATGTTCTGTTCTGATTTTCCCAGCTTATTCGCTCTTTTTTCATGTTCTATGATGCTGTCATAACTTATCTAATTGTGTTGTCCATCACTGTCTCATCCTGACTAGGCACGCATGGTTGACGATGTGAAGAAGTCTGAAGTAGGCCGCATGTGTACTAGTTTTTATCCGTACCTAGTTTCCCGCTCTCCCCTCGGTATCGCTTCCTGTCTCTGTCTGCCTCGCTCCACGGATATGCATATCCTATATCCTGTGAATCACTCGTTATCGATCACTCCCTCAGTTTTTGAATGCTCCGATTGATTTCTTTTTTTTGAATAATTTATTTACTGATATATACCGTTACTTGTTTCATCTGTGACCTTGAGCAGTACTGACTGGCACGTTCTTGAGTGTCAAATGTTCACGGTGTGGCTTAATTTCCCCTGCACGTTTTTGCCGTGTTGTTCTTTTTTAGAATCACACCAGTCTTCACTCGCAAGAACTGGCACACCCAATTGCAACACTGAAAACAAAAATGTGAAGCATAAAACACAGAGAATGCACAAACTAACTTTGGATCCCGTATTCGCACAACGTCGGTATCCTCAGGAAACTGGCACGATAACTGGACAGGGAGCGAAATTCGATAGCTAGCCCGACTAGTATTCTATTTTCCGCCTTGTTTCGAGATGAGGTCAAAATTACTCGGAAGTGCTTCCCGGTTGGCTGCCTCGGATTTCCTCCTGATTTCTCTGGAGACCAACGCATCAATCACCCTTACACATTTCGCATAGGTGACTACGCCGTGCGCTCGTCGTCTGCGCACGGCACCATAATGTGCGTCCACAATTACGTACGTGCACTCGACCTTGTCGTAACCAAAACTGAGGCTCAGTAACTATCATGTGACTGAAGCAGATGGTCAAGAAATGATCATCAACATGACCAGTACACAGAGGTTCGCCTCTCAGTGGGTAAACTTGGACCAATCAGGAGGGGACCCCAGACAACCAATTGGGGAGCACTTTCGAATAATTTTGACCTTATTTCGAAACAATGCGCAGAATGTTGTGTTTTGAACTGCCCCACTAAGACGCGGAAGAGGGCTTCTTTGCTCGCGAACAATTTCGTTTTATTGTCGTAGAGCACAATGATTACATAGGACGTTCATACTCGTATCGTAATGGGCTGGTGCTGAGGCTAAAAGCCACCTGACAGGATTCATCTCTCATTCTGTCGATCGGCTATCGTGTCGCTCGTAATTCGCTTCTCTCAAGCCTTGGGCTCGGTGCTGGACAGGTGCTGATTGCTAACATGTCTTGGTTGTCTACCAACGATGGGTCAGTCCATACCCTCACAATTAGCATGGGAAAAAACACTAAGGTTGACTCAAAATAGCGCTTCTAGTTGCAATTTGGGAAACACTTCAAATATGCTCGAATGCTCCATCCTTTATTAAGTGCCTGCATTATAGGTCAACTTGACCTAGAGAATTGATGCAAAGTGAGAAAACTGTACAGAATGAACTGATAAAAACAAGCGTGGTAGTGGATTAGCACTCAAGTCCACTTGTGTGAAACCGGAACTAGCAAATATTTTAAAAGTTCATAGAAAAGTAACAATTTTCGCTGAAATCTCCGACTCACGTTTGGGTGAACCGATGAACTTCCTCACCAACTTTCAAGACCAACGTTTTCTTCGTGGTTTGTACTAATTAGCTTCAAGTGTACCACATACTCTTGGAGGAGTTGCAGTCCAGTCCGTGACTAGTTTCCTGAACTGAGAGACTGGCTGACTGATTGGCTTCGTGGACTAACTGACTGATTTCGTTTGTGCACTCTCATCCAACATTCGCATTTATGAGGTGTAGGATTGTAGAAACATTCGTTTGTGCACTCGTGTTTTTTCCGTCAGTCTTGATACAGGATCTACTTATCTACTAAAGAAAACTTGAGGGATCGGGTGTGCATTGGGACATTTAGTTCAGTCATATGATACGTTTGCAAAATTTGGTTGATACTCATATATGACGCACAAGGACTATCGTCATTTCAAAATCGGTTTTTTCGCATCATTCCTCGACTATAAACAAGGTATCATCAGTGCCGAGATTCGACGCAGAAGTTTACGGACCACAGAGGTCACTTTGAGTGAAACGTTTATTCTGTACATATTACTGTGTGTTAGCATCATATGGTCCTCGATGCGACTTGTTCTCCGAGGCTAGTAGCACCGTATCAACAATACTAGGGTCAGGCGTAGGGTATTGGGAATCAATGGTCAATCACTGGAAGCAGTACTGAATTTAAACAGGTTAGGATCGCTGGGGTATGTGTTACGCGTGCTCACCGATAGACTTTCTCGGAGTACGATGTACTACGAAGTCGGTAGTTGTTAGACGGTGGATCGAGGTGGTCAGTCCGTGGCGTGGCAAAAAGGCAAAAAAGCCTTAACCAGTGGCCTTGGCCAAGTGGGGTGTGTGAGACTTCCAGGTTGGGGTCTACGACATCCGCCTGCCAGAAGGCTAGATACATTAGGTGACAGCTAAGTTTCGAGACTAGTGGCGTGGTTGTATTCGAGCTCTTTCTTCGTCCTCGTGATTTCCGCTTCATACTTTGTTTTCGTCTCCTTTCACTGCATGCTTCTAATCATTTTGTCCCCCCAGGGGACGATGCTGCGAGGCAGCAACCAGAACCGGAACACAAGAGAGCGAGGTTAGTGATGAATGAACTGGTAGTACGGGAAGCATTATGGATCGAGGTAACCACGGTCCGTGAAGCGGCTTAAAGATGATGTAACTTTAACCACTATCATACTTGGCCATATGCGTACTAGGGTGTCCTGGTGACTACCCAGAGGATCAGTGATTTGCAAAGAGATATGTCTCACGGTTTTCCACCGACAACGGAAGTACAGTCAAAATTGTCTACCTAGCACGTCATATCTCAGTACTCCCCTGGTCTAAACCTAGCGACCGAATCGCTTCCCACATTGGTGTGCCTCGAAGACTGGTCAGTCGTAGATTCAGACACTGTTAGTTCACCAAAACCTCCACCTTATCGAACCGTACTATAAATGAATCATGTTTGGACTTAAAATAGACTTTTGATTCAACCTCTGGTCGTTTTTACGTATCTACCTGATTGGAGGGTTGCGTTCGGGCCGTATAATACGATAGTTTGGCGCGGGAGGGGTCACCAACACATGTTGGGTTTCTGGATTTGAGCTCACAAGATCCACTTACTGGAAGGTTAAATACACTAGACGACATGGTCAGATGCCACGGAGTACTTGTATTCAAACCTCATCTCTGTCCCGATGCCTTTGATTTCCTATGGTCTACCTATCTTTTCTTATTTTCGTAAGTGCTTGATAGGTCGTAACTGCACAAATTACACTGCATTGCAGATTTTTCTGTTCCACTTTGTTTCCGTTCAATTCCCTACTCATGCGATCAGTTTTTCCCCCAGCCAACCAACTTTTTTCACGCGTATTACCCGACCTTCGTGAAAGGACATTATGATAGGACCGCGGAAAAACGCGCAGATCTCTGGAAAGACGATTAAGGAAAGGGTGTTTCACAGTCGATATCTTTTTTCGTTGTTGAGTCGAATGATAGGAGCTAAATAAAAATAATTTTGCCATATATTCCAATGAGATTTTCGATGGTGATCGCACTTTTCCGCACACCATTGGAGGAAAACAATACAGACACACGCAAGGACGATGTGATCTGGTTTTTTCCAGTTGCCCCATGTTTGTTCATCAAACAACGCATTATTTCCCTTCAAATGCTGCATACTCAGGTTACGGGTCTCAGGGCTGGGAGGTTAGGATTCAGATGTGAGGATTCCGGTCGATGGATTGCATTTTTAGCACACAGACACAGTAACATGCGCATAAAAATACCGAGTCTGGCCAGTGGTAGATTCGGTTGGTGCATATTAGGACTCATCATGTCGTATCAACACTCAGCTTACCATAGAAAGCCAGAGGAAGAGACTGTTTCATCAGAAACTTATTAGGAATTATCCGCTTCGGTACGCATTCACCGGGCCCCACTGAGTAGTGAACCTAACAATCAGACAATCCGGCCTGGTTCATAACGGTTTCTATCAAATCAGCACTACTTGATATGGCTCCTTTCTGTCACTGGCTTTTAAACCGCAGTAGTCTGCTGTTCGCACAGCGATGAGCACTGCCGATGATTCCTAACCAAGATGAAATAGCTGTACGATGCCTCTTCCTTTGTTTTCAATGGCGATTTTAGTATTGATAATATACAATGATTCATATTTCAAGTATTGACTTGTTAAACATCACATTCTAAAGATTCCTCGTGCCCGAACATTATTCACGTAGATCTCATTAGGTTTGTGTACGTTTGTTTGACGCGTATTTGAGGACACATACAACATCTGGATCCAGCTTGAGACTTAAGTTTCACCGATGTAGGGTAATTTCAGTGGACCAGGTAGAACAGTTTGGACAGAATTGACACTCACCATCAATTTCGCGTGCTCTTAGTCAGCTGCTAACGCACATTATATGTGACTGCATGAAGTTCACCAAATAGGTAAATGCACGCATACAAACGAACAGGAGTCAATCCCACCAAACCATGCGACATAGTTAGGATAAAAAAGATGGTGGGAGACAAAGCAAGATGAAGTCATAATTCACTACCACGACAACACCATTTGAACTTTGTACCCAAATTACATTCTTATGCAACTTCTGTTGCCAGAATAGTGGTCTGTGATCTCATGTTGTCTCCCCACCACCTCTTTTTGGTCTTAGTTAAGTTGTATGTTTCAGCGAGATTGACTCTTTCTGTTCGTTTGTACGTGCGCAATTGCCTATTTTGTGTACTTTGCTTAGCATGCATCAGTGACCACATCCCGGCAAACCGTTCGACAGGCGGGCTAAACCAGGTTGAATATAACCGAGGTATAAAAAAGCCTCGACGAGAAGGTGTTCGGCATGCAAAGACAGCTATCCCTGAATGAGCGAACGAGATTTATCGTATAATCCAACGGCTGTTAAGGAAATCTGTCCAGCTAACAGGACTGCATCGACCCCTAGGTTGGATTCAATTCAATGGAATGGCGAACGACCTCCTAGGGAGCCACCGGCAACCATGTATCAGCACGGTGCTACCTTGCAGCGCGCACTTGGTTGTGCAAAGGTTAGAGATGCATCCACAAGAAAAAGCCGAATGGCGCTGAGGATGTCTCTTGCACCAACCACCCATGAAACTCCATGATTTTTCATGAGGCCGGCTTATCCTCCAAGGAACCAGCCGCAATACATTGGAAGCTGACTGCGAGGACGCGGAATCGATTATCAGTATCAATTCAGCCCACATTGTTCTACTTGCTCTACTAAAATAGGTCAAAGGCAAAGGAGTTTCACATGAGGTATTTTTTAGATTTATTAGTGTCATCCGGGATATTTGTGCTCCATTTCGATTGGTCTGACTGTTGTTTTGGTTGAGCTCAATTTCCTACTATGAATGATCAGTATTAGTAGTATGAGGGTGGAACAACGAGCTGATTGTATCACACTTGAATACGTACCGCATAGGAATGATGCCGGTGTTTGTGTGTGTGTGTGTGCAAAAGTAACGGAGTTCCGTCATTTTGGCAAACTGACCATCGGGTTGTCTCATTATTTCTGTTTGGGTCAATTCGAGATTGCTCACTTTTGTTTGATCACCCCTCCATCAGCATCATTTTAACCTTGAAGATAAACGGTTATGGTTGTTGTTTCCCAAGCTATTTACTCTGCCCGCCTACATACTGTCCGGAAGTGTTTTCAGAATGCTCAGTGCCCCACACCCGCGTGGATTATAGGTAAATAAATCAAGCCAACTGGACCTCGTCTGTAATGAACAAAGGGTCAGTTCGATTTTTGCCGCCCATTCCCGGCGGTGCACTTAAGACGGAATCCCTCGGGGTAGTCTAATGAGCGATAAGGATGAAATTGATCTGTTATTCGGGAATGTATGTTCGCTTGAAATAAGTCCAAAGGTTTGTCTTGTGTGGTAAACACGGACCACACGCGATAGCCAATTGTTCACAAAAACAACTTTCCGGGGGGAAAAGTGGAACACGCTCGCGGAGAGTGTTCATCCAATCCCGATCAATCACCGTTTCAGTTTGTAGCAAACTCCCAAACCGTTTTGTTCCGTTTCTGTTGTGCTCACAGAATCAGCCTAACATGCGGCAAAACTGATCGGCGATGTTCTTATAAATGCGCACTTTATTCGTTGACTTGATGCTGTTTAGTTGTGGTTCTTTTCTTACCTTTTCGTATCCTTGACTTTTTCGATTTCCACTCCCGTTTGACAACCAAAAATGCAGCACTTGGTGTAAGGCCGTTTGAACTGAACTGAACATAAATGTTGTGAAAGAGGCATCATTAGAAGAAACTGAAAATGGGGTAGGAGCACTGGAATACAGAACCTTATCGAGCCACGACAGTATTCAAGCGCACGGTAACGACGAAGAAATTCTGTCAAATTTGATCGAAGTTGACAGGGTTTGAATCTCGTAACTGAGATCACTGTTGTTAAATCTAGTTGTGTGCGTTCTATTCTATTCAGACAGCCATTAACCATGCACTGTGTACGGAGGCTTTGGTTATTATCTCCTAGCGGCGATCAAGGAAGTTTGTGAATGCAAGAGAGCCACTAATCGTGGCATCTAGTTATATCCCCCAATTCATCCAACCGTTGAGTGAGAGAATCTCTTGGACCCCACCCAGGAAGTCTAACGTGCCCTACATGGTCAAGTCCGCTAGTTAGGTTTTTCATACCTTTCTTCCATGTCATGGGCTGATCACCCTTACTTATCTTCCAACCGATACTCGCCCCAGCAAACATAGCACGCCGAGGATTCCTGTCAGGGGACATGCGTAACACATGTCCCATTCATCTCAGCTTGCTGAGCCTAAGTGTTTCATCTAATGATTTGGTCCTTGAACCTAAGACTTTACGCTGAATCTCAGCAGTTCTTACACGGTGTTCCCTCCAGATTCGAGCATTACTACGAAGAAATCGGTGTTCAAATGCCGACAATCTTCGTATGTCCTCCACCCGTAATAGCCATGTCCCCGAACCATACAGAAGCACGGGCCTGGCCACTACAGCGTACACTCGGCTTTTGATAGGTAAACGGATGTCATGTCGACACTTCAGATGACCCAGGTTGGCGAATGCCAAACGAGCTTTTTGCATACGCAGAGACATCTCATCCGACCTCCGGGTGAAATGCAGCTCCCCAGGAAACAAAACTTGTCTACCACATTTATAGTCTCCCCAGACACTGAAAGGTTTGGCGTTGGACCAACCCAGTCCTGCATCAGCATCTTGCACTTTGAAGGTGCAAAACGCATACAGAACATTGCTACGCAATCCGTCAAGCTGTCTAGAAAAGCTTGCAACTTACCTGGATTTTCACTTGGAAGAACTATGTCATCAGCACACTCAAGGTCTGATACCTTTACATTCGGGAAAATTTCAATGCCGCTATCCTAACCTGACAAAAATGCGGTCTCTAGGACCATATCGATCGCAAAGGTAAAGAGGAAAGGAGAGGAGGAGCAACCCTGACGTACACCACTTCTGATGAGGGACTCGGGTGAAAGGTCACTAAGCCCGAACTCGGCTTCGACTATTAATGTAAGGGGATTTTACGATGGAAATGAATTTCTCTGGTACACCCTTCAGCAAGTAGCAGCGCCAGAGAAGTGTGCGGTCAACTGGGTCGAAGGCCGCTTTAAGATCAAGGAAAACAGAGATAGTGGCCCTATGGAAGGTGTGTCTGTGTTCTAAAATTTGTCAAAGAGTGAAGATGTGATCAATACAACCTCGACCAGGTCTAAACCCAGCTTGATTCTCGCTCGAGCGTTAGGTAGGCGGTGGAGAATAATACCAGCAAGCAGTTTGGATGCGATGTTGGCCAGGCTTATTTCCCTGTGGGTTTCACAGGAGGAGGATCTGTCGCTTTTCTTATAAATCGGTACGGCCACTGATTCACACCAACTCTTTGGAACTTGCTCATTCTCCCATATCAAACCGAGGAGTTTTGTCAACTCCAGTAAAAGTGCTGGGCCATCGTCTTTGAAAATAAACGAAGGCAACCCATCCGGTCCGGCAGCCTTATGTCGTTTAAGATAGCTTATCTCACGAAAAACCTCCGCTTTTTGACGGAGGACTGGTATCTACTACAAGAGCTGTGCCCATTGCGCTAGTGAAATAACGTGACGAGGATAAAGGCCAATCAAACTGCATCTCGAAGTGATCCGCTCAGCTAATTAGACGACGCTCCTGAGTTTGAATCAGTGAGCCGTTCGCCTCGTTGATCAGTTCGTTAACGCCTGGTGTGCGTTCACCATTCGGATAATGCGAATCACATCCGAAGTATAGCTAACTGTTTCAGTTCAAAACGAATTTGTGTTCGTGACACGTGATATTATTGTTCCCTCATCTTATAATAACAATTTTGGTCGAATGAAGTGGAATGGTTTTTATCGGAGTCGAATCACGGCATGTTGCATTGCATCTCATCGCATCCACGCAAATTCACAGAGCAAGGCAGATACTTGGGCCTATAATACTTTACCTATTCGATTTTGTCGGGATCAATTTCACATTATTTTTCCGTTTTTATATCTTTATTGCTAAGAGTGGATTGCATTTTATTTTACGAATTGGGACTACTTCTGTGCAGAACAACGAGTTGTTGTATGTGATGTCTTGTTTTTTTTAATACCCGTTAATTTTTTCGATTTGTGTGTGTTTGTGCAAGCTTGTGCAAATCTACCGTTTCTTTTTCACCATCTAATGTTCAGTTTGGTTTCCACGCACACAGACTGACCATCTCCCCCACCCCTCCGCCTACCTTTATTTCAGTTCCCCTAGACCGCTTACCGTGTTTTGCGTGTAATTTGTTTTACTCTTCCTCATTCTGGGCATACGTCGGACCTTTTACCTACGTAACGCTTGTCACGTTTTGTCAAATCGCTTTTTCAGGATACCGTGGCCTCCATCCCACGTACCACGATGTTTCGTCAGTGCCTGTCCCGTGAATTACGAAACAACCAAATGTGATGATCGCGTACGGGACAATTGCTTCGTCACACTCCTCATTCTTATCCCCCTTGAGAAAGCCAACCACCAACAACCGCCTGAAGCTGCTCACGTTGGACCGCTATTTTGCAGCAGCTTTTGTGTTTGTTCATTGTGATAGTCTTCTCTTCTCAGTTCCTATCATTTCTGAGGCGCTTTGTTAGTTGATACATCGTACATACATTTTCTTTCGTCCTTCCTCCTCTCTTTCTATGCAATAGCAGTATTGTTCGCCTTCAGTATTATCCCTCTACACCGACCCACGCACATACACACACACTGTTCATTTTCTATCGAATCTTTCATCCGATTGTATTTTCTTTTTCAAAGCTCTATATAATGTTCATATCTTTCTTTCCCATCAAATGGGATTGACTATTTTTTTCGTCCAATTTCCTAGTGAACGAAATCCCCCAAATCTCTCGTCCCTGTCGAATTGATGTCCTTGATCTGAATGCGCGAACTGTGTTATACATGTTGCTAAGAAAGGATTCCAATAATTTCCATGCGTGTCTCGATTGCGAGTTATACACGAAAGTCAGCTATCGTTTAGTCTAAAGGTCACACCTTTGGTTTTTTTTTTTGACGGAACTGATAGTGATCAGACTAGTGGGGCTTTAAACCAGCACGGGAACGAGACAAAAACGTCCCTGAAGGAGGTTCTGTTTCGTCACACGGTCCTCAATTATCTACTCAGTTTTCGGACTCAGTCCTTCATCCCATAAACCCAATAGAACAAGCGGAACATGGGCTGGGGGCTGTCCAGCTCTGGCGGGTAGTAGCTGCCCGATGAAGTGCAGCAACTTCTCCCACCGTCTAAAGAAACTTCGGGTACTTCATTCCTACGTCCATCTACACATTTTTCCTACCAAGGTTTAGCCAAAATCCGCCATTCTTTGGCCGCGACCCATCAGTCTTTAGCCTTGACGCACATCCTTTAAACATATCACTGCGAGCCAGTCAGATTAAAAGTATCGGGATATTATGACATCACATGTCCGGACTGTTTACTCTTTTTTCTTACAAAGGTTGTTGTTGCAAAGCCGACTGAATATATGAGCGAGTGTGACGCTAAACAGCATGACGAAAACTCATTAAAAATATTCCATCTGATAATTGTATGAATTTCATACCTTAAGATGCCGGCGACAGATGAACGCACTAATATGTCCAGGTTAGGTCCTTTGCTTGACGATAAACTTCAGGTGGTTTTAATACCTACTTTTGAACCCACGTATCGCAGCTGGTTTCATCAAATTACAACACCCTAGTTGCAGCCAGTGGGCATATTCTGCTTGGTTAGATTTGACTGTGTCTGAGTTTCGTTCCGTTGGTCGAATAGTCAGTTTCTTAACCAGTTAGTGATTTCCATCGATCAATTGCTGATTGTTGTGCTTGGGGAATCTTTCTCCATCCTCACTTGCAACTACCTCAATGTGCTTGTTGGGTTTTCGTCCACCACATCGCACAAATGCCTGACAAACTCCTCGTTGAACTTCGTTTTGTAGGATCCAGGTGTGAATGCTGTTTCTTGATCTATAGCAATAGCACTCGTGTATTGATCTTAATACCGAGGTGTTTGGTAACGTCTTTCAAATCATCTCTTCGTGCGCATTCGATTATCCTCCGTCGATCTTCAGCGCTCGTGAAAAGATACGATCGTTACGTTTTACACCCATATCAACGCCCTCCATATTGTCAAGATATGATGCGTGCAGGGCCAGGCAAAGTCTAATGAATAATACCACAAACGGTCGCGGTTTGGTTATATCGCCCGACTGCCTCGGAACGAAATATCAACCAATCGACGTCGAGTCACCCCGTGCAAGAGTAGAATATCACAAATAAGCAGCCCTGTAAGTTTTAATCCACCATGTAACAAATAGCATGCTGTTTTGCGTTTAAAGTCGATGAGAAGGATCAAGACTCGATATGATGAAGAAAATAAAGGATTGGTTCCTTAAACGTCTAGATAAGTGGATACATTAACAGCGCGACGAGCACACACAGAGTTGACGTAAGTATACCCACATCGCTGTCATCAGATTATTAGTTACAACATCCGATATCATCACCGTTATTGGAAATGCAATAGTCACACAGGCCGTGCCACATAGCTCGATGATACAGGCGCATCGTTTAAATCTTCCCCAATCAATCTGCAGTGTAGCATTCGATACCATTACCACGGTCAGCTGTGCAGAATACAATCGCTACACTTTCTCATTTGTCCAGTCAGCTTTGCAACAACAATCTTTGTGAGAGAAAAAATAAATTATTCCGACATCTCTTGATGTCATATTATCCTGGTACTTTTGTTCTGACTGGATTGCAGTGGCATGGCTGAAGGCTGTGCGTCGAGGCTAAAGACTGATGGGTCGCGGCTAAAGAATGGCGGATTTTGGCTAAAGCTTGGTAAGAACAAGTGAGGTGAAGGTTTTTTGACCAAAAAACTGCTTCTGCTCATGTGTTTCTCGGCTGCAGTGTCATCTCTGCGGACAAAATGAATGGTCGCAAAGTGTCGGTTGATTTCTGTCAGCGGGTTCATTGTGAGTGTACTTCGTTTGGTTTCTATTCATTCACCTGTCAGGCATTAACACATCGCAGGCCTAAGGAAGTCATTGTGCGTGGCTCTTTAGGTCGTGAAGGCGCGTAATCCATCACATCACGTCATTGTGCAGTCTTGCTTTGATGGCTGCAGCGGTAACGCATCATAAGACGTTCACTGAAATCGGGAAGAGCCCGCTAGCTCAAACTCGGTCAGCTTTAGTTTCACGTTTTCTGTTACGCCCGGCCTTTATTTAACTGAGTCGTCCTAAGGAGCGTACGTTAAATTCGTAACAAATGATTGGTTGTGATTTATTGTGATCACGTGTCGAACTCTGTGAATCTGATTAGGACTTGTTAGTTTTTTGAGTTATGCAGTTTTCTATCAGGGACCTCGTAATCTCATTGCATAAGACGTATCGTGATGCAACCTAACCTACTGATCACAAAAGATAGTTCTCATCTCAATAATAATTTAGTGTAATTTGCAAGGACCAGTGTTCTTCCCGAGGGGGTTGCTTGTGTTCGATCCGCAAAATACGGGAAAGAAAACTCCATGAGCATAAAAGCTCAGTGAGTACATCAACAGGATCCTACACTCAAATTAATCGAACACTAACTTGGCTGCCAACAGCCGGCTAATTACATTACGTTTCTCCACGTCGTCTGGCATATTCTATTCAACAAAGTCGCGTTTCTTATTAGACAGAAGAGCGTTCAAATGAAGAAAGATTGAGGTGTGGTAAACCTAATAATGCGAGAGCATACTGTGGGAGGAAGCGCGCTGGGAAAGAATAATTTGACAGTCAGCACATTCATTTAGCTCTCGAATAAAAAAAAGGTGCCAAGGGAGAGTAAGACAAAATAGTCTACACTAATGTTTGACTGTCCTGAGGGAGAAATGTGGCTGGTAGATAGGATTAAATTCCTGAAACGAGTGATTTTTTCTGAACCACCGTAGCCAGATGGCTACTTCAACTCAAGTTTCAGAGGAGTATGCGACATACTACTTCAGTCGTAGTATTCATGGTGAAAATAATTATTGACAACGAAACAAAGAGGATCGTAATGACGTCACACAGACAAAAAAATTATGATCTACAACACGACATGCGATAATACTCTCCGACATAAGGAGCATTGGATAACTGTTGATTGCATATCCATGAAGCAAATGAGAAGTCCAGTTGTGAACTTATCATTGTAACAACAGTACACCAGTCCCCATTAGTAAGAAACCAGCGTGCGTCGGTCACAGTACAGCACTAGGCATATTTATGACTAGACTGCTTGATTTCGAAAGCTCAAAAGCCCAAGGCATGGAACGCGAGAAAACGTTTTTCGGAAGCGTCTCTTGGGTTGGTCATCGTGACCGGTTCATGTTGAATTCGAGTCTACAGTAAGGGATTTTGGGAAGAGTTTAAGATGAGGTGTTTTGCAAAATGTCGAGCACGATCGGGAACGGATGAAGAAGAATGCGAAAATATACATCACAAATAACGTTAGTGTTTAAACGAGAGGCGAATTTGAACATCGCACATTAGGCGAATGTTTAAAAGTTCCTAGTCTGGTCCGAAATCAGAAGTTGTTACGTCCCGAAATCGGTAAGCAGAAGGGAGGCACGCTTGTAGGGATGAACGTGTATTCAGTGAAAACAGAAACACGTAAGCAAGTTCATGGGTCAGCGTTGTATGCAAGTGAAAACTTAAGCCAAGTGTATAATCAGACTGGACCATGCAATGTCGCTCAACAAATGCTACGATCTGATTGGTCAGTGCTATCCGGGAAGAGGTAGTAGTAACGTCAACTGTGTACGTGTGGGTACGCCTGCAGGCTTGCGGCCTTGTTTACTGGGGATTTAGATCACGTGTCTGTGAGTGCGAGAATCTCTATCTGAGCACATGACTGATCAACCCAAACACAACAAAAACCAACGTTGGACCGATACGAGAAGCAACTGAGCTTACGTAGGACGATCGTCGATTGATCGATGAACCTAAATAGGGAAAAACGGTTTTTACCGAAACTTAACTTATGAATCGTTCCTCGAGCGGTTTCCGGGTAACACAGACACTGTCGACTGATTGCTGGGATGACCCCGGTTGGTACTGCACACGTTCGCCAGACCCACAACCCTTATGACGCCAGCACTCTAGTGAAACTTGTGTGCCCAGTACACGCAAGGCGGAAATCTATTGCTAACTACAGATTTCACCGTATTTGGAGACTTACCAAAACACGCGTGACAGCCTGTGGTGATCCAGTGGGTCAGAAAGTCTGCCTACTAACTCGAGTGTCATGGGTTCGAACCCAGCCCCCGCAGGTCAGTTTAGCAATGAACAATAATCTATTGTTGCTCGGCTTGTTACCTCATCTGACCTATTGGGATTTAATGGGTTTCTCCACTCTGATCCTCAGGGCCAGATTGTCCGTTATCCCTAGTACTCTAGCAGATATACAAGGATATGGGCACACTTCTTCCACTTCACCCATGAGCATATATATAACAACAAATAATAAAAAAGACTCAACCTTTTTGACCTAAGAAGATTACTGAGACATCAGCCTAATAGACTGAATAAACCCTGCTCAGTATCGTGCGGTACCCTCACACATGGTCGACTGAGTTTCAGACCTGAGCTTGTGCGTTGTTGCAGAGGTGGCTCGGTTAGGTAGCTCACTTGGGCACTTTGCTTCTAAGCTGCGGTCTTTATCTGACGGAGATTTTCGCAGCAGATTGAAAGTGAGTTCATCTACGATGCGTTTGGCATTTAATATTCTGGCACGATTGTCCCAATCACACTTGAATCCGAGCGATTCGATTCCAACCAGAAGACGATAGAACCATTGTGTGTAGAACGGTTCATTAAGTGATGGGCAATGATAAACAAAATGTTTCGTTACCTTCACTCAGCATTTCGGGAATAGTGTATACAATGGCGTTCCCGGTTTTCACCCAACTCAGTGACGAACATAGCACGATATATTCGTTAAATTCCCTATCTCATAAATGTAATCGACAGTTGAACATGAGGCAATGAAACTGGAAATAGTATAACGGGAGATATTCAATCACATGCAAGCCTTTATCTTAATACTCAAAGTATATACGCATGTGTATTGTTTTACAGTGATTACTACGTTGACCCACATCTATTCTGACTAACTTTCGCGGACAGAGTGCAACAACTTAGATATGATACCATTAGAAGTCCCGTGTATGGCTTTCTCCTCCAAAAATAAATACGGAGAAAGTTCAGTGAAGCTCATATACGCAAACTAAGCCCTCATTTCATTTCGCCAGTGAGCATAACATCAACCACGAGTTGGTTGTCATACAGTGAGATATTCTATCATTCATCAAATCTGCTTCATACTACAAGGCACACAGCTGGTCGACTCTTCCGAGTAATCAGCATTGACTCAACAGTGATGAAAACCAGCTGCGGTGCATACGACCATCATAGTTTTACAGATTAGTCAAGTACAACATTCTATCCATTTCAGACATTTACCCTTCAGTCAGTTTTGCCATGGAAACCAAGGCCACATAGTCTTCACCCCCCACAGATGACTAAATAACTGAATTATTGTAGTGATTCAAAAGCCTTCGCAAGCGGTCCGATGTGCTACAGCTTCATTTTCAGTGTCCAAACAATCAGGTCAAGCCGGACTGTAACTGTTAGATAGTGTAGATATAGCAAAATCGCTCTGTGATTTGTGAGCACGTTATCCTCCGATAAAAGCAAACATTCTTTTGTATATAAACGAGTTAGTTCCAATTAAATGTGACAGAATAAATTCCTGTTGTTCTTATATGGTCTCGTCTTTCTCCCAGTGCTCGTGGTCCGAATGCGAGGTATTCCATTAAGTACGATTGGCCGGGTAGATACGACTCTTAATTTTGGCGTCGCTGCATGGAGTCATCGAATACTGAAATTTTGAACTTGCTCAGTAATCCATCCCAAATCGAAGAATGGATAGAACGATTCAAACTCTGGTGCAGTATTCGTAAATGAGCTAAGCAAAACCAGTAGGTCTCATCCCTAACTGCAGGTGGCCGCGAGTTGCATTCGCTGTTGAAGAACTTGGCATGCTCTGATGCAATCGCAAAAATACCGTTCGGTAATCAATTTTCAGGCCGTAGCGAGCGAAATTCAATACCCTGATTCGAGGACAAAATACGTCATGTCACGAATTCATTCTGCAACTGAATCAACAGGCTGCCAGCTGCAATTATGCGGATCCTTTGGTGGGAAATTCTTTGTGATCGACCAGTTGCCGGGATCAACAACACCAACCTACAGCGGTGCTTACTGAAACAGAAAAGTTTGAACTTCGCAGAGGGTTGCAGAATCTGTGAGCAACTTGACGACTTGCAATATGTCACTACACCCGAGATTAAAATTTTGTCTCAACAAAAAAAAATTCAAGCTAATGTATCCGAGACATAATCACCAAGATTACGTCAATCAGTCAAGCAGTTTCGATACTACAGTGTCTCACATACCTATGAACAAACGCATGTCATGAGGAGATTTCCAATTCCGTTCAGTATGTCGATTCCTTCAAGCTATATGCCACGCATGTGGCAAAACTGATCATATACGAAAGCTATGCCGGGAATCCAAGTCCAACATGATGGAGGTAACCAAAACGAATAAAACCGAAGATACCAAACCTAACTACACACTGAAGACCACTGGTCAGAACGATCAATTCCTGTACAAACCTGTGTCATCTGAATGCGGATTTCAACATGAGCTCATTGTGGATACGGAAGGGTGTGAGTCCATCATTCCTGAGAAGTCGTCGAAGATGATTTGTCCCCAGGCAACCATGAAACCTAATCACGCAGGCATCAAGAGTGTAATCGGTCACCACCTCACCCTGCTGGGTGAAAAGACACCAACGATAAAATCCAGACAGCGAACATATGTCCCCGTAGGCTTCCTGATTTCAGCTGACAGTCTGTCTGTTCTGGGAATGAATACATTAAGAGCTATAAGCCACTCACTTTCTTTCCAAACAGAATTAGCCACTCCCGTTGATCCTGTGATTCTTCAACAACTAGTGATACCGTGCTCCAACAATCGTGACGGAATGGCGGTGGAGCCGGTAAAGTTGGAAATCAATGTTCATCCAGTGTTCATCAAACGATTGTTGCCTTACAGTCAAAGATAAGGTGTTCTAAAAGAGTAAGAATGAATGGAGCAGAATGGCGTGATCACCTCAGTCAACTCGTCTTCTTAGGCTACTTCGATAGTTACAGTGATAAACAGCGATGAGAAAAGTACACGTACTTGTGGAGATTAAAGACTTACATTGAATCCACGATTAGGAAGATTTGCCACAACCTTCGTGGAATCGGAAGACTTCATGAGATCCATGCTCAGCAGTACATACTTCTTGAAGATTGATCTAGCTAACACATACCTGCGAATCGTGCTGCTCCCGGAATCAAGGCCACTCACCACCATCAAGACCTCAGTATAAATTTCTACCCTTTGGAATGCACTTTTCATCCAGCTTTTTTAGGCTAACATCTACAAGGTGATTGAAGATTTGACCTGAGTAGTGGTATACGAGGATGATGTGATTGTATCCGTTGTGTCGAAGGAGTAACATGATGATCACTTGAAGCAGACCCTGGAATGATTCGTATCCAAGAAGGTTCTGATCAAAGCCTCAAGATGCAAGTTTGGTGTCCGAGAATTGAACTTCATTGGGTTCACGGTGAACGCGAATGAGTAGAGGGCGAACCCTGATCGCTTCGAACCCGAAGCCGTTATGGAATCGCCGAATAATGAAATACATTTGAGATCGATCCTTGGTTATCTGTAATACTACTCCGGTTTTCTAGTAAACTTCGCGATCAAAAAACAGCCACTGTTTCTTGCCCAAACAAAGTGAGGCATTAGGCGGATCAACGCGACAGAGCCTAAAGATACCTCATCACTAGCGTAGTCGAACGTCCAAAGTAAACCCCTTTTGCGCCAACCAAACAAACAGCTCTTGTGCAATATGGATGCCCGATCATTTATGTTCCTCGACTTCTGAATGCTGCAAAGAGAGGATGTTCGCAGACACTCGGAAAGGTGCTGGCCGTATTCTAGATTGCGCGACGTCTTCATAAGCACCCGTTCGGGTTCGATATTGTCATGGACCACCAAGCGCTACTATGTCTACTCGACACGGATGAGTCCGTTACCCAGTCCATAACCGCTATGAAGCAATGGTGGATTATTGTCCTTGAGGCTTACAACTATGACATTGTACATTGTCCTGGTAAAGCAATCCGCCATGCTGATATTTCTTCAAGATACTCAATGTTTCCCGCACCTCAGCGGTGCAACCTCATGTCACTTGCCACGTCAATGAAGAGGGAGAAGTCACGAAGATACACTAAATTGTACTACTTGGCGGTAATTTCTGCTACCAGTTTCTGGCAGCCGGAAGTCAAACGAAAGTATTTGCAGTTTTCTTGAATTGCGAAGATCTATGTGCATAACCTGACGGAGTACTGTGTCAAGGAGACCGGTTGGTCATACCTCACTCTCTTCGTAAAACGGTCCTGGAAGATCTGTATAAAGGTCACCTTGGGATGGAGTAGATGAAGTCTTTGGCTCGGCTAATATTTCGGTGGCATGAAGTGAATGCGGACATATGTACAATAGCCAAGAACCACTACCACCACACTGCCCAAACTGGCTCTCAATGGTTCGTCTAACGCAAACATTGCTTGATAAAGCATCATTCCTCATCACTGAGTTTTGGACGATAACCATTCATCATTCGCACAGTGATCGACTCCAATTATAAACTGCTTCGCCATAGGGGCCCAAATGAGACTAAGACTATCCGGTACGAAGAACCAACAAAACTTTACTGCTCGATCAGCATGAACAATAGTAGGCTTTTTATTGTTTACAAAATGATTCATCATGCATTAGTCCTATTGCAAAACATACCTTCGAGAACAAGCACGGACAGTCTGATGTTTTGGATATCCAACTCATAATCATCCACCACACGGTTCGAGTTCCCGTGAGGGTTCGGTAGATGTCCAATGCAGCTGATGATTACCAACAAGCTAAGTGAAATAACGATATATTATTGCTTTTGCGATTCTCAATTTTCAGTTGAACGTGGATAGTATATTCATGAATCTTGTCATGACGAGTTTAAATCTCCCACTGTTCACACCGATCAAATATCCAGTACTGAGATAATAGCCCACGAATAGAAAATAACAAAAAGTGGTCAGTGATGTATCGGTAGTTATCGGAAGTTCTAGAGGAAATCATCTGGTATGACAAAGTGAGTGAGTGAAACAGAAGTGAATAAGGAAAGCAGGGAAGGAACAACGGGTTCACTAAACAGCATTTTGACTGTAATTTCCATCGCTAATATTCGTATTAGTGCGCTAAGACAGTTCTTCATAAACGAAAAATTCAATTTGTCAGTTACAACTAACAATTCATCGACCGCTTATTCCTGATTTTCGCCATTACTATGCATATTAATAAGTACTGTTTTCTGCTGTTACTCGTTATTTTGATTGTGACTAGTATTAACTGCATCTGATTGTAACCTTCCAATGAGTCCGAATTGCACTAGGTTGATACACGATTAGGATTATCAGTTTGTTCAATTCATTCTTCCCTTGGCGGACCTCCCTAATTGACTGTCCACGCAAATCGTATTGTTTGTCCGTACCATTTGAAGAATACAAAACATTTTGGTAGAGAAGAAGAGCGAGAGGGTAAAGGTAAACTGATCTGTCGTCATACTCAAGAAATGTATGCACACCGACTCACTTCGTAAGCGCAACTGGGTTGCTTGATTTTGTTACAAACTTTGTTTTCCATTGAATGTAGTTTTAATTCTAAAACCGGTAAGTAAATCACTAATCGAAACTGATCCGTTTTAACAACCATTGGATTGAATTTTACAAACCATGGAAAATGAATATTATCGAACCAGTGGGTCGAAAATAAAACTCGCACTGCAAATGCAGACAGGTATTTTGTTATGTATATTAGCTGCAGTGAAGTATTCGATGATGTGAGAGAGCATTAGTTCCAATCTAACCAAGCAAGAAATGTCAAAGAAGTATCAGAAGGTTAATAAGGAACCTCAGACATACGCACACAGACCTGTCTAGGTGGAGTGTAACTTGATTGTGCCATTAACTAGCTAAGGTCAGATCACTCATAACGATGCAACTCAGAAGCCATTCACTGTACACGCGTCATTCGTGCTGTCTTCGTCTAAAACAATACATAGGAGCACCCAAATGATGTATGATCTATGTCCATTAGAGTAACATATCTCCGATCGGAATTCAGTGCTCGGATTCGTGAGTCCATTTACTCTGTTTCCAAACAGGAGCTAGTATAAAAATTCAATCGGCTTTATCAGACTGATCTCCGTTGGGATGCTGTCGTTACGCTATGCTCAAGTGGGCTCAATGGTTCACTACTGGTCGATCAATCACAGCGGGCTTCCATTGCTTATGGTCACACTGCTTCTGATTAGCTAAGTCTTCTCACGGTTTGCGGTCGCAAGCTGATATTGTGCAGTGTTCCATATGCTGTATAGTGACTCATCACAACCATCCAATAGTGAGGTGATTACGTTATGAATAGACAGCCCATCATGAATTATCGTAGGGCACCCCTCAATACAGCGTTATGGACACAAATATTAAGAAACCTCAGCCAATTAGGATCATAATGATCAGACACGATAGAAGTCGGTTGTGATTGTTTGACTTGTGGTTATTCGGAGGATGACAACAATCCTGTATATACATTGAAAGTTGTGAAACTTTCCAACCATTCTTATGCAAGGCTGTCCGATTCCAGCGAGCCTTGCAGCGTCAGTTTATTATAGATAGTGGGAGTTATGAGTCCATCATTCCCGAAATTTGTTCGACTTGATCTGGCTGGATGTGTTCATTCCACCCACTATCACGCGTACTCACAGTATTACCGGCCATCGCTCTGTACTGTTGAGGGAAATTACACTCATGGTGCGGTTGAAAAGCTAGTACATCCCTTTTCTCTTTTTGTCATCGACTGACAGTTAGTCGATGCTAAGGGTGAAGGCATGGTGTTCCTTGAACCAATCAGTACTATTTCAGACAACACATAAGCTTTTAAGAGATCAGTTCATTATCCCGAGTGTGCTGTTGCAATGCCCTGATAACAAAAGAGACACCAACGTTGAGCGCACTAAGTTGGAAGATAATGGTGATCCATAGTTTCTGAAGCGAAGAGTGTTGCCAGATGGTCAGCAGACTGGAGTCCTGGAGGCTCTCATGAGGATGGGATAATAAGGTTTTATTGCACACACAATCATTCTCATGGCCAATTCCGACTGTGGTGGGCAGCATCCTAGTGTTTACGGTTATTATAGACCGACTCTGAATACGTGTTTAGTGGCATGCGCTTCAACTAGTTTGGAGCCAGAGAACCTCATGAAATACGTGCCCGGAGCAAATACTTCAAAAAAATTTGACCTGGCTAACGCATACTTTGAAATTCTGCTTCACGCTGTCTCTAAAACACTAAAAACTGTGGACACTCAGTGAAGCAAGTTCCAGTATCATTTGCTGTCATCAGGATTGCACGCGTCTTCCGCGGTTTTCAATTTTACAATAGATAAGTTGATTCGTGGTGTACGTGGGATGATGGTATATCAGAATCACATGCTCAAGAAAATGTGGTTTCCAAATAACTGATTTTCTTCTCGCAGTAGTCACATAACTTGGCCGAACAATCACTGGGAGTTCCCTATAACCTCAGTTCTAGCTGTTTGATCGGTGTGAGCAGTGGGAGATTTAAACTCGTCATGACAAGATTCATGAATATACTATCCACGTTCAACTGAAAATTGAGAATCGCAGAAGCAATAATATACCGCTGTTTCACTTAGCTTGTTGGCAATCATCAGCTGCATTGGACATCTACCGAACCCTCACGGGAACTCGAACCGTGTGGTGGATGATTATGAATTGAATATCCAAAACATCAGGCTGTCCGTGCTTGTTCTCAAAGGTATGTTTTGCAATGAGACTAATGCATGAAGAATCATTTTGTAATCAATAAAAAGCCTACTATTGTTCATGCTGATCAAGCAGTAAAGTTTTGTTGGTTCTTCGTACCGGATAGTCTTGGTCTCATTTGGGCCCCTATGGCGAAGCAGTTTATAATTGGAGTCGATCACTGTGCGAATGATGAATGGTTATCGTCCAAAACTCAGTGATGAGGAACGATGCTTTATCAAGCAATGTAGGCATTAGACGAACCGTTGAGAGCCAGTTTGGACAGTGTGGTAGAAATATATCAATAATGACGAAGGACTAAAGGTCACGCGCAGTTCAGTTGTGAATTGCTAAAGTTAAGTTCAACAAGATTAGTTTTATAGAAGTTGCTCTTCTTAATCCACGTCATACACAACAATACATGGTACGATGAATGTATCCACGGGATCTGTTTGTATCTACACAAAGGTACACAATGTTGCACAAGAATCACAGAATACATGTATTACAATCGACCGAAGGTTCTGTGTTTATGCAGCGAACCATTTGTGTGAGTGACAATCACAGACACTTTCTTCGAGCGAGTTTATAGTAAATACCAAAGGGCGTTTTTTCTCTGTCTATCTGATGCTTTTTCATGAGTGCAGTGGAAAATGGAATGGAGCGTAGTTGCGACAGCTCATTGTATTAATATGAATGGCTGGAAGTTAGTCGATAAGTCTTACAGTGGAGAAACACGAGTCGTCAACAGTACGAACAGCTATGCCTCAACTATGTGTGTGTCTGTGATTGTCACTCACACAAATGGTTCGCTGCATAAACACAGAACCTTCGGTCGATTGTAATACATGTATTCTGTGATTTTTGTGCAACATTGTGTACCTTTGTGTAGATACAAACAGATCCCGTGGATACATTCATCGTACCATGTATTGTTGTGTATGACGTGGATTAAGAAGAGCAACTTCTATAAAACTAATCTTGTTGAACTTAACTTTAGCAATTCACAACTGAACTGCGCGTGACCCTTAGTCCTTCATCATTATTCATATATTTCCCCAAAGTGCAAAGCTGAAGTTGGGTAGCTTGAAGACTGACGTTCTTATGGTGCGCAAAGCTACCGATGAACAATTTGATGAATGAGATGAAAGATCAGCACTCTTTAACGGGCAAACGCATAGACATGTTGGTTGATAGTAAAACAATTCGATTAGTGATCCATCTGTCACCATGGCTCCTTATATCAGGCACAACAGCCTTTGTGCAATATCTGACACACGAAACTAATGGTTTATACATCAGTCACACACAAATCTGTGAATCAAATTCATGATGATATCACATACATCCGAATTACAAGCATAAATGTGAGCAGTCCAGTCGAAAATCAGTGATACAGGCACAGTTCAAGTGTATAGAGTGTATCTGTGATCTACACTTTCCCCATTAGAATCGGATATCCGAACCCGAATACTAGCCGAATTCGAACAAGGTCCAGATATCGTCCAACAGAAACAGACTGACGAATTTCAGTACCTCAATTGGAAGCATGATTTAGAGATGGAAATGCAACAACCATCTACTACTTACTACAATTTTTACTGAACTAGCTCCTACGAGAGGGTGAGCCGACTTTCATGGATGTCGTGGATAGCACCTGTTCCTGAGTGGTGTGTGTGTGTGTGTGTGTGTGTGTGTGTGTGTACAGAAGAAAGATCTATGGAGAATATTGGTAATTGGGTATGAAGTAGCGTCCTCAGCTTCACTGGGTTTTTTGTTTGAGGTAATAACTCTAACCCGAGCACAACCAAGTGCTACCTGTCGGATAGCAGAATGTTCGTGTGTTGTGAGCCGGTGACTGAAAGATTAGTTCATATGTCATTCGTATGGCGGTCTGTCAATCGAGGATGTCGAATGCGTTCTAGTGAATCTTACCCCATTCAGGACAGCTAAATAAGAGACAAGAGAAAATGACCAAATAATTGGTGGCCCACGTTTGCGCGCGTAAACTTGATGTCTGTGGGATTCTGTAGCTTTTATGTGGAGAGTTCTCCGTGAGGGTGAAAGCGTACCACGCCCTCCAACAAGGCCCGCGTTGCTTTCGTTTGGCTACAACAGGATACCAGGATATATCAGTGTTGTTGTGTCTGGTCAGGGTCCCGCACACTACGCGGACAACCGATCCATATTTCTCTCATCAATGGTCATACTCCCGATTTGCCTTGATCTTTACCCATGCTTTAGCGCCAGCAGTATTGACCTATCGATTTTGCTGTATGCTGATTGGTCTTCCTCTGTTGCGCGTGACGACACAAGTAGTTTAATTCTTTATGCCAACTCACTTGCTTGTTTGCCGTTTAGTCGCCTGCTACGGCCGGGTTTTGTGTTTACAATCGCATAAATAAATGCAACGCCACCTTTACGTGTTCTGCTACCGGTTGTGGACACAACAAGTATATATTCATTTTTACCTCATTATACCTGTGAAACTTGGTTTTATTACCCGTCCAGCCCGAAGTAATTCCGTGAATCTTTTTCCAGTTTACCATATGCACATCGTCTATTACATGCTTTCTCAATACGTAAAACGGCACCCAAAATGTTAAAGTGGATCCGGAACCATTGATCACATTGTACAGATAAGTGACGGAAAGGAGTAATCAGAAATTCTGGGCACAACGAAAGTTTCCAAATTTGCTAGCAAGGGTGGTGATATCTGCAGGATTCACAACAATAAGTGGTGAAGCTTTTCAATAGAAGTGTTTTGTTTGCTCAAATCCCCAAAACCCAACGAGAACGGTCCTTGGGGATGTTTAGCTCGCGGCGTTACTTTACTCATGAGTAGGCAACAATTGATCAAAAAATAGCGCATTTTTTGAGAATCCTACGTCTGTAACGTTGTCAGTCAGATTGCCACACCCATCTTCATTGGTGTAAGTGTTGGTGCTTGCTTATGCATTCAAAGAGATCCGGCTCATCGAGTTTTCCTTCTGTGTCGTTGCAGATCGTGTACGTGCAACTCCCTCCTCTCACCCCGGAACAACACAGAATCCAGCATATTCCAAGTCACGGTGAGTCCCAAATTTTCAGCTTCAATATGATCCTAACACGGGTGATAAATTCGAAAGCTTCCTGTCACAGATGAAAGCTGCTTTTGCCCATCTTTAGTCGTATACCCTACCATCCTATGTCCATTGTGGTCCTTCAGATAAGGACCTGTTTCCGGAGTTATGATTTCCTTTCGGTGCTACTCCAGCCTCCTGGAAACCCACGACATTAGTACCTATTCCCACTTATCTGTACAATGTGATCAATGGTTCCTGATCCACTTTAACATTTTGGGCGGCGTTTTACGTATTGAGAAAGCATGTAATAGACGATGTGCATATGGTAAACTGGAAAAAGATTCACGGAATTACTTCGGGCTGGACGGGTAATAAAACCAAGTTTCACAGGTATACTGAGGTAAAAATGGAATATGTGCTGATACATCTCCATTGCCCGTGGATTTCGTGTTAACGAATATAATGTTCATTTTTGAAAAAGAACTTATTGTTTTCCAGTTTCACAAGTGATTTTCGGGTTCAGCAGATTCGAATCCATCTCTGGTGACAGCCGTGAACTGTAACTTGCCAGCCTTCCCTTCCAGTGAATCATCAGTGGAGGCCCACATGAGGTCCGTTGTGAGAAGTGGACGAACCTTGATCATGCGTCGAATTTCCGGGGTTTTCCGGGAAATTAAAATGATCTGGAGTGTTTGGTTGTCGAAAATCTGCTGGCGCTAGTTGTCCTGACAGGAATTTGGCTGACGGCTCATGTTGTGGGTTCGGAGGTGATCTGTGAAGGCTACTAATTCTATCGAGTAGACAGGAACAAAACCAGAGGCGGAAGTGTTGTCGTTTCGTTCCTCAGGTCTGATATACCATCACAATGGCTTGTTGAATCGTTATGGTGTCATCTGAAACTGGCTGCAGGTGGATATGAGTCTTTTGGTTTCTTTTACCGGAGCCCGGCAATAGATTCACGGAACGTACTATCAGGCATACGAAGTTGGGCGATAGAGGGCCGCTGCCTCTTTCTTGGCGACCTCAGTTGTCCGAAAGTTGACCGGGCTAATCTGCAATATCTACCTGGCGCAAGCTCATTCTTTCGGGAGCCTCTTCTAATTTTCCAGAACCTATTGCTGCTTAAGAGTGTAAATCAACCGAAGAGTACTCAAGGTGCCATCAACTCCATTTTAAACATTTTCATCTTTCTCAAGAGCTAAGATTCAGGGGAGATCCTATACCGACCAATTCTCTGCAACTGTGACAACTGGTCTCTGGTTATACATTGGCGACGAGAAGCACAGGTTGTGCCCAGATCGGTGGGTGTACCCAATAAGAGGCACATGCCCTCTGACGAATTTTGTACGCCTGTAGCTTTTATTTCCGGGTGCCCGAGTGGCTTGCACGATATGGACCACAACTGGGAGACTAAACGAAGCGGGATACTTCAGCAACCTCAAGCACTTGCACCACCGCCCGGTCAGCTCCCGCAAGCATAGGGACCTCCGAGATTTGACTCGGAGCTCATATTTTTACTCCAGTGCATAAATCGAACCTGACATATCCATCATTTAACCGAAGTTAGATATCGGTACTATCGAGATATAAGTAACTAATGCTCACACATTCGAATCTGTGTCTGTTAGAAGAAACCCTCGCAGTTGACTCTGTGTGTGCTTCAAAACACTTGTATGCCTTCCTGAGTCCGAACTGGTGAAGGACAGTTAGTTGGTCGAACTGGTGAGAGGGCACCAATCCGTGTGAGTACCAGAAGGTCTTTCCCCTCCAGAGGTACCAGCTGTTCTTGTTCAGCCTAATAGCTGTAGTGGGAAGACTTTACTGCCTTCGAATCATCTAATTTTCTAATAAGAAAAGCTAGCAGTTTATTTAGGATGCCAGGTGACTGCAGTCAAGATTTTACCAAAAGCATTGGTCCAGAATATTTTCCGTAATCTGTTTTTCCGAATGGCTCTTCAATTTACGTACCCGATTGGCTCATTTCTTCCTGGTCGGTCGAAACAACTGCTGGCAATTCATTAGTTGATTTCGCTTCATTCATTCAAGACAATTCCTAGTCGCTGATTGGTTGATTCCGCTCGGCTTCGTGAGAATGACTGTTGGTGGCTGATTGAATGAATTCGTTCGGTTTCGTCACGAACTGATTGGGCTATTGATCCGCCTTGTCTGCCCCGGTTTTGTCATTTATTTCGTGTGGACGATAACGCGCCGTTTTATTGATGGAATTAGGCGATCTGTTGATGTGCCAGCCAATGCCGTTAATGCTGCTATCGTGCCATTCCGTGAATTTATCGAGAAGGACGTGGCTGAAGCACTGCGTTTAGTTATAACTCATCAGTCTCGAGGTCCGGAAGGTGCATTTCCGTGGGTGACAAAAGAGTCGGATGAAGTGCTAACTTCACCAATCACGAGGCCCTTCAGTTCATTTGGGTTGGCAGGAAGGCTATCTAGAAAGTGAAAAAAGTTCACCGCTTTTTCTCTGTTCACATGTGGTTCGAAGGTGGGTGTCGTTAACTATCTTCCCGTCTGAATAACTTCCATCTTTGGTTGAAAGCTGGAACCCCTAGTGGCCTTCCGTCTTAGTGAACACATCGGAAGTCAGCGACAGATTTGCCTAAACAACATCGGCTGTGGAAGAAAAGATATTGTATACCCAACTCATGGAGGTTATTATTCTCTTGTTCCTTTGCAAACTGAACAAGTGCAACCCCTGGCGGAAGATCACTAGTCCTTGCTTGTAGCACATGAAATCTTTGTTGATTTCGGAAAAGCGTTTGATAAAGTTTCTCATGGACGACTATTGCAGAAACTCGGACCCCTGGTGTTGAGGCCGCATTGCTTTTCTGGCTTAGGTGTTTCTTTAAAAAAAGGACGTTTACCGTGAGAGTCAAACAGTAGCTACTGCATTGCTCCAGGGTCTTCAATGGAGTTCCTCTGTGATCGGCCTAGCGTTTCTTTGCCATCCACTTTCCAATCAACTTGCCCTATTTACTCCGTCGAACTTAAAATCTGGCGAAAATTTCAGTTAGACTTAGATTGGTAGGTATTGCAAGAGAATATGTACGAACTGGAGCACGAGGCTTGGCAACTCCTCATTAATGTGGAGAAGTGTGCTTACGTGAGTTTCTGGAAGTCAGACAGTGGTATACCCAAAAATGTACCCGGGACACCCGTATGCACTTTCACTTGTGGCAGTGTCATCGACTATAAAGACCGAAGTCAACGCGGACAAGTCCTGTGTCTCAGCTCGGAGTATTGTCGGGGTGATACATCAACCTTTTGAGCGACTACCTGGGAATGCCTTCAAAGTATTGTATGCTTCTTACTTACATCTGTGACTTGGATATGGTGGACTTGTTACATTCCCTTGTACATCCGGAATGACTAAGGCGCGCCGGTACTCCCTCGTGGTTGGATTATAGGGGATCGGTTATGAAGGTTATTTCTAGGCCATTGGACTCTTCCAATAAGCCTACCATTAAGCCTGCAATTATCTCATCTACATCAGGCGCTTTCTTTGTGTAGATTCAAGGCCGGGGTTGATGACTTACTTTTCTATGCGAGTACATAATCAGACCCGTGCTCATCGACTTTTTCTACGAGACAATAAGCAACTGGCCTACCTCTGGTCTTCCGCCTCTCAAAGAGGGTTCTAAATTTGTGTGACGCATTCCCAGCAGATGTGGTGGAAAAGATGAACAACCGTATTTTCAGGTGACGTCTGAATGTCTTTTTGAAGAGGTGGGGGTAGGACAGGTCAGTCTGATTTCTTGCCTTGCGTGCTGAGGTGACGAGACTTACACGGGATATTGCCGCTAGTTTGCAGCATTGAAGACTGAAAGGTAAGAGCCTTAGAATGTTCATGATATGTCACCACCCAGTATCAAAGATGAGTTGAATGGTCAGTTTATCATCGATAATGCGTAACGAATCATTTCACTATTAGTTATTTGTTTCAAAGGACGTTCGAGTGAAATCATTTTGTCAGGTGATTAAATTTAAAATTCCACTTCTAGTTTCCGAATCAGAAGACACCTCCTCCAGTTCAGACACGTGCACCCAAGACTGATCACCGTGATGCATCTGATTTTGCAAAAAAATGATATTCTTTTCTAGGTTTATACCACTGACCTAATCCAATATTGCAGTCTACAACCCGTCCTATATTTGGTTCATTCCCTTGGAACATGTGGTTAACCAACTACGGACTGCTAGGTAACAATTTCAATCATATCATAGGATGCTGTCGTGGGTCGGTAAGAATTTAAGGAGCGATACTAGCTGCACTTCCGGTGACGGTGTCAGGATGATGTTGTCTGGTTGATAGACTCAAGAAACCGTCACTTGGCTAGTTGATGATTTTTGCAACCAACATCACATATTCGATCACCACGTCTATTTCATTTTAAAGATGTGCATTAGTTACATTGGACTATATTCATGAGCACGCCCCTTAAGAGATCTTACTCCACGCTGAAGTGCGGACCGTGCAAACTCGTCCAGAGGGAGATCGTCATCACAGCACAAGTTCCGAATCACTTTTATGGAAAGATTTTCTTGAAAACACCTCATAAAGACGATCAGTCTGTGCTAAGTTTGGACACTGCTGTTGTTTGCTCTCATATAATGACGTATCCAATGATGGAGACCCAATTTTGGGGGTCAATGCGTTAACCCTTCCGGAGACGCATTTCACTGCGAGTGATTACAGTTTTCCCGTTATCCGCACAGATAAGGCAGAACATAGTCAAAATTAATCAGGCGTGGTGACAAACAGACGACCAGTCCAGAGGCATGACGAAACAAGCCGCCTACCGAGATGTCAGTCAATAAGCAGCACCGACGGGAGCTAAGATTTTTTTCTGAAGTCCTTTATCTTTTGGGATAACAAATCCTGTACACCGCCAAATTGCTGATTCGACCAAATATGAGAGACTTCGTCAAAATTACGGTTAATGGGACTGAATCTATAGTGACTCTCAAAAGCTAATTAACTTTGTATTCAACAAGCAAATCGATACGTCGAACTCAAATACCGGGCCTCATATTTAGTCAAGGAGTTTATCTGCAACCAGTATGTTTATCAAATTTCTAAGGTAAGGTTAGAACTATTATTTTGCACGAACAAGATCCTATCGCACGTCTGCGCACGTCGACAAAAAACGCTCGCACATAAAGTCCTCGGAACCACAAGTTTGTTTGGCTTCGTTAGGATGGGTATCGTGTCTAGACCTACGGCGAACTGGTTACTGGTGCAGTCCAGTACGCGAATATTCGGCATGGTGTGTTAGCTAAACAACACCGGATGCGTGTGCATTGTCAACACGTTCAGCAGAGAGACATTGGTTTACAGTTATGGACCACGTGAATAGGACTACATTTCAATTTCAGATCATATTTCTTTCTGTAGAGGTGTAAATAACTTCAGTGGCTTTGTATGTTTCGAGGGCTTGAGATGAAACCAAGTCAGAGCCCTTGTTGGCAGCAACGGTCGGCCTAAGATGTTACACGATGTTTCACTGAGCACGGCAGTGGACGAAAATTCGCTCAGATTCTGATCAGTGGGCAGAAAATAAAGGCTAAGTTACTGAAAAAATGTATAATTACCTTAGTTTTCTCACTCACACGTAAAGAAGCACAGTCCAGTTAAGACGTACCTATGGGTATTTTAAATCGTGAAATATTCCCATGGTCAATTTTTTTAGAAAACGGTATGTGGAAAACACTGATCTGTCTTTTCGGTACTACACATCTGTCTGCGCGAGCTCAAGAGCATCGTCCTAGCTGTCTAGCGAAAGAAATCCACAAAACCGTAATCAGTGCGATCTTGGCCCGTGCGATCGATACGGGACACCAGCTAACACGAGATGGAGTGTCCAAGGTCATCTGTCGAGTGTCACAAAGCGACTCCAAAGGGTTCAAACAACGAATCCTATCCACAGCCGAGGCGATTGCAATCAGGTTGCATCGACTAATCTCGTGTTCGCGAAAAGTTTGTCAAGGCACTGCTTTTTTCTTGGCCAAAGTTCAGCAAGATATTGAGACAGTCAGCAGTCGGCAAAACCAGGGGCGAAATCGTCCACACGAATGCATTATCGTCAGGCTGACAGTTGCTATTGTGAATTCCTGCGAACACTCTGGACTATTTATTAATTTTACTAATTTCTACAAAACCCTATAGGTACTAATCCAAATGATTTGCCATTTTGGACATTTTGCTCATTTCTTCATGTTCAATTTTTTTGCGAGCAACTACAGAACAGTCGATATACTTTTGCATAAATCCTCCTTACAAATACAAATAATATTCTTCTCTGTTTCACTCAGAATCTTCTGGTATGCATGTTTTCCACACCTTACTTTGACTTTCTGGTACTTCTTGGAGTATTTTCGAATAATACGGTAATTTGTCTTGTAAGGAATTCGTTGAAATATCGGTTTTATTTGTACTAGAAGTCCATTCGAAATACGGAGACAAAAAGAGCCACATTTTTCCGTCTTTTCTGGCACAAAGACTAATTAGGCAGAAAAAAACCATGCAGCGGCTTAATCACTGGCTCTGGGCGCATTACGCAGAAGAACCGCCATTTTTAAGGGACTGTTATCCTCACGCTACTGCTCAGTGGTCACCTGAATAGCTGTCAACAGAAAGTATTGATAAACGGTATCTTTTGGTTAGCATAATACATCCGTTGATACCCTGGGCAAGTCGAGAATTCGCAACTTGCTGATTCATTCCTCAGCAACAATTGGTAATTTAATATAATAACCACTGACTGCTATTAAACAGGTGGATTTCCTGGACGTAATTCCATGCACAACTCTCATTAGTATGTGCCCCTATGCGGAATCCTTTTGATTCTGATTAAGAAGCATGTCTATCAAGTGGTTCTTCGTATGCCACACTCCAAGGACTTCGTCTTTCAAAGTGGTGAATTGATGGATTGAATAGGCTGAACCCAAAACAGAACTACTGAGCATTAGGAGCTCCACAAGCGCATAAAAAGTAGCGTATTATTTCATGCGCGCGTAATCACGTACTGTACGCGTATTTACTATAACACAGAGAATACAAGAACACAAAGTAGAAACAGTCACTCTCGAATATCACACTGGTCTTCTGTTGACAACTTCGTTATGAGCGCCCTGGACTAGTGGAAATCTGATATTTTCCTAACTTCCAGCTATTTGACACGTACTAGTTCTTGAAACTAGTCTAGGTTGTGAGTAACAGTCAAAGAGCCCCCATACCTAGGAAGGAAAGAAGCAAAGATAATGTCAATTTGTTGGTTAGTCATGGCACTGCAACAAGAATTGCCAACATGGTTTGAAACGAGAAAGTGAGAGCATTTCGCGGAACATGAGTTACACTGCAGAAAATGATGCATACTAGCTGTTATCTCCGTCCGACTAATAGAACGATGAATGCTGAAGAAAGAAAGTCGTCAGTAACTAGTACTAAAATGAGAGAAAACCACAATAGTTCAAGTTTAGAGGGGATACAGGTAGATACAGTGTGAGATTTCCTTGAGGGCTCACGTGGACATGTACCTAAAAAGGACGGAGTCGTTGAGCAGTGTTTTCAAGTAGCAAATGGTGGGCACTTCATCTTAGTTAAAGTCTTCAGCTGAAGGACGTTCTATAGAGTTTCATTGTACCACTCTTTTTCTTTTCCGTGCATTCGCCCTCCATTAGCAGTTTTCTTATCATAAGTACACGGCGAAGTGTTTTGAAATCGTTTTTTAGAAGATTACTAGGAAATAGTAGAGTACCAAAAATAAAGATAACCTTCTTATCTTTATCTTTTATCTTGCTATTTACTTCTTTTTGTTACGTAATAACGGCACAATATTTCAGGGAGGGGTTTGGGACCAATTAATAACGGCTATTTGGGGGAAGTAAACGGCGTCGAAAGCAGGGCTCGAACCCGGAACCGGAAGGTTGAAGGCCCACCGGGATAACTACCTGACCACCGTCCCAAGTTGCCTAGGCGAGTTTTTGTTGCTATGTTCTCCCGTAACGATAGACCGATTAGAAGCACGCTCCAATCGTCACTGGTAATTCACGGAAGCACCACTCCGCAGTTTCGTCATAACTTGATATCTTTCTACTATGGGTCAGCGATTCTAAAAGTAAAAATGCTCTGAAAAAGCTTTTTTTTACTTCTTTTGTTAGTTATTATACAACAGATACAACAATTCACGAAGGATTCCTCGGTCAATGAAAGACTGCGAAATGATCAACAGCGGACTGACAATGACTCACCCTTAGACGGGTTGTGCTACATTTTCTCCTCTTGCTGCCACTTTGAAATTCTCGACTAGCAATTACACATCTAGGACTTCGTTTCTGGTGTATGTCACGGGTATCTCAAGAGTTCGCGGTTGATGCAAATCAAATGTGGGCCAATAAATGTAAACGTGCTGTCTGGCTGGCTGGTTGACTGCTCTTAGCTTCACCCTTCCGGTGAAGCTAACTGTGCCCTCTGTGGTCAGTGCGAACTTTCGCTCACTCTTCTCCCTACTACTCAATTCCTTCAAATGTCGAACGCAACAAACATTCTGACTACACGAAATCGTGTTCACGCATGTTCAATGCGCATTCAAGAATTATGACTGCAAGAGAGTGTTCACGACTCTCTGCCGTAGGCCTAGATGGATTTCAACGCTACTGTCGTAAAAAGATACTAAGGGACAAGAAATACGGAGCTTGGGTGCCGATCTACGTCTACTCATCCCGGGTCGGCAACTTCACTCTTGTATTTAATTACTCATCAGATGGCATTGACCCTTTGGCTTCTGAGTATTTCTTGAAATTTTCTCGGCTTGCAAGCACAGTCAAAACAACCCCGAGTATAGCACCCGTTTGTTCACAGTCGATCATCATTTCACTCTACGATCTACCGATACCAGACTGGGTTTCGCACCGGTCGTGGGTGCATCGATGAAACTTTCACCCTCCGACAATTGCTAGAGCACCGTCACACTTCCCAAAGACCAACGATCATCATGTTACTGAATATTCGCACGAACTTTGATTCAGTTGGTAAGACAGTAATTTGGAGTCGTTTTTTGAGAAACTGAGTACCAGAGAACTGTGTATCAGTCCCCAAAGAGTTGTATCGTCTCAACTCAGGTCGGGTTAAGATGTACGGCCAACTTTCGCCAACTTTTGTCGTCTCCAGTATAGGACGACAAGATTTCCCTATACATCTCTACGGAACACGCTGCCTGATCTTCCAAACAGTAGAGCTGAGCTGCCCTGTGGAAAAGAGTTTCCGACTTGGAATATACCGATGATATCACCTTGTTGAGTAACAATGCACAGGCGGTTCAACCCGCTCTGAACCGCTTGGCGTTTGAGATACCCAGATATGAAATGCACTTTGTGCCTTTCAAAGGGACAAAGTGCTTTTGAAAGACTGGCAGGAGCCTTTGCCTGCACTCAACCTTTGGGATGATCAGCTTGAGTTAGTCGACAACTTTAAATAATTTGGGAGTCTGTTAACATGCGGAGGCGGAGTTAGGGGTTATCAGCTCGTGAATAGCGAGAACCAGAGAGGCTTTCGCGAACTTGTAACACCCGGTTCTCTCTTAAGGGACAGATGTACGTCGCCGAGGTTTGTAGTGTTTTACTCTATGGTTGCAAGGCCTGACATCTTCGAGTTGAGGATGCTAGGCGGCTTTCTGATATTTCCGAAGAATTGCTCGTGTCTGGTGGGAACATCGAGTGGGTATTGACGAGGTGCGCCGTCGCGTTTTGGTCACGGATAGCCGCCCTCTTAATGAGGTAATCGTTTTGCTCCAGTTCCGGTGGAATAGATATGTCCTGCGAATATCCGGCCCTCGTCTACCTTACAGGGCTCTATTCGCACGTGCTGACCAAGGCTGGATGAAGCAACGCGGCATAGAAGTCTGAGGAAGCTAGCATCAGCAATGGCTTCCGTTGGTACGTCCCACCTCCCTGGTTTGAGGGAGGGACATGGCCCGGAATAGAAGTTAGTGGCTCGAACACCGTACCGTCGACCTGTTGAATGCTTATGCTTCATAATCACAAAAATTTCACCCAGACAAACAAAATAACAGAAAAAGCAACAACAAAAAATATACGATGAAAAAACAGAAAATGTCACAAAATATCATACTTTTTATATCAATTATTTCTTATTCTCTGTCGTACTTCCCTCACCCATTTTGGTATTTGTTGTTGTTGCGCTGGCACCACGCTTGATTCCATCCGAGGCTGCAGATCGTATACTGAAACGGTTGAGCGTCGAAGTTGCTCACAGATCCGTCAGCACTCTACGGACCGACCAATCCAACAGTAAAGACCCCGTGGACCAGAGCGACAGGTCAGGAGTATTCTACGCCATCCCATGCCCAAGATGTGATAAGGAATAGATACATGAGACAGGCGAGCAATTACGCACTCGCCTACACGAAAACAAACTAGTAATTTGATGCGCCGATCTACACTCGGATTTGGAACCAGTGCGAGCGAACAGGTCAAGAGGTCATAGTCGACAGTGTAAGGGTGTTGGCCCGAGCATGTAGGAAGGGGGAACCCCAGACCCTTGAAGCCCTCCATTCCGTCAACTAGCTCAGTCGACATGACGAGGTCGACAAACATTACGTCACCCTGCAAGACCGGGGCTGAAAGATTGAGAATCGGACAGGCGGTCAACAAACCCAAAAGTCTTGGAAGCAGATGTCTCATTCACACACTAATTCACGTTTAGCAATGAGTCCTAGTTTGGATCGAAAGGTCAAATAAACGTTTTAAAGCTCAGCGTGTGCCCTGAATTCTCTCCAACTCCCACCATCCATGCACGACCGAATACATAGAATGCGTATGACTCATCTAAGTACAACTCTGGATACTGATTACTGCAGTGCGCATGTCTCGTGGACATCATTCGCCTCAACATCAAGCTACCGTGTTTGGCAATTTCGTGTCTACCAATTATATTTTTCATGGATTAGTGACTGTGTGCATGTATTCTCCTCTACATATTTCGTGCCTTTAAAAATGCCGTATTTTTTTAAGTTAATTAACTAATACATCCCACTGTCAGTTCGAATGTCCTCCTATTTGATTTCGAGTGATTCGGTTATCACATAACCAGTGTTTACCAGTTCAGTCTCTGATTTTTGGTGAACTGCCACCATCAATCCAATTCCCAAGGGTCCTAACACATCTGACTCGGAAAAAGGTTTTCGTCCGACAGCCCTTACATCAGCTGCAATAACAATTTCTGAGAAGACTGTGCTTAGTCGTCTTCAAACCCATCTGAATGCACCTTCCTGTCTTTGTTAGTTTGTCAATGGACCGATTATATTCATCCTCGATGCTATAGCTTCCTTAATACATTTCAATGCCAAATTTTCGAATAGATGAGTACGACAGTCCGTTGCGTACTTCTTGATAATTCCTCATCTTCCATTTCTCTTCCCCGAACTTTTCCTCTTCGCAATACTGAAGCTTTTGACTGACTCTCACAACTCCTTGTCTGACTTTCATTTCCACATTTGACTGCCGAAAACGACGGTACGGCACAATTATTCGAAACTCTCGGTCAACAAAGCTGGTGTGTGTTTTGTTCTTCTCATATTTCCATATCAGTGAATTACCAGTCCCAACCAGTCTGAGGTATTTAAATATATCGATGCTGTTGTTCTTTGTCATGCCACTGCTTACCACTCAGCTTTTACAAAATTCATTGATAACCGACCACAAACAGAACTTTTTCCCACCCGAGCTGGTTTCGTACTGAATGTGTTTTCAACAATCTTCATTTCCCCTTTTCTATCAGGTTCTGTTATTCCAAACTCCAAATCGTTATCTAGAGTGAGCTCTGATAAGTACTGGGAAGTTGACTTTGACAATAATCTGCGGTTGACAGCTCACCTTGAATATTGCATTGGAAAACTGAGACGTTCATTTTTACAAATATGGAAACTTAGACAATTTCGAATACCGCATTCAGGTTGTATTTCCCCCGGCTATCGGGACCTAATACGTGCTACTGGTATTTATTCATCCACTGAGCGGACCGTCAGCTGACGCTATGCACATGCATACACACCTACACGCCCACACACAAGCCCGCGTACGCGTACGCTCACACGAAACAGTGTTCGTACTGTCCGCTTATTCGTGAAGTCGCAATCGCTCATTTTGTATCGATTTCCTTTTATCGATCTACTTTGTTAGACGTGCCCGTATGTCACGTTCTTGTTCACCCATAAAATGACCTACACAGTGATCGGGTGTTCTGAACCTCCTAACAGTTGAGTCATAGCATCCAACCCCAGTGACACTGTAACACGCAAGGACAATGCTCTTCCGACGAGGGTTCCACGTGTGTGGTCTGCAGAAGCACAAGAGAAGGAGAAACTCTGTGAGCCGAGGCTCAGTAAATGTATCAATGGACACTAACAATTACATTAAACGGACAACAAGATGGCAGCCTCCAATCTGGCCTTTGTAACACTAATTGGACTGAACTCATTGATCAGTATATCGTCTTGTTTAGCTCTATCCCACAAGATAATTCTTGACCCTAACTATCCATTACACAAAAAGGTATACCTTTGTCCTTCCCGTCCAACCATCCTTTCAGCATTTCACCGCCTTTCCTCCTGCATACACTATCTGGTTAGGGCATTGTTTAAAAAATGAGAATAAAAACTAAGTTACTGTTGAAGAATGGAATGACGTCATAAGTACGAGATGCACTGTAAGCCCTCAATAAAACTCCAACCAAGAACTGAAATTTATCCAAGGAATAGAACACAAAGTAGTGGAACCGAATTCGAATTTTACTCGGCGGATTGTAGAAGCACAGGGAATTCGTAATAGGGTTTTACAAACAAGTTCGCTGTTCATTTGCAATAATCACATCCGCCACAATTTGAGTGATGTTTGGGGCTTCTGCTATTTAGCGGTTCTTAAGCACGTAATCTTTCGGACCTTCGAACTTGTTCTGTTCGATAACTGGAATGGTTCTCTCTTGAAACAGACTTAGGAACGTCAGAATGTAAACGGCTAGAAATGGGTTCAGGAATGGATAAAGTAAAAGTAATTTAATCCAAATGTCTGCAATATACTGGACGATAATCTAGGACAGAAATGTGAACAAATAGTTCCTCATCAGCTTCAGCCGTCTTAATTTGTTCCTCGATTGTAAACCATCACAGCAAATTTCAAACTCCATAAGTTTTTCTTCGGGATTCGATTGTTGGATAGCTTTCCCCGACTCTCATCTGTAGTCGAATGAACAGTATTGCCGTACTTGCAGTATTCGCTTATTTAAACCGAGAAGGTATCGGAATGGCTGCAACCAAGACTTACTCAAACTGAAGTAGCAAGAAGGCCGAGGCAGCGGAACTGTATGTTAATTCCGCAGTAGAATTGACTTATATAAATAAGATACATCAAAGTAAATAATTGGTAGATCAGAAGTTAAGGAATCACAATGTGGTTTTTGTATTTGGTCACGGCAATTCTGATAGGCTGGAGCACTTCATTCTCTGTAGCTATTGAAGCTGTGATGGGCCGTGACCCGTGTGATGCCTGGTGATTCACCACGGCTTCGCATTAAGAAATCGTCAACAGCGGCATGAAGCGACGACTGCACTCTTTAACGACTGAACGGAATTCTCGGCCTCTTCGTTTGATTCTGGATGGGCAGATACAGTTAACACATGGCACTAACCCACTGACTTCAACCAGTCGGCAGCCTTCTTGGCTGATAAATGATTTCCATTATGAGTAAAGATCATATATGGAACGTATTACTGACGCTTTCCTATGCTGAATGCCGTATGAATACGTAGCTAACGCAACACTCCATGGCTGAACCATAGTTGCTGACGATTTTGCTGAAGAACGTGAGGACTTTAAATGAACTTCAAGGCTTCATGGTCTGTGACAGTAGTGAAATAAGTACCAAACAAATATTTGTGCGCACCCGTAACAGCCTAAAATGCAGCTAACTTGTCACCTTGGGTTTCGGAATATCCCCCTTCGGCAGGACCCAGACATCGGGGGAAATGCACAAAGAATTAAATAAACAAGATTGATAATACCGAAGCCGCGGCGTAGCGTAATAAAATCTTTTGGGTAACACTGGTTGGCAAACAGGCTGGTTTTTAGAGAATCCTTATGATGTCAATTGAACATAATGTACATATGGGTTAAAGTGAATAGAAATAGCGTTAGAGATCATTGTTCACATCTAGTGTGACACAGGATTATCCGGAGACCATATGCGAGCGGACTAACACATTCTCAGTGTGTAAGCTTTCGGACTTTCAAGGAGCTGGCTTTGGACAGTGAGTAGACCAGGGTAGACAGAGTGCGTGCACAAATTGCTTCTGAGCGCACAAGGGGGGCTATGGAAGCGAATTCTGATCTCTTCCGCTGTGACCGAAGCGTGACTTCTCACCTATCTGAACAGCCAACCTCGGATCCTATACGGGATGCGGAAAACTATTAACGTTCACCTTATGGTTAGTCTCGGCCGGGTGTGAAACGACTGTGCTAATAACTGACTTATTGCTCCGGTCTTTCTCCAGACTGTATAGGGTCCGAGATAGTTTGTCCACGGGGGCGAGAATTCGCATCTTGGCCACAGCTGAAGCGGTCGGAATTCGCCTCCACAACCCCCTTCATATGATCAGAAGAAATTTATGCAAGCACTCTGTCTACTCTTGCCCACTCATCCTCCAACGTCGGGTCCTAGAAAGTTCGAAAGTTCACCCACTGAGTATGTGATAGTCCAATCACACCCGGTATCCGAATAAACCTGTGTCATAATAAATGTGAACACGTATCCCTAACACTTCCTTCTTTGACTGCATGTATCCCGTATGTGTATCGTCAGATATATTGTGTTGTATTGGCATGATTAAGAATCACTGAATAAGAGCATATGAGCCAACCGGTATTTCCACATATGCCTTGTGAAATATTTTATAGACTGGAATGGATTACTGGAGAGCAGAAGAATATAATTAGGAGAATATATTGATGGACAAAAGAAAAAATCACAACTTGTCCGGCACCAATCTGTCTTGGTCTAAGAATCTTAAAAAACAGCTTACACAGTTTCTCTAGACAATCTTGAACGTGGGAAGGCCGCTGCTTATTTACAGATCGTAACACCTAAGTATTTGACCGAATCGACTCTGGAAACGGGAATGGTGTTGATGACAGACTGTCTATTAAGGTCAGTGGAAAGTGAAAGAGAAAAAGTACATTCAAACATTCGGACGTGTTGAGATGTAGGCCAGAATAGAACAAACAGTTCTGAATATTGGATGAATTCTCGGAAAAGAGTTAATATCTGGTTGATTGGAGACGAATTGACGGAGCCTACATCGAGGCCTGTCCTGAAGTGAGTACCGTTGACCATCTACTTGCCATTTTCGCAATGCTATCTATCAGAGTTCTGGTAAAGTGGGGCCCAATGTAAGCCTTCAAGGGGGGGGGGATAATGTTGTCTATTCCAAAAAAGTAACAGACGGAACATTAATTACCTGTTTGCATAAAGTTTAGTTTAGCAATGAACACTCGAGTTCAACTCGGACGAACAGAAAATTTCGCTATCGGTAAGGGCAGCAATAAATCAATTATTTCCTTAGAAGTTTTTCAGAGAACTGCCCCTAGAGGTGTTCTGTGTTCTACAAACGTCAAACAGCACGGTATCGTGGGACATGAATTACAACCAATGGACCAGTGCTACTTGAAAATTCACGATGGGTCGAAGTCTTGGCTTCAAATTCAAGCCATTCCGTTCTCAGACCTTAGGCTAAGCAGTCGCTAACTGTATCCATCTCCCTGCCAATAAGGGTTACATCACCGATTCCAATGAATAAACAGACTGATTTACGCAAAACTTGGTCACAGTTAGGGAAAAAACTGCAAATTGCACCAATTGCCAATCATTTATTGAAATTGACAAGTTTTGTGATAGCCAGTTTCAGCATTACGGAAATCCTACCACTTTCATATCTTCTGCTACTAAAGGATCTTCTGATATACTACTTAAATCACGTCATTCACGAGTCCATTTACGGCAACAAAGTTTATTGGATGTTTCCTACTCCTGCGGCAAGGAATTGCTTCCAAGAGGCATCATGTCACGAAATCGTGGTTAACATATGGTCGGAGTGTCTAATTCAGTTGGCCGATCCGCTCATAAGCGCCATGTCGATCACGATCAGCTCAACTTACCTGAATCAAAATACGACGAGAGTCCGCGAACGCCAAGAAAGCCTGATTCAGTCGAGCTAGATAACTTACCAGACAGAAGAAGATGTGACGGAAACTATTACCAATTCGGCTGCATAATTTTAGGTCTGAATTTGAATCACGGTTCCCATGATCACGTGAATATTGAGCCAGGTTCCCTGGTGAAGTGTTCCGAGCTTAAACAATCCCGGCCGAGTATGCGACGGCCTAAAATTATCGTGCTCCAGCTAGTCGTGTTGCTATGACAGACTCATTGCTCTTTTTGTTCACTAACAGACTGGTACACACGCATATATATATATATATATATATATATATATATATATATATATATATATATATATATATATATATAGGGGCCTAAGTACAACGAAGGCATTCCGTTATGAACAACCTACAGAACTTGGTTACTATTTGCAATTGAGTAGTAGGAGATTAGACTTGTATATAATATGATTCATCATGCAGCTAGAGAAGTCATCCATCATAGGAGTCGATCGCTGTGTGAGAAGCGGGTTGTTACCGTTCAAAAGCCAGTGACGGAAGGGTGCTATATCATGTAGTGTAGATGTTCAACAAGCCGTTGAGCGCCAGCCTGGATGGCCTTGCGGTTAAGGTGTTCGATTCACAATGGTTCAACCCGTGTTCGAGTCCCCGGGGGGCTCGGTGGATGTGCGCTGCTGATGGTTCCCAACAAGGATGAAACAGCTGTACAGTGTTTCGATGGTTTTCAATGGTGAGTTGAGCGTTCAAGCTGCATGATGAATCATATTATATACAAATCTAATCCCCTACTACTCATTTGCAAATAGTAACCAAGCTCTGTAGGTTGTTCATAACGGAATGCCTTCGTTGTACTTAGGCCCCTACAGAGAAGTCATCCATCATAGGAGTCGATCGCTGTGTGAGAAGCGGGTTGTTACCGTTCAAAAGCCAGTGACGGAAGGGTGCTATATCATGTAGTGTAGATGTTCAACAAGCCGTTGAGCGCCAGCCTGGATGGCCTTGCGGCTAAGGTATTCGATTCACAATGGTTCAACCCGTGTTCGAGTCCCCGGGGGGCTCGGTGGATGTGCACTGCTGATGATTCCCAATAAGGATGGAACAGCTGTACAGTGTTTCGATGGTTTTCAATGGTGAGTTGAGCATTCAAACTGCATGGCGAATCATAATTTGACTGTGTCTATTTTCCACAAAGCAGTCAGACTCCGTGCACAGGAAATAGGCTATTAGTGGTATAGAGGAACTGGTGGGCAAAAGCGGTATTCGGCCGTTGTATCTCTTATTTGAGGAGGATAGAGTGAAGTTTAGCAGAGGCCTGCTCGTGTAGTTATTAAGCACTTTGCTTTCTCCATTTCAGAAAACCCAGCAATAGATAAGCTATTCTTCAGTCCCTTGTAGTGGGAATGAGAACACGACACCGGATTCTCCGTTAAGAAAAAATACCATTAGTTATTGAAAACAATGGACCTTCATCGCGGAAGGAAGTAGAAATCAAGGAATAATATAAAATAAACGAGACAGACAGACAGACAGACAGACAGACAGACAGACAGACAGACAGACAGACAGACAGACAGACAGACAGACAGACAGACAGACAGACAGACAGAGGAAGTGGGAGAGAGATTGATATCAGTAGTATAAGCTGGGATTCGACCGAATATCAGGATTTCGACCGAACTGAGGTGATCCCGAATTTTTCGGACAGACTGTACTAGTATTTCTCAACTTACAAATCAGTAACTTTCCGTATAGCTATTCCTAACTCGAAACGTTAGCAAGTCGTCACTGAGCATCATTTTCCGTGGCTATGTACTGCATTGGATTTCCATCATAGGCATGATGTTAACTTTATGTGGGCTGAGCAATTTTGTGCGGTTCTTAAGGCGGTGAAAGTACCCGTTACTTGCACTGAAAGTTTCTTACGAAGCACCTTTCGGGCAATACAGTTAAAAAGAACTAAATGGTTACGAACGGTGTTCGTTTTGGTACTGCTCACTGATGGTAGTGGACGGAATTCGTGCTAAGCAGAACAGAATTCGACGTCGCAGTTAGGAAATCGGTGTTCAGCGAACTCCAGTTGAACTTGCGGTCCTCTTTGTTCGTATGTCTGGTAGTAGAGTAGTATCTGCAGTCGCTTAATGGGATTTAATATGCACTGCCACATTCCGTTAATATCTCTGTCGGCAATGGATTAGCTGCTCAAATTTGTAAACCTGGTGGAGGTGTGTGCGTACTTGCAGCTCTTTCTATCTACAGTAGCGGATTGAAGAACGAATTACCGGTCCTTTTAAGAACCGGGGATCGATTACTCGGTCTTTCCAAAGAATAACACACAGCCTGGTCGCCCATTCTATTTCTGTATTCAGTTTGTTCTGTTATTACTATTCAACTTCATAACTCCACAACAGTCCGCAGAGAGAACCACCACAGGTTTAGTCACTTCATTGTGAACGATATAAATAACCTATGAAACACGATCAGGAGAGGACAGATTCAAGTCGGACATGTGTAATGAGCAGCTAACTGTGAGACCATGTGGACCACTTAGTGTGTTTCCTCACGTAACTCAGTGTGGAAGTGAGACGATCATGATATTGGTAGACTGAGAATGGAAAGCAGGTCACAGATGAATATTGATCGGTCAAAAGGTTGCTCGTTTAAGCACAAAAAGGTTACAAACAGTAGCTTATTGAAAAGAGGATATGATAAAAATTTCTTCCCATTCTGTCGGGCTAACAATGAAGTGATGAGCAGCGGTCAAATCAGATATCTCCGAAGACGTTTTTGGAAAGTAACCTTGTTGGAGTCGTTGGCATATGACACACGAGTGACACACGGGCAGAGATCGGTTTTGATGCAAAAGTTAGTAGCAGTCAGATACTCTCCCTTCTTTTCCAGTGCCTACACGATGGCTAAAAATTCCTTTTTCCTTGGTGAAGTATTTTCTTTCGGCATTTGTGAGCAACCGGCTGGCGTACTCGACCACTTCAGACTGCAGTGACAATACTGCGCCGATTCCGACGTCACTGGCATCCACCGCCAAGGTGAATTTCTCATGACGCTTTGATATCGTTAAGCAGCTTAGATGGTTTCTACACTTGTCATGAGTTCCTTGAATGCCACCTCCGTAGCTGACGTTCACCCAAACTTCTTGACTTTCATTAACTGTTGAAGCAGGACACCAGCTTTCTGGCCAAAGTTTGGCACAAACTTGGAGTCATAACTAACCAAGCTAAGAAACTATCTTAGTTGGCGCTTTGATTTTGGCGAGAGTAAACTTTAAATTTCCTTCGCTTTCTCGGGCGTGGGTTGCAGTTTGCCACCTCCAGCAATGAGTTCCAGAGCAACGATTATGTCATGTGCGATCTGGCACTTCGTTGCACTTAATTTCAAACCCGCAGTTTTGATTCTCCCCAGAACCGCACTTAGTCTGGGAACATGCTCACCAACCGTCTTCGGAAATATCACGATTTCATCTCCACACACCACAACACAGTCCAGATTTCTCAGTACTTGCCGCAGCAAAAGTCTGAAGGTAGCCGATGCGTTACACAGCTCAAAAGGCGTTTGTAAGAACTGCTCCCCACTGACACAAAAGGCTGTTTTCTCTCTGTCCCTTGCGAGCACCAGTAATTGCCAATAGTCCGACCTCAAGTCGATTAACGACAACACCTCCTTGTCGTGGAGTTGCTGAAATATCTGTTCGGTTGGTGGCATTGGGAACACGTGCTGAATTGTGACACGGTCAAGTTCCCGGGAAGTCAACACAAAATGGATCCGTGCCGTCCCATTTTTGCGCTAATAACACTGGCTAGGAATACGAACTAGCGCTTTGCTGAATCGTTCCCTTTGGTAGCATGTCGCGAACCTGTTTCTGCACTTTCTGTACGACTTTCTGGGGTATTCTTCGGTACACCGGTTTACACACTGCACCCGGGACCGAGTCAGTCCTGTGTCCTAGTCAGTCGCAAAACAGTATTCGTCATCTGGTATCGAAAATAACTCGGCGTAATTCTCGATACAGTGCCTTACACACGGAATCGGACAGTCTGAGACAGAGGACGTTTTTACACCACCAACACGATTCAACCGGTTTCAGCCGGATTGTAGCTTGATATCTTTCTTTCCAAATGGCAATCGATGAGCTTCAAAATCGATTTTGGCTCCTACACTCTGCAACAAATCAACCAAAACATTCGTCCCAGCAACCCTTTCAACCAGAAACATCTGGTGTCACGCAAACATATCCGAACTAAACCGCTAGCTGCCGCTTCCCTAGTACTCGCACAGGCTCCCCTCCGACGGCACGTACTTGTATTGCGCATGGTTTAACCGAAATTCCCTCCACACGAGGAGTCACAGGTACCTCAGCGCTCCCCATCTACATCTGTGGTTTTACGTTCGCCCCCAGTCATGACCTCAATCATGGAAGCTCCCCCCCCCCACCCCGCCTTGAATGCGGATCAAGAAAAGCCAGACGAAACACGTTTCCCTGGGAAACATCGGGCAAAATACCTCACCTAGCCACACACAAAACACCTCAGTAAACCATGCACTGATAATTCGTTCTTACTTTGGGTTTGTTTGCTGAGTTGCAGTTTTAATCGCTTGACTTCCTCAGTAGTATTCTTCAACTTGGACTCCAGTTCCGATGGCTCCAGTCGGGTAACTATTACTCCTTCCTGGGCAGAGCGAACAACCATGAACAGGTGTCCTGTATCATTCAATCCGCATGCAACTGCCGTTCGCAAACCTTCTTGGACAGTCCGGGACATACTTTGGACGAAACGATCACGAACAAGGCACGCTCCAGTTATGTCACTTACCTCAGGCAACCCGATCGGTAGCTGGTGCAAAAGGTACTGATAATGGACAACCGGGTCTTGGGAGCTGTTATGCAGACCCTGCTAGCACAAGGGGTGTGCATTTACCACTTGCACATCATTACTTGACAATGTTTGTGTTGTGTATTAAAGGAGCACGCGTACCGAAACCTCGCAACCCATGCGCAACTGGGACGAGTTAATGTACGTGAAGCAGTCAATTCGGCGAGCGCAGTGCGTATCGACCGAATGTCTACCCCCATGACCAACGAACGACATGGGAATGAGCCAATTGCTTAGCTGGTTAACAAGACCAATCAATCGTGGCTTCTACGTCAACCTAGGTTCCTTGGACATTCGAACCACGGAAATAAACGGCGCTTAAACACCCCCACTAATAAATATATCCCTTTACGGCAATTGTTCCACCTCCCACTGTTCTTAACCAGAAGCTTATGTACATCTTGGACGGAATTATTTCCCTAATTTCATGGTAATGGTTATCATATTAGAAAAGCAATTGCATATACACTACCTCAAGAACTACCCTATGTGTACAATAATTTGCTAATTAACGAGAATCCATTATGAATAATCGGCTGACATTCCCACATTTAAATGGAATCAGAAACCCCTATGTAAAGCAGTTGAAACATATATTGATGTACAAGAAAACTGTATTAATATTCCTCCGTTTCACAAGGCTGAGTTGTCTTGGTGCTTTGTCGGCGGTATAGAAAAAATTAGGATAATAATATTCGTAGATTTCTTTTTTTCCCCCGCTGGAGTTCCTGTCCTCCGTCGTTTGTGGTGGCGTCGTGCAACCAGCCACGAATGGACAGAACAATAATATCCCATTTCAAATCAGCGAAAGATGTTCGTTGGTGGACTTAGTCCAAACACAAAATGTTTGTTGAAAGATTAATCATACCATTATTGAGGCCATTCAGTGCGCAATTACGGAACCCATACTTTCCATGAACACCGGAGTAGTTCATGGTGTCCACAAGACACGGACTGATCAGTGAACGCATCCAGTTCCGTACGATGTTGTCGTAATTTTCTCCACTGGTTGATTGCGTAATGTTATGCTACAATATTTATTTTCAACCGAAACAAGTTACCAGCCGGTTGCGGACTTTTATGTCATCCAAGTGTTGATCCTAGTCAGCAACTTCGACCAGAGTTTCCATTGGAAAAACCCTTTGGGGATCATTAATGTTCAAGTTGAGGTACTCCTTTGTCCTTTGAATACAGCCTTTTGGAGCAGTTTGATGTCGTCCCAACAATGATTTATGAGGGCATTGGTAAACTTCAAGTCCATCTGTCCTTGGCTGCGTGTGAAATTTCCTAAGTGAGTTAAAGTGAACTAACTTACCGGATACTGATGATGGCGATTGTGCCACACGAATTGGGCTGGGCCTCAAAAGTGCTAATAAAACGCGATTAGAAGGTAATATAACTTATGAACGTACGACCTGACATCCTTGAGATCCCTGACGTACTAACCTCGGCATTACTGAGGGGTGCCCACAAAAGCTGCTTGAATTTAATCTAATTACAAATGTCAAATAACGATTAAATTCACGATTTGTCCGACTCCGAGTATTAGAAAGTTCAGGTGAGCTAGGGTTCGGTGTCGGTGTCCGGCGGACTGCGGAATTTAACTCACCAGTGACAATGAAGAACATACCTATATTGTACGCAGCGGGAAAGCTAAACCTGTTGTGTACATATCTGTCCGTCACTAAATTGTTCTTATAATGAAAACATAACCAGGATTAACTCACAAAATGCTCAGGTTGGATGCTCAGAAAGGAATCTTTCCGGAAGCAATGGCAAAATATTTCAATTAAACCTAGTTCAACTTGTTATGTAGTCCCGGTAACAGCTTCGCTATTACGACTGTCTATAACGTAAACTTTATCGATGAGAAAAATTTCATTCTACTAGTTCTCGCATTGGGTGGTAAGTTCTCTTCGTCTGAAGAGAAATGCCTCGACTTTTAAACTTAATAACGGTTTTAAAAATCAAAGTGCCATCCTTTTACATTGGGCGCTTGGCAAGAATTCCTAAAGAGAAAGTTCCATCATTAGACGGAAGGCTGTCTTCCACGTACTTGCATTCCATCTCCAACGCGTGTTCGAATGTAACTGAAATGTAATCATTAATACTGGTTATATGTAACTTACAGGTACTGATAATCCAGTACACGAGTTGACAGTTTGCGTCCAATGACACAGGTGCATGTGATCACACCAAGAGCCGGACTTTGGGGCTAAAGCAGGTTGGCACGTGCGCTGACAGTTTATCGTCTTACAACCAGCTGGAACTGAATGAACACAGCATTTCCTCTTCTTCGTGTAAGAGCGAAATTACGGCTTACCTTTTCGCACACTGTCATGTTTATTTGCTATTTTCTACCTACCTTAGTTTTAATACTGTTGTTCTATCATATTTCTGCTTTGTTGTTTTCAAATCGCGCCCTTCAGTTGTATGCCAAATAAAGCCTAAATTCTAGGCCTCTGTCTTCCGCTTGCTTCAACCATTCGGATTTCGTAACCTTACAAGTATCACACACAACGAGAGATCTATTGATACTTAATGGAAGCAATTTCCTAGCAAACACAATGAGAACCAAAGTCCTTTGAGGATGCATTGATTGAATGAAATAGAAGAAGGAAGCAACGACCATCACATTCTCCCATCGAAACACATATGCAGTCAGTGTCACCCAGTGTGCAAAATATTTCACATTGACTTGCATGCCCTTGACGAAGATAACATGTAGCTGTTCAGAAGAAACGGATGAAGTAAACAGATTGTGAATAAAATGATTTGTGTGATAAGCGATTCAAAAAACAACAACCGCGGTTTTCTGTGATCTCTATGTTGTGAGCTGGTCCCCCTTTAAGTATGGCTGCATTATCGGGATATGTATTTCCTAGAACCTATCCGCATTTAAAAAGGCAATACTTATCAATCCGAACTGCTAGTCGTGGGCTAGTTTTAATATCAGTATATTGAGCTGAATACGTTTGTTCAGAACATCTACGGCGAATCGGTGAACTTAGTCTAGTGGTGCCTGGCATCATTTCATTAACTTGATACAAGTAAGACTCGAAAAGAAAGGTGCTAAAATCACTTAACTTACCATGTTCACGAACATCATTAGCTATATGTACTAGGGAATGTACCTTCATTGACATTTCCTCAAGTCTATACAACACACGATGAAAGTAGTAGCCTCTCGGCCAAATCTATGCTATCCGTACAGTTTATACGTTGGAGAAACTGAGGTCTGTTGGGTTAATGCCAAGGTGAGTGAAATTTTTTGGGTCAGTCATCTTTTTGCACAGTGCTGGCTGACGCCTCATGATAAGCATCGCTTCGCTGAACGTTAATAGCTACCGTGTTGGATTTTTAGGATTTATCTCAGTTAAGTCAGGACCTGCTCCCGTATAGAGTCTATAGCCCGTGGTCCTCGGTATGTGACACGATAGCGAATATACTCAAAACGCTGGAGCGGGACAACGTGTGTATTGGAGGAGCGCAACGGCGTGCAGACGACGTACACAGGCGGAGCAAGTGGCGCCACCAAAAACGGTCATTGTTCAAATAAACAAATTTGTTAGTCTTCGTCATCGAGTGCTTTATTGGTAGCACTACAGATTGCACAACATTGCTTTGATAAACTGGGCCAGGTCGACGTAGTGACTTGATACAAATAAATGTCAAGCAATCGAAAAACCCGTCGGTTTCACGTCATTGCGTATTGCCCTAGTGGGTTCAGTCATCAGTTTTGACAGCCTTTTGGATATGTGTTCTGACACTCGTTGAGTCAAGTAGCAATCCGTCCTTCCAATGTATACGTCACCGCAGTTGCAAGGGAACAGGTAAACATGTGAGACTTTGGAATCAAAAAGATGATTTGAGTGATTTTGAAAACATGACTTTTCGGTCGTCTGCATCAAACGCAACTTCGCCGCTGAGTACGTATGCCTTGGGGCTGGTTTGAGACTTCTATTTGTTCAATTAAATGAACGGTCTCCTTCAAAAGGCAGAGTGATAAAAACTTGCTTTTTCTCGAGGTTACCTTGTTTTACGGCGCGCCAGTCTTAGCTTCTGATGTTGTTTGATGAAGTTTTCCGGATAACCTTTGGCCGACAGCCTTTTTTGTGTACTCAAATTTTGGTAGAGAACAAAAAAAGTGGAAGATTAGCTCTTAGAAGAACGTCGGCACTGCCTAAAAGAAATTTAGAAACTTTGCTGACAAGCTTGGTAACTTGCGTTCTATCCGAGAAGTAGTCTTTCAGTCAGTTTTGTACGTAATTAGGCGCAACTAAGCGATTCTAGTTTTTCGAGGATTGAGGAGAACGGCACACTATCAAACGCTGATGTGTAATGGAGAAGGACGCTTCTGACTGATTTACACGAATAACTGACTGATTCTGTAATGAGATGGACTGCGCACAGTACTGTATTAGTCTTGCAACGTCGTGTTTTGTAGTTAAATTGGTTTTCGTCAGTGGGACTTCTGACCGTTTTTATTTTTTTGGGGGGGTGGGTGATGAAGCACAGAGCGTTTTAACTGCAATACCGTTGGATGGAAATTATTTATTCCCGTCTGACTATATGGCACTTTCTGTCTGTTCGTGAATGAAAAATGAAGAATGATTCAAGCGAATGGTTAGTTACTGAGACAATCACTTCTTACTGGAAGTTCAGCCCAATGTTGGGGTACCGCGTAATCTATATAATACCTGATAGAGTAGATCTGGTTATCTTGGTGGAGTTTGAAAACTTATTTACTGGACATTTTGTCCATTCCGTTATCTCTTTTCATAATAGTATGAAAGATGCAAAAGTGTGTGTGTGTGTGTGTGTGTGTGTGTGTGTGTGAGAGAGAGAGAGAGAGAGAGAGAGAGAGAGAGAGAGAGAGAGAGAGAGAGCTGTTCGAGTAACTAATGTAATGGGCATTCAGATAGTCCCTATCCACGTAGTCCAAGGAGAGACGTTTTTCTGACCACAGAGTAGATTGATCCTCTCCATGTCTATCCGAGATGCTTCGAGAGTTCAGAAACTGTCAGGATAAAAAGCAGTCCATACGTTTAATTTCTTTCTTAACCAAGTTTGACACTCGGCCATCCACCCTGTTTGCTAGTCTCGTCTTCTTGTTTTGAATGGGGTAAAATCACTTTTCAGACGAGTTGGCAAGCGCACACGGACTAGTCGATAGCGTCGTCTCTAAATAAACAAAGGGTTTTTGTAATCAGATCAGACGGACGGACAATGAAAGACAACCAGTCAAGGTCAGAGTTGAACACTGGGCAATGTGACAGAGTAAAGCTGGTTGATCAAAATCAACAGATACGGCAGGGGGATCAATGAAGTCACACAAAAAGACAACTTCAAGGATCATGAAACAGAAGAGATCATTGGAATGAAGCAGGAACACAAGTGCGTAAACAATCAAATCGGTTGGAAACCATGTGGTAAGGCGCATGCAACATGACGTACATAAGGCCAACAAATGGGGCGCAACACGGAGACGAGTTAAAGGTGCGTAGATGATGACATCGATTAAACCGGCATGGAAACAGTGACAATCCGGTGCGATCCAGGCGACTGGGTCAAGGGCAAAGATCAAATAAGTGATAGTGTAACAAGGACGACAATACACGGCAGGATACTTGTATTCCCACCGTCGCACAAGTCAAGTCATGGAACACATACAGTCGCTTATATAGGCCTTTTTCCAGACTACGCGGCACAAAGATTGCTATTGCCGCTGCTTGAGTGCTTCGGCTGCGTTCTGTCCATTTGCCTGTGGCCGATGGCTTGCTTCTCTTGCCCGTCATTTCCCTTCGGTTGGCCCGACTGTCTCAGTTGACGGCTCGATCGGCAGCCCTTCACCTGAGCTATCTTGCTGGTTGCCGGAGATCCCGCTGCTTCCTCTCTGGTCGTCTGTATGCCTCTTTTTGCCTGCTTCGGGAAGCCTCCGACATATTCGTCTTCTGTTCTCTTGTCTGTGGCCCTCGTTTGGTTCGTTCGTTCGCCTTGATGTTCACGCTGTTCCCTCGCCCTAGCATTCCCTGTTACAATAGTAACAAACTGAATGTGATCTCCCGGTTCGGTAGTAAAGTACGCGTCGAGAGCACATGCAGCTGATCCGAACTGGTTTCTGTGTGGGAATTGAAACACGTAAACTGAAATGAATACACAGAGCACGAGTTGTGGGCGAACATGTTTTCGGTGATCTCACCCTCATATTTAACTGAAAACGAAATAATAAGAGCTGGAAAAGGAAAATACACCAGTTATGAAACACAACTCGCTTATTGCCAAGGCAAATTTCCACCTGAGAGGACTTTCTAGAATGTATTTTTCGTTGAGGTGGGTACTGATAGGAAGATGTTTGCCGGTCATGTAAATTGTGTCAGGTTTCCAGCTTAAGATTCGACGAAATCCCCCCGGCTGAACAGCCACCGATGTTAGAAGATGTAGTTAATAGTCGAGACAAGTTACGCCATTATATTCACTGACTTTCCTCATCTACGGAACACTGTTCCTTTTGTAGTTTTCTTCACCATTTTCTCCTTCACATATTTAATTGTTTGATTTTCGGCGGAGGTTACCGACAAGACATCAACCAGAACAGTGACACATGGTGTGCGGTAACTGCTGCTCAAAATAAATTGAACTAAACAAAATTAAGCTCTCCATCTTCATGTTAATCAGGCGGTGTTAGAAAATCAGCGTGAGAACAAATACAACCAGGTGCAGTAAACCTTTGAGCGACAACCCGGGAAGCCTAAGCGTTATCGTCTCTTATTGAAGGGATCGGTCTTTAGTACCACAGTATGCGCTGTTTTGTTCAGCGGCTAATGATCGTGGTCGCTCCACGCTGATGATGCTCGACGACTTTCATTATCTGACCACCGATGATTCCCGAAGCATTGTTCGCGGCTGGTGTAAACGCCGCGTGAGCAATCATGAGGTTCGTCATCGTATGATGGCGCTGGTCTATCAGCAAGCGTAGGCTGTGTGTCGTACCAACGAATCAGTCAATACCCGCTCGGTATCCTCGTGGAACACTGTTATGATCGGTACGTGCACTCGAGAACTAGTACTATCACAACGAACGCAGTAAATGCTCTGACCCGAACTAAGCGCACTGAAGGAATGAGAACACCAGTTGAACTGGAACTTAATTCGAAATCGTACTCTGCGCAATTTCTATGTACAAACTGTCCACGATGTAACAAAACAACTCAAAAGAATGTTATTAGCAGTCATCACAAACACGAACTGTTTTCTTCGATTTAACACTACAATTTTCCACAGCGTCATTCAATTTCCACTCTTCTTTTTATCTTGGTAAGCTACCTAATTATTCTAATCTAACTGATTTAAAATGCACGGATGATGTTATTTTGGAATGCTCCTCTACTGGAAATGAACGTTCATCGGTGTTCTACAAAACACTGTGACCGGACTTCGTAATCGGTTCACCTCCCATAATCGTTTTTCTCACGACTTTTTCAACCGTGTTAATTTGGTCTTTGATCTCGCGCTAGAAAAATCGAAAAGTTTCCCTTCTAATCTTTGATTAATTAGAAAAATGAAAACAGCTCATTATTATAACGCGCAGAGTAAAACCGAATTAAACCGGGAGAGGGGGAGGGGAGGAGTGAGTCCACACTTCGTTCATACTGTTTCCGATCAACGTGACCTATCGGTTACAATTATCTTTCCACTCTCCGTTGTATCATCTTTGGCGTTCGCATTCACAGACTGCACTGTTGACAGGTAATCCATGACTTAAGCGAACAAGATTTCAATCGCAACACTGAGTCTCTGAAATAATTTTCTCATTGGACTGGTCGTGGAACAGTGCCTTTGAAGACTTTATTCTTCTCCCCGGCATTGTGAAGCATGTAGAAAATAGGTTAATATTACTCTGTTTATTCAGTATGCAAAGAAGCCAGTGCAGGAACGGGGCTATATTATGCAGAGTATGATTTCAATAAACCGTTGAGAGCCAGCCTGGATAGCCTTGGGGTTAAGATGTTCGATTCTGAGTCGTTCACCCCGGGTTCGAGCTCCAGTTGTTGCTTTGTTAACACTTAAGGCCGATGTCGGAAGAGCTCTATATCATGTAATGTATAAGTACAGCTCAGATAGCCTTGTCAGTAAGGTGTTCGATTCTACGTCTTCCATCGCGATGCTCGTTGGATGTGCACTGCTGACGACTGTCAACAACGGCGCAACAGCTGTACCGTTTTCACTTGTCTGAAAGTCCAAATTGCATGATGAATCTCATATTGTGTAAAATCTAATCTCTCACCACTCATATAATATTACGTTATCCTCGGCAATTGCTCTTCGAAGCAGTTCTTATTCCTCCAGCTGAAAGCACCCACCCATCCACCCACCCTTCCACACACACACACACACACACACACACACACACACACACACACACACACACACACACACACAACATTTACTTCCAATAACAGAAGCATCGAAATCCAGGTCATAAATCACACCTAGATTTCCTGCAACATATCAAACAAAGGTTGGAAATAAATTTCTATATAACTTGGTGCTATTTACTTTAGTTCTGTGGTGATCAATGTGTAGCTGAAATTGTGTGACCTTGGTTAGAAGGATAACTCTGTTATAAGCTTGAAAACCCTAAACTATGAAAAGGCCTGGTATGACTAATTTTTAAAACTGTGGAAATAAATTCACCAAAAGTGGTTATCGTCACGGATGATAAATGCGAATCCTGCCAAAATCAGTTCCTTTGCTCAAGTGTCCACTACGAGCATACCTCGTAGAAAGGATTAAAAGAATGTAAATCGATTTAGAAGACGCAAAAGTAACACTTCTTTCAACAGCAAACTTTCGGTTGATGGTAGGCTCGTCGGGGAGCAAATTTTTGCGTATTTAAAATATGCGATCTTGATATCAGCATCACCTGAGTGAAGTCCGTTTCATATTCATTATGTTTCTCTACTTTGACGAAAGTTTCCTGGACACTGGAAAATTCCCCTATCATTGTAAAAAATAACACAGAAAAGTTTCTGTGAGCCTATCGGGCGTATCATTCTATGACAGACATTCTTCGTAATCTCGCCCTGAACGACAACATTTTTTTGCACTAGCCATGTGAAGCTTCCTATCAAAACCAGATGCTGTGGGCCTAGAACCAACATATCCAACTTGGGTCTTCATATCAACTGCGTTTCAATTATGAAAAAACTTTCACAGGGCAATCAGTTTATCCCGTAAGAAGGTTTTTTTTTCATTAAACTCCTGTGAGTCCTGATAAAGAAGGATGAAGCAAATTAAATCGCGTCGGCTTTCGGACGATCCAAAGCCGGCTTTCTGCGTCCAGCAAAGAAGGGTGTCACACAATACGTTCACGAGGAAAGTCAATTTATATCACAAATCGGTTAAGTTATTGGGGTTTTTTCGTATAATCAATAGCATGATTTGTAGGGCTCACAAAAAAACGTTACTCGTAGTGGTGACTTCACAAGGAAACTCATCTCCGTGGCTGTGAGTTTGCAAAGCTCATTGGGCTCGCTTAATGGAGTTTCAGTAAACCTAGTTCCGAGGAGCGTAATCGACGACAACAGGAACAACGCAAAATTCTTTGGGCTCAAAAATTGGTTTTTTTAGTCAGACAGAGCATTTATTTTCAGAAAAATGTCTTGCTGCAGGGTAATATACCATTTCATGTGTCACAAAAAGTTTAATACCGAATAGTCATGGGTAAATATGTTAAGCTGTTTTGTGCTTTCACAGTATCTAAACTGTAGGCATTTTATTGGTTTAATTTTACAATGACCTTGATAGACTTAGAGATTTGAATATGATTGAGAATTTACCATCTGTGTTGAAAAAAAGGTTCTTGCAGCGCATCCGCATTCGACTGCGAAGGTCAGAACTTAACGTGAGGTATGGACGCGATAAACTAATTCCGTAAAACTGCCATGTCATTCGAATTTCTACAATACCCGTAGTTCACCTACTCGTGAACCTCAGTCAGATGGTATAACATCTAAATTTTTGTTTCCGTCGATAGTGTGACGAGTTTGTTCCCCAAAGCACTTATTTCTTTCGTCCTCTTTATGATTGTAATTAGCCTAGTATATTCGTCATCGACGAATGGCTGCAGTTCATGTGCGTACCAGATGACCTCGCTCTGATCGGTAGCTGACATGTGCGCTTGCCTCTGGCAAAATTTGTGAACTGACTGGTGGATATTACTCCTCCATCAGAACACCCAACGACCGCTTTGTCAAAACCAGTTTTCTGTAGTCTTGGAAGTAAATCAACTGGCATTGGTCAAACGGTTATCAGCACACCAAAAACCTTGAGTTATAAGGATCGTATCCTTCACCGTCGTTGATCGACTACCCTCGGTTTGGCAACTTCCGACTAATCGTATCTCTTCGCTTCCAGAAACACTTTTCACAGCAGTTGAGTTGCAAATAAATAAAGTAAGACGATTACCGTTTGAACCAATACAAAAACTCTGCCAAAATTGTCGAAACCTGCCCGTGTATTCAACTGATTGACTAGTTCTAGGGGAAAATCTTGCTGTAGGCAGTCAAATTACAAATTAGTTAACTGTGTAAAGCCCTTTGGTCTGACCTCGTACCTGTCAGCTGGTAAAGCATATGGGATACTGAAGCGTGGGCGTGGCATCCATCGAGGTCATTGGTTTTTATCGGTTGGATCTATTCGAATGTTCGTCATATGTATCAAACTGTACTTCATAAGAAGATTATCAACAACAACAACAACAACAACAACAATCATATCTTTTGAAGCGCGCACTTGACGGTGAAACATGACAGCAAAGAAAACGTACAAACAAAGAGTTTTTATGGGGCATAACACACACACACACACACACACACCGTGACAGGGAGTATCTCGTAAAGTATTGTCACGGGGGAAAAGCATCAAAAGCTCAGCAATTCTATGGTTTAATTGATTTTTACGTCGCAATTAGCTTTAACGCATTGTTATAACTAATCAAAACATGAAAATAGGAGAACACTCCGAGTTGCTCCATAAACTCGCTAATATATCAGTGTTACTAGGTGCGCTTTTGCCTAAATAGCCAAAGTGCGCACGTGTGAACGAAAATCAATGAAGCAGTTCCCGTGAAGTAAGTTGCTTTCGGCCGTCACTGAATCTACAACTGACCCCGAAAAATGTAACCGTTAGGCTTTCCAATTAAAAAACATCATGCGACACTGGAAAGTATTTCTACTGAAGTGAATCAGAGAATGTTTTTCTCAATTTGTTTTCCTACCTAAATTTTGAAGTTGTTCGAATATTCCCACAGGGCACATGGAGAACAACACAAGGTGGCGAACAAGCTCGTTTTCAGTGGTTTGTAATCATGCCATTACATCACATTTTATATGAACAGTGTTAGGTGAACAGAACAGAAATCAAGATAAGGCGATGAGTCACAATTTAAGTGGGGGAGAGGGGATCAGTTATCACATGCGTGACCTCGATCCGTCTCTGGACCGTGAATGGGTGTCTGTGGTATCATTAATTCGACCAACGGATCTGTGGTTAGTTTGTGGGTAGGGTGTGAGCCAAGGAAGCCTTAGCGCTTGCACGAACTGTTTTTGGGCGCACAATGGGGGATTGTAGAGACGAATGCGTACCGCTTCCGCTGTGGCTAGAACACGGCACTTTACCAGTCTTGATTGCCCACTTTAGACTTTGTAGATTGGCCGGAATGCTTTGGTCACATTCACTGAGTGGTTAGACTGAACAAGGTGTGAAGTTGGCAACATTTCCTGTCACTTTCGTTCAGGTCGAATCCTCAAGAACTTACTGATTTCATGCACCAACCGATAAAAGATGGTTGACTTAGTTCCCTTCTAAATGGGCCAAAAACAGCTACGTCCATGAACTGGCAGTAGGCAAGTTAATTCAGTCAAACTCAACATAGACGTGATAGAATTCGACATCAGAAACACTGTAGGGAAAAGACTGACACAGTGTGATTGAAAACATGTTTATGAAAAAAAAATGTATGGTCAAACATGTACAGGAAAGTAACTTGCAGGTGTTTGTGCAAGCCAGTTGCATCAGCTGATTACGGATCGATATGCGTACGAGGCAAACGAGCATGGATGCGCGACAGGGATGGGAAAAAATTGAAACAGATAGAACGTCCGAACGAGTCCGTCACACACGGTGTAAAAGTCAATGCTTGCTCAACAACACCCATTGATCAAAACCCATGTGTGATTGATTCAGCTGATCCTAAGTGATATCCGTGGTGCAAACAAACCGATGGCTATTGGGAGCATAGTCCTTCAGTATTCCTGCTACCAGGTACTAACTGGATCCGGAGGACAGCTTATGGAACGGGCAACAAGCCAAAAGTACCGGCGAGTGCCAAAAGGCGGTAAAAGTCAGTAGAATAGGTAAAGGACGGTTTGTATTGAAACAATGTCGTTCACGTTTACGTGATAGAGTGACACTGGACACGTTGCTAGCCAAGAGAGCTAAAGGTCCAATCCGTCGCAAGCAGAGCAGTCAAAAGTGTGTTTTCCAATTGGCGGAAACCCATTGTCCTTACCTCAAGCAGACAAACAACTCACAGCCCTATGGCATCGAACAACATACAAAATACTTAAAGCTAAATGCTAACGGGTTACTTTTGTCTAAAGTAATTTTTGGTCATAAATTTACACTTTCAAACTCAGTCATCTCCAGGTCACTGCAGTCCCACGAACTAATGGGTGTGGTTGATTTCCAGATGCACACAGACTGCTTTATCTATGGAGTTTTCATCGAATCCAAATTTCATTCTTCCAGTTACTAATCCGAAAGCCCCGTACAGTCAACGGGAAGGAAGTTGATGAACACAACATTGACCATTGCGAAGGGAATACTTAAAGAGACAACCTGCATTTTGAGAATTGATAGAAGAACATAATTTATCAAGCTGCTTGATCAAAAGCTTTTACGGTAAAACCTTCAACAGAGCAAACAGACTTTTACAGTTCTTCGTAATGATAACTGTAAGAAGTGCCACTTATAGCAGAGGATACAGGAGTACGAGGTACACATAACTGAGGAGTGGTACTAACCGCGAAAACGCCTGTGTATTTCCGGGGAATTGTTTTCACCCACCTCCATACTATCAGTTTTAAAATATATCAGCTTGCACCCGAAGCTTTGTTGTCGTTTTGGTTAGCTGTGGCTCAACGAAAATCTAATAGTAATTGAAATGCTGTAGTGACTCAAGTGCCTCGGCACCCGATCCGGTAGGCCATGACTTCGTTTCCAGAAACCAATCAATCAGAAGAAGTCAGATCTAGACGGTTAGATTGTGTAGATACAGCAAAATCCCTTTGTGACTGGTCAGTACGTTATAAGCTAATAACTGCATACCTCCTTTTATATACAAACGAGTTTGTACCAACCTGATTCCACAGAACACATCCCCGCAATTCTTGTCTGGCCTAGTCGTTTCCTAGTGCTCGTAGTCCGGGTAGAACTATTCCATTACGGACTGGTGGATACAATTCTCTCAAGTTTCCTAAAGGGATTTTAACGAACAGCGTCAGGCCACTCTCTTGAAGAAACAAAGATCATAGTGTGTGAGTGAGGTAACTGTTCCATTGATCTCAACGGCGAGCTACTTGCCAATATTTATGTGACCACACAGTTCGTACGATATCAGTATTTCGGTTAGGTCACGGCTATTGGCCAGCAATGGATCTTCAGTTTGCAGATGTTGTATCAACCTTTAGGCTGCTATTCAAATATTATGTCCAAAATCTCTTCAGTCTAAATGTACTGTGAATTAATTGCACCCGGAAAACGAACTGTCACAGCATATTATAAAGAACGCCAGTAACTGGACTGGGTGACCCTCGGACCACCGGACGTAATCAAAAAAACGCGGAAGTCAGGCAAGCACTTAGCATTGTCCGTATCTCAGAAATCTCATTCAGGTATGTGCAAGCTGAATGCGGTAGAAATAACCAATATGATCATGATAGTGGGACACGTGTGTCTGGGCATGTGTGTATGTGGGTGTATGTGTGCGTGTGTGTGTGTGTGTGTGTGTGTGTTTGTGTGTGTGTGTGTGTAGGTGTGTCTGTGCCGATCACATTTTCAACGAAGATATAGAGAAAAAACAGACAGCAATGTACATTTATGTTCAAAAAACCATTAACCACGCCCCGGAGGCGGTGGATTCAGATGCGATCTCTCAGCGGAATCTTCAGACCAGAACGATGAAAGAACAAGAATGAACACAGAAATATGAACAAAAACTAGATGAAAAAGAAATTGCCTTCACCGGGCTAAACCATGTCGTGCCATACACTGACAGTGAAGGAGGGAGGTGCGCTTACGTCAGCTACTTGCCCGGCACCTCATAAGGGATACAAAACCCATCCGCCACCTAGCTCACCTCCGGTCCCTGGCAGGGCCCGCCGATAAGGATTCGGAGATAGTTAAGGAGTTGTGGTTGGACTCATTACCCTTTCATGTTCAGACCACGGTAACTGCTCTCCTCGAGGACTCGCCCATGGAACGAGCAGCCACCGTGGCTGACAAGATTGTCGCATTTGTCGGCAGTGGGGCTAATCCCCTCATCGCCACGACATCGCGCAACCCTCGGGGTGTTGATCTGGATGAATGGCCGGAGAGGCATCGGCACTCTCGATCCATCCAGCGTCGACTGTCCTTCAAAGACAGAGTTGAAATACCTACCCCTAGCAGTAGCCCACGTAAGCAAAGGCACGGACGGGCGCCTTCCACTGCCAAAGTCCGCGGTAAATCCGCCTCACCTGCCTCTTCCAAACCAGACCACCCTTCCAGCGGTTTTTGTTGGTTCCACCGCGTTTTCGGATTAGCCGCCCGTAGGTGCAGACAACCGCCTTCATACGCGGCAGGAAAAGCCCCTGCCGGCGAGTAAAAGCGGCCGTAGTCGCCGGCAATCAGTCTCAAGTTGGTCGTTTATTTTATGTGCATGATTCGTGCACTAACACCAGGTTCCTATTTGATACTGGGGCCCAAGTTTATGTCTCGCCGGTTGGTAAAGACAAGCCACGAGATTCTTTGGTTCGGCTGTCAGCAGCGAATGGTTCCTCCATTCGGCACGAGACAGCTTAAGGTCAACCTGGGGCCACGACGACGGTATCTGTGGGCAATCTTCCTTGCAGAAGTTCCCACAGGCATACTGGGAATCGATTTTCTACAGCACCATGAATTACTTGATGATTCACGTAGGCTGCAGCTTATCGATCCTTCGTCGGACATTAAATTTACAGGTATTGCAGCTCGAACAGATGCACACCGAATCACAGGTTTGTTTTCTAACATTCCTCGCGATTTTCAGTCTTTATTTAATAAATTCCCCATTTTGACTAAACCACTTGAAGAGATAGATACTGTGACCGATCCTGTGACACACCACATTGCCACTAACGGACCACCAGTCACGGCACGACCTCGCCGACTGGCACCGGACAAACTGGCTCTCGTCAAACTTGAGTTTGACACTTTACTTTCTAAAGGTATTGTTCGTCCTTCTCACAGTCCATGGGCCTCATCTCTGCACATGGTTCTTAAGAAGGATGGCATTAGCTGGCGACCATGTGGTGACTATCGCGCACTAAACTGGGTTACCCGTTACGATAGATACCCGATACCCCACATACACGACATCACGGCATCACTTCACGGCACGACTGTATTTTCTAAGATCGATTTGGTGCGAGCCTATCACCAGATCCCAGTCGCCGCTGAAGATGTCGAGAAAACCGCTGTCACGACTCCTTTTGGTTTGTTTGAGTTCCTACGTATGCCTTTTGGTTTTCAAATTGCTGATCAGACATTCCAGAGGCTTATCGATGGCATTACACGAGACTTGGAGTGTGTTCACGTCTATATCGATGACCTGCTAATCGCATTGTCGAGCGTAGATGAAAATTTTCAACATTTGAAGCTACTATTTCAACGTTTGTCCGAACATCGAATAGTAGTCAATCCTGATAAATGTGAACTTGGCAAACCAGAACTAGCGTTCCTCGGCCACAAGATTACTCAAGAGGGTATTAAGGCCTTGCGAGGATGAAGTGCGAGCTATCCTAGATTACGTCGTACCGGCCTCAATCAAGGAGCTTAAGGCATTTTGGGGTTAGTTAGCTTTTATCGTCGTTTCATACCCCATGCTGCTGAACGTTTGCTTCCATTAACTGACCTACTTCGTGGCAATCCACGTAAGTTGTCACTTACCGATGCCGCAAGAGTAGAGTTCTCGGACAATAAAGCGACATTAGTTCAGACCACGCTCCTAATGCACTCAGTTCCGTCCGATACGCTAAGCATAGTGGTGGATGCATCTGATTTTTCCATCGCAGCGTTCCTGCAACAGTCTGTTTCTGGGGTCTGGCAGCCATTAGAGTTTTCCTCTCGACGCCTCAGTCCCACAGAAACGAAATATAGTGCTTCTGGTCGCGAATTGCTGGCTGAATATAACGCCGTTGAACACTTCCGCCATGCAGTCGAGGGTCGATATTTCATCCTCTTTACAGACCATAAGCGTCTGACGTATGCATTGCATACTAAGTCTGATCGTTACTCTCCACGAGAAGTCAGACATTTAGACTATATTTCACAGTTCACGACTGACCTACGACACATTAGAGGTGAGTCGAACTGCGTTGCAGATGCTTTGTCGCGTATTCCACTTAATGCTATTAAATCTCCGGTTTTAGACATCCCTGCCATGGCTGCTGCACAGGCACAGGATTCTTCATGTATGGAAGCAGCTCACTCATCGTCGCTACAGTGTCAGTCCGTACCTCTGACCACCAGTGATGGGAATATACTCTGCGACATGTCTACTGGCATAACTTGACCAGTCGAACCCTCTACACATCGACGTCTCGTGTTCGATACCCTACATGGACTCTCACATCCAGGCATTGCAGCCGGTCTCCGATCAGTAGCTGCACGATACGTCTGGCCGTCCATGAATAAAGATGTTCATATGTGGGCAAAACAGTGTCTACAACGTCAACGATCTAAAGTGCACAGGTACGTAGCTTCGCCTATCGGTACTTTTGCTACGCCTGATGCTCGCTTCGATCACATCCAGGTAGACATTGTGGGTCCATTGACCCCATCACACGGGTATACCTATTTATTACCGTGCATCGATAGATTTACGAGATGGCCCGAGGCTATTCCTATCTCTATCGTCATGGCCGAATCAGTGGCTCGACATCTGATAGAACGATGGATAGCTTCATATGGTTGTCCTTCCACAATCACTACCGATCGAGGGCAACAATTTGAGTCCGATCTATTCTCTTCATTAACTCATATACTGGGTACGGAACGCATTCGCACGACCGCGTACCATCCGGCATAGAATGGTTTAGTCGAACGTTTTCATCGCCAACTCAAAGCGGCTCTTGGAGCACATGAGAGCCCCGACTGGTACGAAACGTTACCGCTAGTTCTGCTTGGTATCAGGACTTGCATAAAGGCAGATATCCAATGTTCCACCGCAGAACTTGTCTACGGCACGACATTACGACTGCCTGGGGAATTCTTTACGCCACGGATTACAGATTCACCTGCCGTACAGACTTACGTTCACCGTTTGTCTACATACATGCGAAATCTCGCTCCGGAGCAGACTTGAATGCAGTGACGACAGGTTTTTGTTCCGACCGAACTCGAAACTTTTTCGCATGTATTCATTCGTGTTGATTCAGTACGTAAACCATTACAACAGCCTTAATAAGGTCCATTTTGCATGATTTCTCGTCACGATAAGACCTTTAAGGTTGATCGACACGGTCGTGTGGATACAGTTGGCATCGATCGTCTCAAAGCCACCTACGCTGATGATAGTGTGTCGCCCGCTGACATGAGATTAGATGTTAACCCTGCACTACCTGTTGACGACACTTCCGTGTCCCGTCAAGGTCTGCAGTTAGCGTTGCCTGCTACGTCCTCGAATGAGAATACTGTCTCACGTTCAAGTCAGCAGCGCATGCCTATGAATCCGTCCTTGAATGAGACTCCCGTCTCACGTTCCGGCCGGATGATCGTTTGCCCAGCACCTTTTCGTGGCTAGGTGAAACACGATCTTAGTCATTGCACTTCGCAGTAATAACTTTCGGGTTTATCGTTTCCACACGTTTAAGCATACCTCATTGGTTATTACTGTATTATAGTCAAGTCCATTGAGGCTGCTACACCAGATTTTCATTTCTTTTCGTTCCATGGAACCTCGCCATATGGTACGCTTCACTGGTCCCAGGAAATCTGGAGAATTTTGGCACCAACGTTTGCATTCTGAATCTACCCTATCGTTCTCGTTCCTTGCCACTCACTAACCTACCAATTTGGCTTCTGGATATCATATTGGTTAACGGTTACCCGACGCTGGACGTTATTGGTGTGGCATACCTGGATGACTATTCACGCAGCCGATGTCATTGGCAACGAATCTGGTTTACGCCCGACCATCATTCTACGGTTCCTGCATACCACGGATTCTGCTCGTCAGCATCCTACAGCACGTATTCACGTGCAAGAATATCGTTTATATACCTTCAGCTCCTTGAAATTTTTCGAAAACTTTCCACACTTTCTAGCGGGGGGCTGCTGTAGTGACCTCGATCGTTCTGAGAAAATGACCGTTTTCTGGATATCATTTTGGATCTATTTTCTCTACGATCTTTTCTGACGTTTCACATCGACCTCATTGTGTTGTTCGGTTGCGTACCTTTTACTGGACTGACTTTTCACAGGTTTCCGTCAACCTCGTTTTGAACCACTCTCACTTTCGGTCTTTCGCCGATTGTGCGCACTCGCGGTTCGCTTTCTGGACAGCCGTTGCGTCCATATCCGTTCGGTGTATCTCTCGTATCGGTACTGTTTCGGTGCCACGATATGCAGACAACACCTTGCATCTGTAAACCGACTTGGGCCTTCTCTATTCGTCCGATAGGGATGATAAAGTTGGTATTTCGCTGCCAGACCGCATAGAAAACACGTTCACTAGCCGCCATCGAACGTCTTCTCTAACTGTCTACCTGCTGCGTGCATGATCGTGCAAGTCGATTTAAACCGACCAGCGAGTCACTTGCCTCAAATCGACTGACTCTGATCGCCCTTGTCTCTTATTGGATGATCGAGATGCGAACTATTTCACTGAAATCTAATTTTGTAGATTTCAGATGGCTGTTATCCGGTTCTAGTTATGGAATACATTTCTTTCCAACTACGATATTGTTTTGTGAACGTAACATTTGGTGTCGCAGCTTCAAACCTGTGGAATGATCGCTACAATTCACGCTCCAGATCAGTTTTGAGTCAATGCTACTGTTAAATCATTCTCAGATTCATGGAAATTTACTTTCCCCGACTACGTGGAGATTTTGTCTGTCTTTAATACTGACATCATACTTTCAGAAGAACGTAAGCTAAAAATTCTTCGGCTATTTCTTAGGGTTAAAGAACGAAGACTTATAGGTACCTGTACATTTCCGACTTTTTCCATGATTCTCAACGTCCCTCGGTGCAACACTACTTTGTTGTACCGACGTTTTAATGTAAAATACACACACCCACCTTTTTGAACATCACCACCGCGCAATACAAAAGGGCTGTCAATAAACCTTTCATTCTGACACGGTCTCATCTTCTGATTTGGATTGCCTTGGAATTTTATCGGTCAGAACTAACTGTGAGAAACAAAACATTTCAGAAGCTTCCACGGCGTCTCTTGGCACTTCGCTCAATACCATCCTGTTCTGTTCAACGAATGGCTGTCAGACCGAATTGAACTGAAGATATTGGCGGATATTGGCTCTTTGGTGCTCATTTCCTGATCACAAGAACAGCAAACAACTGTGAGTTTGTGTCACACCTTTTGTTTCATTTTAATTCCTAATGTACATACCCTTTTGGCCTTTTTATCACAGCACGCTCCTCCGCCCATCTTAGTTAGCTAGTGTCGTCTTAGATATTGTTGACATTAATTTAGTGTACTATATAGACAGAGTAGTACGCTACAGACTTGTTGACGCCTTCGGCTTGCGCATGAAAATATCGTTGAAGAACGCGCTGTAAACATTAGGCAAACATTGGGGACCCCGTATAAATGCGTATGTGGCACGTTACAAATTCTCACTTATGAAGCTGTAGCCTGGAGAAAAAACCGATGATTTCAAATCTCGGCCACTCTATGCTGTCCGCTTATAGTGACTACAACTCCGATTCAAATCTACTCCTTGAAACGTGTTGCTTCACTCATATTAAATCGAGGAGTTCCGTAAACTGTGATGACATTACCGAATCACTATATAAGAAAATAGATGGAGACAACCCACCCGGTTCAGCAGCCTTTAGTCGCTAAAGGTAGCTTTTCTCAAGGAGAACTTCGGCTTTTGGCATAGGATTGGTATCTTCTTCTTGAACCCTAACATCTTGCTAGTTAGCACTCCTGTTATTGGTAAAGGGCAGTTAAAATGGTTCTCGAAGTACTCCGCCTAAGGAACTAGACGACGCTCGTGAGTCTGAATCGGTGAACTGTTCGACTCTTTGATCAGTTCGCAGCCGGCTTGCTTTCGAAGACCGGTATTTCTAACTAGACGGAAAAGGTTTTGATTGTTGCATATCGAAGCGACTTTTTCCATCTCCTCAAACTTCTCAGTTCATCATTGCTCACGACGGTTTCTCAGGCTCCAAGTGTGTTTGCGTTTAAGGTATTCCCGTGCCTCATATCTGGAGTCTGGAGGAATGAATCTGACGCATCCAACAGTGCAACTGAAGATGTAGATATGCATCAATTCTGTCTATCTGTACTTCATTGATCTATGTCAATAGCTCATCTGGATGCTGTGCATTTGACTGCTACGATAATCTGGCGGATAATTAGGCATGGAAAGCTGATCGATGGCTATCGACCAGTAGCAGCTGCGGGGATGGCTGACTGGCGTTGGTTCGCCCACCTTCGAGAGGTGGGCTGAAACGCGTGCAAATAAGAGTGGGATCAGTGTTCACAAATGTGGAACAAAATGATCGGCAGTCTTGAACTGATCCAGACCAAAGGTAACCAATTGCAATGTGGATGATCTGAGTCCAGCCCAACGAGGGGGCAGCGGGACCCCAACTTAGTCAGTGCTGCTTTCTTTGCGAGGAATTTGAGTCGGCCACGACTAATCCACAGTGAGAACATATTTGGATGAATCAATCACCGTAATCGGTTCCACCGGCTGGAATGCTAAATCGGCCTCTAATAAGCCTCTCTGTTTAGTTTAAGCTTCAAACTTGAACACTGAAATCGCCAGAAAGGACCATTATGTCCGTAAAGTGTAGGCTGCGGAGTAGTTGGGACAAATCATGGGAAAAATCATCTTTGACCACAGAAGAGCTAGTTAGTTGAGGCATACGTATGAACGACAAAAGGACATCGACTCATCAGTCTGTGTCTGTTGGCATGCACAGAACCATCCAACCAAACTTCACACAGACGACTGCTGACTGCTATCCAGTCGAAGAGTGCACTTCTGCCTTCAAGCACAGAACGATGACAACACTAGCCTGACCGCGAGCACCAGACACTGAATCGTTGGACAAGGGAGAAGGGAAATTAGATGCCGAGTTTTTGTCAGGGGAGCGAAGTGTGATCACTGACGACGGGTTTTATATCGAGTCAAGTCATGGTACTTTGTGCACCCAGCTGGGTGAATTTTCAGTATTTACACCATACCTCTGGATATAAAAATACAGAATCGGGGGATACGGACAAAAATATGGTAATTTTCATCCGAGAAAACAGTCTGCAGGTCTTTGACGACTTTCATTAGGTCGACAAGCAGATGATACGGCAAAACAGGATTGTGATATGAAGAAGTGCGAGAAAATAGGAAGGGTGCGTACACGATGTAGACACAACTTCTAAAAGTTCGCTGTGTAGAGGATGGAGTATGTTCGAAAGTGTTTTCCAACAGAACTGACCACAAACATAGAAGTGTTTACCAGTGATAGCAACAACAAGTGCAACTAAGGATATGCCACTGCATTTACAGGAGTGCTTTTCTAGATCTTATTATCAAGTTAAAATCTTTCTTCAAAAGACCGGGTAAAATAACCGGGGAATAGTCCATCTAGTTTGGGAGAAGATAGGTGGTCATAAATTTGGAAATTAACTGATTCGGGACAGAAAGTGATCTTAGACGGAAGGAGAAAGTGACAATTTCTTACTTAACGAAGAGTCTGTTGAACATGTATGGATCATGGAAGAGTACGGGATAGTGTAGCACCAAGATATCTAAACGTTGGTGATATTGGCATGCGTGTTTCGGAAACGAAATACTTCTTCAAATGTTTCCAGGGTTCTATTTAGGTCAGTTTTTTCACCCCATTTTGTAAAGTGTGTGAGTATTGGACGTGGCTAAGTGAGGAGAATGCTCAGGTCAGAGAATTAATTCTCTATATTTCCCTATGTCTTTTCCGAGAGTTACAAGTTCTCTGTCACAACACATTATGAATTTCGGTATACGCTTAGAATTGGGATGTGAAGGATGAAGAGCAGAGAGATAAGAATTTCTTCCGAGGGCCCGCCGGAGATTTCTGGGCAAATCTTACTTCGTGGCCACCCACAAAGCAGAACAGGTTTTAAATTTTGGAATACTAACCAGAGCCTTTAATTCAAAAGTCTGACGCACAGGGCTATAGGACTTTAACCCAGCACGGAAAAGAGACTGATGCACCCCTGAAGAAGCATATTTTCTGTCACATGAAACCGGGCTGCTCTTTCTATCTTCTCTTGTCTTCACTTGTGCTCTGTTATCAATCCACTTTTCGGATTCCGTCCAAGCCCCATGCACTCATTGGAGGAAGCGGAACTTGAACGGTTCAGAATCATTTGGGCTGGGAAACGTCCAGCTTTGGCGGGCGATAGCCGCCCAGTGAAAAGTGCTGAGTTACCCCACCTTCCAGAGAAAGCCTAGGTAAGTCACTCTTATGTCCATCTAGTGGAGGCCTTTAGATCGGTAAACTGCTTCTCTCCGTGTTTACTCTCTAGAATGTCCATTACAGAGGCATGACGGCCAGAACCAAGTGTTTCCCAAAACCTGGTTCAGTGAGCCCGGACTTCGTCTGGCCTCCACCCATCGGCCTGGTGGACACGATTGCATCTCGAGCCTGGGGAAAAATCTGTGTAGCTCTCCGGGTTGTGGTGGCATGCAAGTAAACACATGACCTCAAGGGCTAGTCTCGTGGTGGTAGAGTCAACTTTGAGGAGGACAAGTGCTTAGAGCGTGAGAAAGATGAGTGATGCAACAGGCGGCTGAGGCTATGTAGGTGTTGGAAACCTGCGCCAGAAAATCCAACTCAATGCGTATGAACTCTATAAAAAAAGATTCAAAATACACACCTCAGATCATCGGGCCCCACTGACAGTAAACCTGGGTATAGCAACATTGCCAACTCAACGGTCACTAATAGGAAACAGCTATTCTTTGCATCTATTTCAGAACTTTATTGACGCAAGAAAGCAGGTGCAGATCGGGATAAGGCGTGTATGAAGTACTACAAGATGAATCGTTTTGCAATGAATCGACAGTCAAGTAGCTCTGCCCTAATGATAGTAGATAGTTGTGGTGATACCAAGCTTTTATAATACAAACGGCCGGCGATCTCCGAACATGTATTTCATTAGGTCTCTGAACACTGGACTGTTGTTCGGCGCCAATTTGGTTTCACTTAACGAGGCATCAAGTGGTCCGATCAGCGTTCTTCATAAGAGCTTCTATACCCTAAAATATTAAATGGTTCGGGGATTCTGCAGTGGAGTTTTCTTGTTTGTAGCTATCACTAATATACTCTCGTTTCTAACCAAATAAGTTGTAAATGATGATGACAGGGGGTAGTTATACAGGTTGAACACAATAATAATGTTAATTGTAGAACAATACAAAGTCAATACATCATATTTCATACGACTTTAGTAAAACCAGCTTAGAATACCGCATGGTGGGCGAGAGCTGGTGTGAATCAAAAAGGGCAGGGCTCGCGAGCCTGTTCCAGGTTCATCTGTGGGCAGAAAAAGAGGATAGTTATTGTAGTTGTTTCAATCAACTGATCCCTTATGTGACGTTAGTTGTGATATAGGTCAAAGGAGCTTCAGTGTGGTGCATCCATCGCGCGACTTTTTACCCAAAAGGATTACACTGACCATTTCATTTACAGGACGGTACAACATTTTAGAGCAAGAGCTCAGACGACATGTGTCCAAAAGAAATCAATTTTTTATCAATTTGTATTCAAAAGGAACAGTCCAGAGGATAGTGTGTAAGAGTCTGAGCTGGCTCATTATTGATGGTCGAGTCATCAGTCAGCACTTGTGTGATATTGAGCCTAAGGCTTGAGACAACAGAACCTCGAGCGGAAGCCGTTTGGTAAGGTGGATCGAATAAATGAGTGAGGAATCCTGTCAGCGGAGTATGAGCCTCAGGGCTCGGTTGCCCACACCAGTCGGACCAACATATTTGAATGCAACGACTGGGTAGGTGGACCAGCATCCTATATACTCGTAGTTTTTGGAGTAACAAAAGAGGTGATTCGAGAGTGGAAGAGTTCTCTCACTCAATTTAGTGGGACGGATCCCCTCTGGTAGTCCGTATGCCTCCTTTTGTCTGCTTCGGGAAGCCTATGACATATTTGCCGTCTGTTCTTTTGTCTGTGGCTCTCGTTTGGTTCGTCCGGTCACCTTGATCTTCACGTCGTTCCCTTGCCCCAGCATTCCTCGTTACACTACTGGTGCTTTACGCTCACACTCTGCTGAATCTAACCGTACACTGAATGTACCAGAAGCTTTCTGCCAGAAGGTTTGAAGTACTCATTTAAAACCGCTGAATCGCTGCGTCCCAGTCAAGCTGAAAGTGGTGGGCATTCGCCTCTATAATTTTCACTAGTATGCTCGAAAACCGTGTGTACAGCCTCTCTTGGCCAATGCCCCAACCCGAAACACATCAGAGATTAGCTGATTCGATTAATCATACTAATTCTTCTCGCTTTCTGTTCGGAGACAGATCTAGATCACGTGTGTAGGCGTTGTCCTTTATTGACCCATCTAGCCTACCCATCTCTTATTTTCCAATCAGGTTTTCGACAAAATTCACATGTTTTTTACTATATTAGCGTGATCAAGAATCACAGAAAACCAGCTTGTACTTCGTGGGAATATCCGATCAGTTAAACCGCTTTTTATGATTGAAATTCAGTAAACCGTTGAGAATCAACTCGTATAGCCCGATGGTTGTATATTCGACTTACAGCTGATCATTTCAGATTCGAGCTGCGGTGGGGTTCGGTGGAAGTGAACTGAAGCAGATGATTCCATAACAAGCCAGATGATACAGCTGTCCAATGATTACTTCCGCGGTTTTCGCTAGTGAGTCCAGCATTAATTCTACATGACGAATCGCGTTATATACACTAATTTCCTACTAACCATATTCATATTGGGAATTTCAAAAACTAAACGTGCTTTCGTAGAAGACGATAAAACATTCTCATCATTTCAGGTGACTCAATATTCCCAGTCATACCGCTTTTGTTTATATCACTTTTAGATTTATATTCTCCTCTAGTATGAGTAACTGCATCAGATAATACTACCAATTCATAGTCACTAAAGCAGTGTTATGCACGCAGAATTGATTTATTCTACTGTTCCGGAATGCTAGAGGTAGAACAATGTGACATTCTTTAGACAACACTGGTGTGCCATAATGAACCACTTTTTGATTTTGTTCACTCTATACTGTGCGCAACTCGAACCCACACACGACACATACGCACAACTGTTCTCGTGACTGACCTCAGACTTGAAATGACCTATCATCTTGTTTCTGACTGGCTGTTCACCTACTGAGACAACTATGGTTCGTTCGGTTTGCCGCACTAACAAGGAAGCACATCCTACAGTTTATTCACGCTCGCGGTTGGCACTATAGATAGTGCTCTATTTTGGTGGCTAATCCACACAGCGTACGTCAATAAATATATTTCAGTAGTAGGAGACTGTATTTGATAGCCAAATAATTCGTTGCGCAATAACGTAGTTTGACTCACCTTTGAAGACCATGATTTCTAACAGAGATGAAACAGCTGTACAGTGCTTCCATGGTTTTCAACGGTGAGTTAAGATTTGTTACCACGTGATGAACCATTTTTGAATTAAATAGCATATTGTTGAAAAATCGGTAAGAATAGTTTTTTTTTGTTTACTAAAAATCCCAAGACACCTATACTGCAAAAATCTGTACCTGGGGAAGAAATGAAGCTGATAATTTGTTGGTGAAGTTATTCTGTGAGTTCAACCAGAAAATAGGGATAGTAATTCGTTGATGGGGCAAATAATTCATCGACTTTGAAGCGACAACCCACAGCGTAGATAAACTGCCCTGTAAGCACATTTTTCTGCGGGTCGAGAGTTGTAGAGAAAAACCAGTATGATAAATATCACGACTGAGACAAACAAACGGAATACTATCTTGGACGACTAAGTGTTTCTCAAATTCCAGCCGATCAGAACTTTATTTCGTGGCTTCTGTTGCACAGTCGAGTGCAGAAAATAGTCAAATAATACGAACAGATTGACACTGATATGATAACATAACATAAACATCAGATATGACATCACCGGAAAGAAACACGCAAACCATACACAATGGACTGTCCGTGCGCACGAAAGGACACTCATACGGTTCGTGAGTTCAGGTAAACAGTACAGAGATTATAGTGAGCACCGGTAACGTTTTCTACTTTCTGCAGTGACTTGAACATTTGTGCCTCATCTAAAAGCATTACGGAAAGAACACCTCATGGTACAGGGGTAGATATCAGCGAACTAAATAAATGCATGCGTTACAGCAGAGAAAAATACTCGCAGTTCATAAAGGTATTAGCTAGCGCGCAAAAATGAACATTCCGAACAACAATTTCAGGTGTTGTGAAAATCCTCGTGAAAGTGTAGATTTTGGAATTATTATGTCCTTGACATAAAACATTACAACCTGGTACAAACTTGGTAAGTCGGTTTGACGAAATTGCATCAAATTATTTCGCCAACCTGGGAAAAAATTACCATCGTAATCAAATCAGGGCTTTTAGGGGCAGTGGTTGTGACTGAAACTTTAAAATTTCCACGATTGCTCCACCGTAGAAGCACATATCAAATGAATTGACCTGTCCACGGCAATAAGATTATCATTCCCATGGGAAGCATAACCTGGTGCATTATCTGGAAGTAAAATAGTCTTCCATTCTGATTTGGTGGAAAAAGTGTATTATTTCACCTCCCTGAATTCTGAATAGTTTAAAGTGCCATAGATTATGCTCCACCAATTTGGCCGGTCGTGATTTATTCCACCTCATGTCAATCAGAACAATCAGTTCCACAAATTGAAAGTCACCGGAATGAATTTCCTCTTCATTTATTTTACCACAGATAACGTTTTTGTGAGCTACCAAGTCTCACAGAAAGTAAATCAAAAAGCCAAAACAAATCATGATTTCAGTGGAATTTCTTGGAGACGGAAACAAGAGACAATCCTTATTGGGCGTATAACGGTGACTTTTGTCCGTCCAAAAGACTAAACAGCTGCTTTTTTTCAGCCTTCTTCGAACTGACGTATAAGAGTTCGCATAGAAACAGATTCTCTATCTCAATGTATCTGGTACTCTTTAACTGTTTATTTCGTTATCAAAATCCATAATTCACGATTGTCTATGTTGATTGTGTTGCTTTTTTGAACACAGCTATTGTTGTACCACCTTTTTACATGAATAATGCAAAAATCAGTGAATCGTTTACGGGAAGGTTCTGGGCAAATTCCTCAACAGGAATACGTACAAAATAAGTTATCATACTTGGCGAGAATTTCCTGACGTAAATGTGCATTTCACCACTATCGCAAAAACAAATTAAACGTTTAGCGGACTGCAACAATCAGGATGTGTACGATTATTATAAATGTGGGAAGTTAATGAGATATCTACTGAGATTTGGGTTCATGGAGGTTTCTGTATTTTTGTCATTTCAGATCGAACACGTACAACCCTCCGTGGAGGAATACTGGCAGTTGCGTACTGCAGGACCACGTTCATATAGTAGCGGAGAACACTGTGACAACAGAACTAGATGAATATCAAACCGACCACACAAACAGTCGACAATCGCAGGTAGGAAAATGGGTGGTCAGTGTATAGGAAGAGTCCCAAAACAGACTCAAAGAGGCATGCAAAATAGGCAGTGGAACTCAGTGAGATCTGAGGCAGTGGGAAAGATAGCCCAAGTGAATGGCTACCGATTGAACCATCGACCAGATCAATAGGACCAACCAAATGGGAATGGTGGTCACAGGAATCAGCCCAATGGCAGCAGACACTCAGCTAACACGGAGCAGAAACACTGGAGCAGCCAGAGGATCGATGTTGTTTTGCATGGCGGCCTAGAAAAGAGACTATATGAACGATAGCATATCCATTATCGACTGAACTCGTATGGGCGCTCAAACACAGGTGTTCTTCGCCAGTCTTGCCATCTTCATTACAGTATGAGCTTAATTTCAAGGATATATTAAAAAAAAAGTCGGCAATTTTTTTTCTTTTTAGCCTACTACCAACCACGAAGTCGCTAATAAAACACCACATGGTACAATTTTCCCGAAAGTAGTTATACTACTTTTACTTCTCACTCCGAAGCGGAAGTAGAATCATCAATTCCACAAAATGGGCAGCTCCTGGGAGGATCAGTGTTTTTAGGCATCCGTGGTGAAAACCACACGCGATGAACTTTGTTTTTCAAAACCTTATTCACATTCAATCATTGATTAAACTTCATCTGCCAAGTATCTGTCAAATTAATCATGTTAACCACAGTCATGCACTTTCAACTTCATACCGAATATTATAGAATTAACTTGAACAACTTTAAGCCATAGCAAATTGTGTTTCCAACTTTTGTTTGGTACTTTATGGAGAAAATTACGAACGTAAAGCACATAACGAAGAAATAATTTTTTCCTCTCGTATTTCGATAGCTCATGTACAACAACAACAACAACAACAACAACAACAACAACAACAACAACAACAACAACAACAACAACAACAACAACAACAACAACAACAACAACAACAACAACAACAACAACAACAACAACAACAACAACAACAACGACAACAACAACAACAACAACAACAACGAGAACAGACATTACATGCTCCCCTTTATATTTTGTTGTATTTTCTGAAAAACAGCCAAGCATATAGATTCCATCCGCGCGGCCCCCTCTGTTCGAGAACACGAAACTAAGTTTCATGTTCTGACTTTGGAGGGTGTCAAGGATTGAACAATTTATCTTCGATCAACAAACAACGAAGTTAATGCTGTCCAGCAACTGTCTACATTCTGTAAACAGGTGTTTACCACGTTCGTTAAGATCATTTGGGGCAAAAAATGAGAGTATGCGCGCGCGCTCGGGCAGGTACACTCACACCTCTATGTGTGTGCAAGACGGCACCCGGTTGATTCGGGCTGTTCACACCCCACAGAAAAAAATCGATATGATTCGAAAGATCTTTCTAATTTGGTGGCCATTGTAACTCCGAACCGATCCTTTCATATCTGAAAGTGTGTGTATTCTGTTCGATCACATGTTTTCCTGTCATTTGGTAACCATTAGAGATCATTCAGCAGCCACTGACGATCGTTTAGTGGTCAATGATAACCGTTTAATATCCACTGACGGTTATTTAACCACCATGACGTAGAGTACAATAACCAAACTTTTTCGACATTCCCGTACCGCACAAGTTCACAATGTGTTTTCAAACCGTTAAGGAGCTTGATAGACCTGTGCAAGCCACGTGAACAATTGTGCGTCCGACACAGAATCAATCTGGATCAATTTCCAAATCACTAACTGAATGAGAGCATCAAAATAGCAGAATTACCAGTGGAGGAAATCGATATAATGGAGCTAAATGAGCAGATGAATACAGATTCGCATCGCGAGCTGAAGGCAGTTAGTGACGAGGACCATAGAGTTGTCTCAACTGCTGTCTATGAATCAGGTTGGTTCAATAATAGGCATAACAACGAAACAGAAAGTGTTGATTAAATCGTAGATCCGCGGGAGAAGAAAAATATGCGGATGGTCGAGAGTCTGGGCGTTGATTTATCACATGTCACAGCAAAGGCTCCCGCAGTAACAAAAAGCGAATATTATGGAGCCGATCGTATCAACCGATCAATGAAGTCCCCGCTCAGAAAAAGAGACGTAACGAAGGTGCCCCGCGAAAAACAAAACACTTCAGACCAAGGAATGTCATGTCCTTGGTCTGACCCCTCACTACGTAGACTTGAACAAGACTGAAAATGTCCGCGACTGGATAGCGAGGTGAGTTTGTACGGATGGAAGAGTCTTCGGAGCTTTGAAGGAGTAGAAGTCCGCTGTCCTTGATGGATGAGATAGCATAGAACTTAAAACCATCCGGAATATAACGGGAAGCACGCATGAACGTTGTATTCCTGTCGTAACCAGTAAAGGGAATTGTGTTTCGTAATCAGCTAATCGTTTAGCAACTAGTCTAGGGGTGTAGTTATCATTTCGTACCCTGTTAAACACATTTCCCGGGATAAATTGGTTTGGCAGTTTCCTGAATAAAATCCATGTGCATATTTGATATGGTAATGGGCTGACAAATCAGCATCTCAAATTCGGTCACTCTAGTTGGTTTGGTTCAAAATTAATGCCAAAGAACAGAGAAAGCAAGGTGGGTTTAATATAGAGCTTCAAGTATTCTACGTTCTTTTCTATACGAAGCAGTGGGCATCACTAATGGCAGACAAAGTAGTGACCAATCACTTCTCGATCCGGCTGTATGGAGATGGTTTAATCGCACTGTTGCGAATACATCTCATTGGTCGATTGGTTCTGCTCTGACTCATTGACGAGAAATTGTGTACAGGTGTGTTCGAATCATAAAAGCACTCAACATTTTATCGCCAACTGACACCAGTCTTTGTGTTGGCTTTTGGCTACAGCATAGAATTGCAACTGCCAACTGATAAGCTCCACGGTTCACCAAGGCCAAAAAGAATTTCAGTCGAATTGTCTATTCAGTGTGCTTGAGCTGACCACTAAGCTGGCGAAACTCGAAAACAGAACTGACCTCCAAAGTGACATGTCATTGCAAGTGGTCCGCAGCTCGCTCGAGAATCGTCTATCCCAAGAGGAAGAGATTTATCTCCAGCTTCTTCGGTTGCATAGTAGACGTGGTTATGTTTCGATCTGGAAGTATAATTGCGACTCATCTAGCGGCCGTGTTCCGTACTATCTGATTGGGCACATTGTGATAGGGAAACGGATGATAGTAGACTACTTTGAGGTTGGACGATATACCACGTTCATCCTCAGGCGTTACATCTGTTCCCTTCCGACTCATTTACTCCGGTGGGAAGACTCTTCTGGCCTCGAACCATGTTATTTTATTACCAGAGAACAGACAGTTTATATAAAATGCAAGAGTCACTGTCACCAGCCGTTGCACTATAGACTGATGGGTCCAGGTTGGTATCGGGTAACATCTATTCTGGTTGGTTAATTGGTGATATGGCCAACCACCACTTGGCGGGAATCCTTTCTCATCATATCAGTCCGCTGTCCTGATGTTCGTGATACCCTTCGCTCGAACCTTGATCTAGATTTTGAATAGGCGCTGACGGGCTGACTGCCAGCGAGACCTGGCTGTCTATCGACGATTGGTCAGCTCATAGCCTCACATATCCCAAAGAGTTCACGGTAAAAAAAATGTTGGATTGGTCAATACGCAGTCAGTAAATCAAATTCCGATTGTACACTGTGCTCATCACGTTACCTCTAGCGGAAGGCTATATACTTCATACTTCCCTTGGGAATGCATAGCCTAAAGAAAACAAAAAGGAATCGTGCTGGCAAGTTTGGATGTTCGACAAAGATTCTTGTTGGGTTGGTCGAATAGACCTGCGCAATATCTTGGTCACAGCCCGTCTTGGCCGATCCATCTTTTAGTCCGCGGGGATCTGCTTGTTACCTGTCTGGGATATATTTTATCTATAACGGGCTGCTCTGGAAGTAAGTGCTTATTCTCCCTCTGTCTCCTGCTCAGCAGCCATCGCTTTCCGTTGTCACAGGCATCAGTACATGGCATTTTGTTCATCAGGTGCGTTTGCTTACCAATCACAAGAAATTGACGTAACCATCGCTGTTCTTGTGTTTCCGAATATGAGCCCTAAGAGCAGGGAACTTCCAGAATAGTAATTGTACTCTGAATCTCTTACGTATTCATTTGATAAGTGTAGAGGAAAGTAGTCATCAAGTCGATAATCCTAACCCTACCGGAAGTGGTCAGTTAGTATAGATGGCTGTATGTAAAGTAGTGTAGATATTAGTATGCATAGATTTGACTATCCACTATGAAATCAGGGATTCGAACCCTATCAGTGTCGGTGAAATCCACCCCCCCTTTCCAAACCGTTATCAAGGTTTATCTTGCGAGGCTGTCTAGTACCAATTTTCAGTATTTGTTGTTTTGTCCCAACCAAACAGAGGAAGAGAGAGAGAGAGAGATCTTCTTCGTTGAATTCACACAAGCACTGACTCAGAAGGACTAACATACTCAACGAACACAATCAGAACTCGAATACGAAGCTTGTAGTGACCTCGATCGTTCTGAGAAAATGACCGTTTTCTGGATATCATTTTGGATCTATTTTCTCTACGATCTTTTCTGACGTTTCACATCGACCTCAATGTGTTGTTCGGTTGCGTACCTTTTACTGGACTGACTTTTCACAGGTTTCCGTCAACCTCGTTTTGGACCACTCTCACTTTCGGTCTTTCGCCAATTGTGCGCACTCGCGGTTCGCTTTCTGGACAGCCGTTGCGTCCATATCCGTTCGGTGTATCTCTCGTATCGGTACTGTTTCGGTGCCACGGTATATAGACAACACCTTGCATCTGTAAACCGACTTGGGTCTTCTCTATTCGTCCGATAGGGGGGATAAAGTTGGTATTTCGCTGCCAGACCGCATAGAAAACACGTTCACTAGCCGCCATCGAACGTCTTCCCTAACTGTCTACCTGCTGCGTGCATGATCGTGCAAGTCGATTCAAACTGACCAGCGAGTCACTTGCCTCAAATCGACTGACTCTGATCTCCCTTGTCTCTTATTGGTTGATCGAGATGCGAACCATTTCACTCAAATCTAATTTTGTATATTTCAGAGGGCTGTTATCCGGTTCTAGTTATGGAATACATTTCTTTCCAACTACGATATTGTTTTGTGAAAGTAACATTTGGTGTCGCAGCTTCAAACCTGTGGAATGACCACTACAATTCACGCTCCAGATCAGTTTTGAGTCAATGCTACTGTTAAACCATCCTCAGATGTGTGGAAATCTACTTTCACCGACTACATGGAGATTTTGTCTGTCTTTAATACTGACATCATACTTTCAGAAGAACGTAAGCTGAAAATTCGTCGGCTAATTCTTAGAGTTAAAGAACGAAGACATATAGGTACCTGTACATTTCCGACTTTTTCCATGATTCTCAACGTCCCTTGGTGCCGCGCTCGAATGAAGCGTACCGGAGGACCAATCAAATGCAAACTGTCGTCTGAACCGAATCAACCATTTGGGTTTGTAGCGAAACTAACCACTCACAGCAGCCGGTTGTCATGCCAGGTGGACCAATAAGTATGAGGACTAGGATTTGGCTATGATTACCATGCATCCTGTGAAAACCGTTGTTTGGTACTAGTGTGGTGGAGTGTGCACACTACTTCCCGAATAAGCAAATAGCTGATTGCTCAAAAACAAAATTATGGAAATCGTGGACTGACAACGAACGCGACTGCGTCAGACGGACCGAATGCTATAAGGTAATGGGTGGCATGTGAACTACGTTATTGCATCCTCCGACTGAATAGCAACCGTTTTCAAGTGGACCGGACAGCTATTATACAAATAAGCAATATTGTAAGAGTTAACTGGTTTTGTCGGTGTCCAAACAATCAATTCTCTTGTGCACCATAACTCTAATAGTTTGAAGTTAAAAGGGTTTTCTCACTAAAGACGGGACGGAACATAGTCAAACTGCAAAGCTGATTAACTCCGACTGTACGCTCGAAAATACCAGAGGTAAAGAACCTCAGATCTACACTCATTCTGAGTCGTGATCGAAATCCCCTCAGTTCGTCTTGTCATGTTAACACAGTCACGCATAACTACCTCGCTATTGGTGCACGTTCTTCACGGCAGTTGACATTTCCTTCTGTTGGATTTTTCACCGGGATTGGCAGCGTTGTGTGGCCACATTGGCGTTCGTAACGATAGCGGAATGACTCCAGTCTACTTTGATGATTGCCTATTGATCCACGATTACGCACAAGCACGCACCTCGTATTTGACTGGACCATTTTATCCAATCAGGTTTCAGCACGCTCCGGGTGGCCTTGCTAGGCCACGCGGATTGCGTGCACAGACCGTGCTTGCTCCGTTCCGGTGTTTGCTTGCTTATTTGTGTACCAGCCTGTCCACTTATGCACGGCTATTAAACGGATTTGTTACGTACTACGTTCTTCCTTAGTTCCGAATATAACAGATAGCATTTCTATAACCTGCAAAATGTGGACTGATCACCAAAAAAAATACGCGAAAGACGATGATGCGAAACGATTCACATAATGCCTTACAAACTGAAAAGTGCACATTTTTCTCTACTTACCTTGCGTGAATCTGATAAAAGAATCCTGCACATTGCCCCACCTGTTTGCTCTAATCATGAGGGAAATAAAAGGGTGAATTTGCTGTGGCTTCATTCAACTAATGTCCACATGGTAATCCTAAGCACTGAAACACTCCTCATTTTTCCGAATAATATTCTTCGAATCCCGGGCAGCAGCTGTGTACAGTCTTTTCCAGATTCCTAATCCGGCTTAGTTACGGAGCTAATACCAATGGAGACACAAAAAATGAATTCCATATTATTTGAAATCATTTTTCCTAAGGTCAGTATCAGGACACTTGTACAGTGTAGCATTCACAATGCGTGAATTGATAGGACGTATTGAACTCGGTCCCACCCGGAACTGCGCAAACGAAAGTAGTAAGAACACCAAGGCTGCGGAATAACACGTTGACTGTGTTGCAGAACTGGTTTGTGTAAATATATTAAGTCAGAAATTAATTGATAGACTGGGAGTTGGCCAATCACAAGGAACTTTTAACGTACCTGTCCTCGGCGATCCTGATTGGTTGAGGCTTATCTGCATGCTTGGCTACGAAGCTGTACCGCATCATGTGTACCGGCGGCCAAATCATCACATCCAGGTACCACCTAATCATTGCAGAATTCTACTTACTCTCCTGTTAGTTAATATGGTGTAATAATGGGTCAATTTAATGCAATTACTCAGTCTTGTTTTTCTGAGAAGTGCGGTTGTCCTTTAGATTGTTTTAGCATTTACTACCATTCAATTTAGTTCATTTCCTAACTAATTCAAATAGCAAGGGAAATAAAACCTTCAGGCACACAGAACTATGATATTGTCCGAATATTGTTATCGGATTTCCCATCTCTTTTCTGATTCACGATGACATTTTATTCGTCGGTTGTACGGGAAAGTGCTAACAGCCCCTTTTGTCGACTTCCGCTCAATAAATTAAGTCGGAAAGGTCTTCTTGTTCCGAATAATTTCGGATGGTCGATTAGATGTACCAACTATTCTGCCACACTACTTTTTTATCCTCAACGATATTGAAGTCGATTTTTCACCAGAGTGAATGTAAATATTTTTCATCTGCCATTTCTAAGGTTACCTCAAAAGCGAAATACGCTTTCAGCCAGAAATTTCGTTAAGCTAGGGATGTCACAAAAGCCTACCAGCGCATTCAATTTACGCGGTTCTTGGGCCCACCAATTTTGATCCGTCAATTTTCCATCAGTGTTGGAAGAATAGACAATAGGTAACAGAATTATGGTATTGTGTTGGCATACACATAAAATGTTCAGAGAATGCAAGACTTCACTATACACGTCTCGATGAAGTATTTCACGGTAGCAGTATCTTGAAATAAAATCAGGATACGGAATCAATTTGTCAGGCCAATGAAGGATGTCGCCTTTGAAAGCAACAAGGAAATTATTTCATCGTTGCACCATGGCCGTTGGGGACTGGGTGACGGATTTATTTTGGTCGAATAGAAATTGTGGCGCTTGATGGTCCATGATGATAGTGGAATTTAACCCCAACGGGTACTTATGAAGACGTCGTACACTCCAGGATAGGGCCACCACTTCTCTGAGGGTCTGCGAATATCCTCTCCCAGCAGCATTCAGAAATCGACAAATACAGATGATCGGGAATCCATCTTCTCCAAGCCCTGCGTGTTTGGATGGTGCAAATGAGGCTAAATTTGGACGTTCAACTTTGCTGTTAATGAGATCTTGCAAGACTTTCTCGCACCAGTCAGCCCACTGCCACTTATTGGATGACTCAGCAAGGAACAACGGATCTATCTTCGTTGAGAAATTCGATATGAATCTGGAGTAGTATTAAAGATAACCAAGTATCAATCTCAAGTGTATTTCGTTCTTCGGCGATTTCAGTGCGGCTATGGCTTCGAAACGATCAGGGTCCGGCTGGTGTCCAGTCGCATTCACCGTGAACCCAATGAAGTTTGTAGCGTACTACTTTGTCTATGTGGTACACTAAATTATTGCTGGATGAAAAGTACAATACAAAGGGTAGAAAATTTTACTGAAATATATCCCACGAGGTGTTGATGGTGGCAAATGGCCTCCATTCTGGGAGCAGCGGAATCTCCAGGTAGGTGTGAGCTAGATCAATCTTCGAAAAGTATGCACTTCTGAGCATGGATCCCATGAAGTCTCCCGACCCCATAATGGTCATGACACATCTTCCTAATCGTGGATTCAATGTAAGTCTGTAATCTCCACAAATACATGTCACCTTCCCATTGCTTTTCATTGTCACAACTACGCGATTGATTCGAGAAAACGGATTGACTGAGGTGATCACGCCATTCTGCTCCATTTATCCTTATGTTTTCGGAACACCTTATCTGCAACCATACGGCAACACTCGTCGTTTCACGAACACCGGATCATCATCGACTTCTAACCTCACCTCCTTCACTGCCTTTCCGCCACGATTTTTGGAGTATGATATCACCAATTGTTGGAGAATCACAGGATCTACGTGAGTGGTTGATGCTGTTTGAAATGAAAGTGAGTGATTCATACCTCTTAATGCATCCAATCTTAGAACAGACGGGCTATCAGCTGAAATCAGGAAGCCTACGGGGACATATGTTCGCTGTCTGGATTTTATCGTTGGTTGCCTGGAGACAAATCATCTACAACAACTCCTCAGTAATGATGGACTCACACCTTTCCGTATCCACAATGAGCTCATGTTGAAATCCGCATTCAAATGACAGGTTTGTACAGGAATTGATCGTTCTGATTGGTGGTCTTCATTGTGTAGATAGGTTTGGTATCCTCGGTTTTATTCGTTTTGGTTACCTCCATCATGTTGGACTTGGATTCCCGGCATAGCTTTCGTATATGATCAGTTTTGCCACATGCATGGCATATGGCTTGGTGGAGTCTACATGTTGAATGCAGATGGAAATCTCTTCATGACATACATCTATTCGCAGGTTTGTGAGATACTGTAGCATCGCAATCGTTTGGCTGGTTGATTTTTACTTGGCGGTTACGGCGCGGGCGCATTGACTTGAACGACTATTTTGGAACAGATTTGTGGTACCAGGCGAACTGGCCGAATGCCCGTCATCGAACTGCTTACAGATTCTGCAACCCTCTGCGAAGTCCAAGCTCTTCGGTTCCAGTAAGCGCCACTGTAAGGGGATGTTGTTGATCCCGGCAAGTAGTAGATCACAAAGAATTTCATCCAAACTATCCCCGTAATTGTAGCGGGTTGCCCGTTGATTCAGTTTCAGAATGAATTCGTGACAAGACATATGTTGTCCCCACACCAGCGAATTAAATTTCGCGTGTTCGGTGGTCTGGAAATTGACTGGCATAAAATGGTTCAGTAAAAGTTCCTTCAGTTTCTGAAATGGTCTTTTTGCGGTCGCATCAGTGTATGCCACGTTCTTGAACAACGAATACAACTCGTGGTCACCAGAACTTCGGAATGAGGACGGCTGATCTTGCTTAGTTCCTTTACGAACACACTCCATGCCGCGACGCTAAAAGTGAGAGTAGCATCCACCCGGGCAATAGTACGTAATGAAATAGCTCGCACCCGGATTACGTGCACCGAGGGAACGACAAAACCAAACAAGAACTCTAAGAACATCCTGTCACATTTGGCTGGTACTAACTCGTTTATATACAAAGGAGGTATGCACTTATTGGCAGATAAAGTGCCGACCAATAAAAAGGCGACTTCGTTTCGTCTACACGATCTAACAGTTACGGTCCGGCTTGACCTGAATGGATGATAATGGAAATGAAGCTGTGCCACACTGGACAGCGCGTGAAGCCATTTGAGTCGCTACAGGTTTGCATGCTTTTGTTCCTTTCATTGCTCTCAGTACATCACCGTAGTTGTCTCTTCACGATTTTACATAATTAGTTTTTAAGTAAATGTACCTCTTACCCATTCAATAAGTAATATCCGTACTCCGCCATAATACTACTACTGCCACTCCTACTGTAACCAGTATTTCTAGTACATCTATACGTACCATTACTACCCATAATAAGAGTAGTAGCATTCGTAATAAAATTTTTACTTTCTTTCCATTCATTATACATGAATTGCTAAACATTCCAGGAAGAGGGTTGCTTCCAGTTAGAGGTTTTCGAAAGGGAAATAATTGGGAAAGGCAGGATTTGCCCCCGGGAATTCCCGGTTTAAGGCTCGTCAAGATGATCATTCTACCACGGCCGGCCACCATTGATCTGTTGCCTCGATACATACCGTTAGTCACATAGAGTACGTGTGAGAGTATTGTTTGACTCACTGCCAAGAAGCAGCCTACCTTTGCAAGCAGACCAGCTCCGGGAACGTGAATCTTGCGATAATCAGGCATCCCCTGTCCAGAATCGAAACTGAAGTCAGCAAGATGACAAACAACAGGATAACGGATTTATGGCGTTGACCAGCTGATTGAAAAAAAGTAAACCTGCCAACCAATGATTTCGCTCATCGAAAGTCAACCAGAAGAGCGGGGGCGGGGAGGGGAGGGGGGGGGGGTTCAAAAATCAGTTACCCAATCAGTTTCTTTCAATATTCGGTAACAATTGGACAGACTCCCGCATAAGCATTACATTCTGCACCGAGGAACTGACAAGTTCACGAAGAACAGAATTCTTCTTCCAGCAACGAACGGTACGCATGCGGAGATTCAACAGCGTTCTTCAGATGCGACCCGCAAAGTTACCTAGATGGCACAAAATTATCTATCAGTCCTGTTGCAAAGGTTTTGGGTGAACAGATAAACCATCAGATTCGGCGGTTCTCAGGGTTGTTGTCTAACCGTCACGTTGACGAATGATTATGGGAGCTTTTTTGCCTTGATGAACTGCTTTTGCAAACATGGGCCAGGTATGTATAGCCCGATCGTAATAACTTCGATCGTAAAAAGGATAGTCTGTTCACATAAAACCATTTTAACAGAGACAACACTCAGTTTTTACCTCTCTATCAACAACGCGATTCCTAATTGTGTGTTGTATGTGTACCGCAATAACCAAGAAAAGGAAGATATACGTGTGCCAATTCATAGGTTCTGAATTTAGAATAGGGGATTCTTTCACTATCAACGTGGAACATCATCTTGGAAGTAACTAACTTTGAAAGTTAAAGAAAAAATAGTTATTACTGAGCAAATCACCCAAATGACAACAAAACTGTAAACGGGGCACAAACTCAAGAACTACGATGCTATTCCATCCATTTTGGGAACTGCATATTGCGCTGTCAATGTCACAAAAGCCATACGGCTCGTCCCATATGTAGTACTCGAAAGATGCACGTCACAAGCGTGCTCCAATCATGTCATTTATGGTGCAGAAGAGCGTGAGCGACTGAGACAAAACCCGAGTTACGCGTGCAGCTCCATTCGGTGTCGAAATTCAGTCCACCTGTTGTCTAAAGGCTCGACAGACACCAGGTCCACGGAGCAGATAAGCCTTGATAGAAAGCTGGGTGACTGAGTTGCCGCACGTGCATGGGTGTGCACGTGTGCGCAAGCTATGGACATCAGAAAAACTCGATGCATCCGATTATCGATCGTAATGGAGTTGTTTGATCGTAGACAGGCGTGCGGAACAGGGAAATTTAGCCGGTCGGGATGGCAGCAGTGCTGAGCATTTTTTGTCGCTAACTCGACTAACCGAAGTATGGAGGAAGCTGCTTTCAATGGACAGTTTTCGGAGAAAAGGTAACATTTCGTTTACTCTTCCCAACCGCACAATAATCCAGGGAAAATGACAGGGGATCAATTAGGAATGACATATAATACGCACTGTTTTACAAAACTGGAAATAACAGACTGTGGGGCACCAAACTGCCGTGGTTCTCTAATTTGGTACGACAAACAACGCAGTTTTCCTACCGTGATTTCAATGTGCAAAGACCAATGCAGATTATGCTGCAGCGTAACACAAAGATACTTCACATGGTTTGTGCTTGCGAGGGGAATAGAACTAATGGTACAAGTGTCTTCAATGAGTCGGGTACGAGTTGTAGGAAACATACACTCTTGACATTCATTATATTTATTGGAAAAGCTCTGAGTGTAAACGATTCACGATGAACTCGTTGAAGTCTGATCTATTTGAGACAGATCTAGCCAAAACAACATCATCAGAAAATTTCAAGATCCGGGCTGATTGGGAGACAGGCAAATCACCAATGTATGCTGAAAACAAATATGGAGAAGGGGCAGCACCTTAAAGTACACCGGCACTGGCTAAGAGATGTTCGGAGACTTTTCTGCTTACTTGGATGCATTATGTTCTTCCAGGTAAATAGCTTTTCAACCAATTTAGTAAATATGCGGGGTGGTCAAAAGATTCTAGTTTTCTGAGAAGTGAGGGTGGTACACTGTCAAAGACTGACGTGTAGTCTAGGAAAGCACATCTAACTGACTTGCTGGAATCGTTGAGGGATTTATCAATTTGGTGCATTATGGACGATACTGCATCAGCGCGCTTGGGTTTGCACGCAAATGGTAGCTCGTCTGTTGGACTTCCTACTGTGGTTTGAAGACGACGCAGCACAGCGCGTTCTGTAGGCTTGAATACTGACGAAGATAGAGCTACTGGTCGATAATTTTCGGGTTCTTTCCGGCTATGGCATTGTTTTGGTATGGAAATAGTTGTAACAGGACGCCGACAATCCGGAACGGAATGTGAATCCAGTGGATTTTTACTTACTGAGGCTATCAGACCACACAGAGAATCAGCCCCATATCTGAGCGGTTCCTTTGGAAGACCGTCTGAATCTGTTGACTTGGTTGCATTTGTTGATTTGGATAACTTGAAAACCTCTGTGGTTGATATCTCTTGAAATTAAGGCAAAACAGACAACGGGAAAGTTGGAAAAGGGTCATCTGATTGTCGGAGAAATTGGACATTGAGACGGTTTACATCTACATTCACCTTCGGAGATCTCCCTGTCTGACGGCAGAGAAGCTTGATTCCACGCCACCTGTGTTTGCTATTCCGGGAGTTTAGGAACTGTCGATAGAAATTACGGTTAAGTAGCTTCATCTCAAATTTTATCAAAAGTGACTGTCGACTTACTTCAGGTTTGTTTTACATCTTTTAGGCGACCTGCTTCCTCCTGCTTAGCTGCCTCGGTGATGTGGAAACCACTGTTCCAGATTGGCGGCAAACAATTTCCACGGAACAATCAGTATTAAAAATCCGCCTAACCACTTCCGCTGTAAAATTTGCAGAAAAGTACTGAAGTGAACAGTCTTTTAACCACGACGTAACAACGGACAACGAACGGTTGAGGAGAAGCATACTCTCTGTGGAAATGGTTCTTTGTCTGAAGAGTATCTGTTTGAAATGTATGTGCGATAAATGACCTCGATGAAAGTATATTTTAGGCCTAAGATGTAAGAAGCAGTGATCACTGGTGCTAATGGATGCACTTAGCCTGACAGAGAACAGTCATGAATGGTTAGTCAGGATGTCAGGAACTAATGAATCATAGAAGCTGTTAACTGAGGTTCGTGAAAATTGTGGTGCTATGTAAATGTTGCTGATAATGACATGACCGAATCGAGGGGATCTAGAGTGACAAGATACCGCTAAACAATCGACGCCATCACGTGAGTAGGAAAAAATTACGGAGGACTTGCCGCACCACTTACAATTGATGTAGGTGGCAATGCCGCCATCTTTTTCTTCTTGTAATGCATACGGTCCTGACGGAAGCAGGTGAACTCTTCTGTTTGCACCACTGCGTCATTCATGTCGTCATTCAGCCAAGTTTCTAGTAAACATACAGCACAGGTATTTCTAAAGCTGCTGGTCATGAGCAGGTATGTAAGTTCCATAATCTTTTGAAAGCACACTACTACAAAAGATACTAGAAACATTCATACTGCTTGGCGTTGTGTATTTAAGAGTAGCCTTCAAACCAGCTCTTCTACGTTTCTTTGCATGGTGGTTCCCATTTCGAACTTCGGAGAGTGGGCCCACATTTGTTGCCCAGTCATGTCTTTTATCGACAGCAATAGCCGCTTCGAATAAGTACGACTGCACAATACGCCAATGACGGACTGAATAAAATAAGAAGTTTCAAATGAAGTAATTCCGAGGGCGGAACAGCATGTAGCGCAGCCGTTCAAAGGGTGCTATCTGAACAAAAGTTGATCCGATTTCGTATTTCGAACCGTTCCTATGGGATTGCAGTTAGAAACTGTTAGCATTCCGTGTACCTAAGCTAATCGGATTGAGTAGACCTGTTATTTGAGCTCAGATACTACAGACACGGACAGTCCGCTTACCATGGACATAACCGTAGTTCTTTATGGCACAAGGGTAGTGCTTAGTCTTCATTCATTGTAGTTCCTAACATTATTAGTACGAATTTCACATTGTTTTACCTAAGGGATTGAGGATAGTTAACGAAACGTTGACATCTCACAGTACTTGTCTTCATTCTGTACTGACAACTTGGACAAAGTGAGCCCAGTGCTCCAAACATTCAGATAGAATGTGGGTTGCTTCATCATCTGTGGTCAGCCTCACACTAGACCAGATGGCAGTTTTATGCGCTCTCCGTTACTTAAATTATCAAGCGAGTGTAGTCTCCAATCCCGCACACGCTCATCGGTTGAAGACGGGAAAATACGACAACTTAACAGTGTGTTTCAGAGCTGGTGTTCAAAATGCTGCCCAGATATTTGTGTATGCAATATCATCCATCTCAAGCGAGAGGCCTCCACTTTATTCAACGTACCCGCAATTTTTCAATTACGCGTTCGCGCATGAGTGCAGTCAAAGGGGTATACACCCCGTAGCTACCAAGGCGAGGCCACCAGGGATAACCGGAAACCCGACTTGGAGTGAAGAATCACATGAAATCCCAATAGGTCAGATGTGGTAACGAACCGGACGATACTGGATTTCTGCCCACCACCACCATCCTGCATTGCAAAGTGATGCGTCTGTTCAAGTCCTCCATAGTTTTGGATCTACCTTCATAAACCTCTCTCTCCAAGTAATTCCAAAGATAAAAGTCTAACGGATTTAGATCCGAAGACCTAGAAAGCCGTTCAACTGGTCCACTTCTTCCTATCCAAAGTCCCCCAAAAAGGCTGCAACGTACTGGCGAACGCAGATCGCGTAGTATGTGGGTGGTCCATCCTGTTCGAACCATTTACAAGATCGTACGATTGGTTTCCTGGCATCCAAAATACGAGCAAGACATTTTGCAACGTATCCAGTTACGGCTTTCCTAGTGAGAATGACTAATGCAAAATCTGTACGAGTGACATTTTTGTGGAAATAATAGAGGCCGATAATTTTTTCTCCCAGGATTCCCGTCCAAACCATCACTTGGGATTCAGACTGACATCGACTGGCCACATATTGCCTTGGATTCTCTTGTGACCAGTAAAATCGTCAGGTTTGCATTCCACACAGGTGAAATGTGGCCTCATCGCTACTGAAAATGTACAGATTAGTATCGTGATTGAGGCAATAAATAAAAAGCTGAGGGCGATGGTCTGCATTTTCTAAGCACAGCCGTTGCAGCTGACGCTCCATACATGGCTTCAAGCCATTTTTCTGTAGAATACAGTTTACGGACGACCGTGACTGATAATAGTAGCTTGCCATTACTCGGACTTGATGCTGTGAGTCGCTTCAAACATTTTCCAAAACCGCATGTGAAGCACCTTCGCTGGTGGCCAATTTCGGTTGACCGCAACTCTTTCCGTTCTCAGCTTATCTCGTTTCTTCTGATTTCTTCATCAGTCTTCGGATGGTCAATGCAACTACTGGATTTCTTTCGGGATATTTTCGATTGAAATTCTCTGACATTCTTTCCGCATTCCGCTTCTTCTACATAAATAGAAAAACCAAACCGAATCTTTGCATTCTTGTGTAGCATAGCTCCAAGCGAGAACGGAACGGCGGTAGACGATAGACTTTCTCTGTACCACACAAATACCTACAATAAAGAACCCCATACCGATCGATAATCGGCTGCATCGAATTTTTCTGATGTCCATTGCTCGCGTCCACGTGTACACCCATGCACGTGCGCCAACTCAGTCACCCAACTTTCTATCAAGGCTTATCTGCTCCGTGGACCTGGTGTCTGTCGAGCCTTTAGACAACAGGTGGACTGAATTTCGACACCGAATGGAGCTGCACGCATAATTCGAGGTTTGTTTCAGTTTATCTCTTCTGCACCATACAAGACATGATTGGAACATGCTTGTGACGTGCATCTTTCGAGTACTACATATGGAATCCGTTGCTCGCAGTGCTTCAATTAAGTACTTGCGTGTGAAGTATCACAAAAATGGATGGAGCTCCACAATTGTTTCAACGAATGGAATGTGGAGTGTTCATCATTCTAAGGTTTTTGAAGAGATAGGAGTGAAGACTCATTCTTTTCAGTTTATGTAACGTGACTGTTGCTGGAGAAATTGTGTGCTAAAAGATTGAAGTGATCACAATACTACGACAACTACTACTACTGCCACTGTGAATGTTACTACTACTACTACTACTACTACTACTACTACTACTACTACTACTACTACTACTACTACTACTACTACTACTACTACTACTACTATTGTTATGATTTACGAGGCGTGCCTGGGTGAACAGGTTGTTTATTGGCATCAACGTGTTCGGACATTGACAAAACAACACAGACGTTACAAACATCCTCATTTGCCAAGTGGCTGTCCTGTTCACTTGAAAACAGTCATCGTCCAACGGAGGAGCGGTCAGGTGGTTTGCAGATCGTCGCTTACCTTATTGCGCCTGGATTGCTGAACTTAGCTGTGTTCGTTAATCCACAATTGTCCATAGTTCTGTCTTCAGTAATCAACTACTTAATAAGTAGTATATACACTCACGCTACTACTACTACTACTACTACTACAACTACTACTACTACTACTACTACTACTACTACTACTACTTGCAAATAATGGTAATAAGAATAATAATGTTAATCTCTCACTTTCCTTATTTGCTAAACAACAAGTTTCCATAATTCCGAAAGGCAGCCGCAGCCGGCCGAACGCTGCCAAAGAAAGATATACAGATCCACATTCCACAATGATAACTATATAACTTCTGCTGGTAGTGAAATGGATCAAACCCAAAAGCACTTTCTCGCAAATGTATGAAAGTTTAAAATTTGCTCCAAGCCTTTTTATTGGTGACCACAGTGCTTCATCCTTGTTGAGAATCAGTCGTTGAGTAATCACGGTAGGTTGTCAACCGGCTGCGTCAAGCCAAAATGATGGCACTCATAAGTAGCGCTCTTTTCACAATGACAAATTGGAATCATAAACAGATCTAGATTCCAACGATAATGTCTTCACAATAGGGATCAAAAAACGTAGCGAACGGTTGTGCAGTGCTTTGACGTTTTTCAAAATGAGTGGAGCTTTGGTAATTTTGAGGGAATTGGTCCAGCACATTGTCAATAGATGGCTTGGTCCAGAGGTTAAACAGCATGCCATTGCCCATCCAGAATCAAGCACAAGGTCGGATGCAGTGAAACAGACAGTACATGATCGGCTGACCGGAATCGCTAACAAGAATGAAGCCAGTCAAGCAATCAATGGACCAATCAGCGGTTAGCATTAGTCAGAACCGACCAGAACCGAATCAACCAATTCGGGCGCAATCATACAAACCAGTCAGACGGGTCGTTTAGGTCCGTCGGTAGACTAGCCAGCTTTTATGCAGGGTTTTGATTACGATCACCACATTTCTTGTATAAGCGATATATTCTACATCAATAGATTGAGATGGTTCGAAAGTAGACGAGTCTTCCTGCTAGGGCTAGTGGGACAGCTCAAAACAGTGCTCAACAGCTAACCACCTGGCAAACAGTTGAGGCTGCTTTCATTCACTCTAATAACAGTTTTACGTAGTATGATTCATCATCTCCCAACTGGCCACTGAAAACACCGGAAATACCATAAATCTAGCGGTACAGTTTCTTCACTGGTTTTGTGAGCAACCGTGAGCTGCGGTGCACATTCACCGAACCCCCACTGGGATTCAAACCCAGTTTGAATGACTGTGAGTCGAACACCCAACCAACAGAATATCCGAGCTGATTGTCGACGGATTGTCTAACCTCAACACTACATGAGATGTCGCCTCTCCGTTACTGACTTTTACACTTTAGCCACCAGTCGCCCTCATAGTAATCGACTCCTTCGACGGAGGATTTCTCATAAGAGGCATAAGTGAAATGAAGGGATTCCGTGACAGCCAGTCGACAGAGCTCGGTCACGTTATCAATATAAGTATTTGGAGATTTGGCTTATGCGTTCAAAGAAGTTATCGATTATGGCAGTGGATCGCAGTACGGTTGACGGGTTGTTACCTTTCAAAACCCTATGACAGAAAGAAGCTTCATCTTGTGGTGTGTTAGACGAACGGTTGTGAGCAGTCCGGATAGTTTGGTGGTTGGGAGGTGTTAGCCTCGCAGTCGTCCAACCCAGATTCAAGTCTTAGCTGGAGCTCAGTTGCTGTACACTGTTGGTTTTCCCCGGCAATCCGGATGAGTCAATGGTTGAATCGTATTATACGTAAATCAGATCTACTATTTATCTTGATAACATTTCGCTGCCATGATGTGTACTTTGAACCTGTTCGAATAGTGTTCTGGATGGTTGCCGATGGTTATGAAATCGACTTATAAAAACTTTGTCATCGAAAAAGCAGTAGATCAGTACTGAGAACAATAAATATCTACAATACGACACAGGGTGTGAGAAATTCTATGACCGGAATAACTGAAGGCAAGGCTGGGTGATCGAAACCATGTTCTCTATAAATGACGTTTCCCACTGTCCTGTGAGTGCTGTGCAGTGTGTTTTGGTGCATGATTCCCAAGTGTCTTTACACACTCAGCCGAGGTGTGCCATTGCTCGCATTTCCCACATTTATACACTCTTTCATCCGTTGTACTCCTCGGCTTTGACTAACGGATCATTGTGTTCACCAGCATCCCTAAACCACATACAAGGCATTTTGCCATATCAAAATGTGTTTGGTTATTCTTCTCATGTCTGTCTGGTTCATAAGTGAATCCGATTACTGTTATACAGTTTGCCAGCTTGATTTCTACGATTGCTTGATTGTGTTCCGTGAACTGAGCGTATTCGACTATTGGAGTCCTTGTTTCGCGATACCCACTGTTCGCATACAAAGTGTAACTAATTCGCAGTATAAACTTTTTTCGTGTGCCCTCATCAGCAGCATACGTGCAGTGTATCAGCAAAAAATACAAAAAAATCAAATAAATTATGTAACTTCCGCGGGTTCTATGAGACCTGAAGTGGTATTTCTGTGTAGAAGTGTATGATTGGTTAGAACCAGGGTAGACTAGTGGTGTATGTCATACACATTTACACCAATTGGGTGCGTTTTGGTGGTGTGAGCGACCGATGATACCTCGGTTACGAAACGCAACTGAACTCGCTCACCTTGTTCATCTTGTGGCCTCTTTGAATCAAGTGGCTAGTGATGACCGAGATCGGCCTATCGGGTGGATCACGAGAGTAGCTTGCAGTTCTTCACAAAGCAGTTCTGATTCGTTCTATAGTGTTGTTTGTCTAATTTTATCTCCACCGTACAAGAGAGTTTGGGGGATATTTGTAATACTTATATCTACCCAACCGATCGTACGCAATGAAATAACTTGCACCCGGAATACGCGCACCCGGGGAACGACAAAACCAAACAAGAGCAGTAAGAACATTCTGTCACATGTGGTTGGTACTAACTCGTTTATATACAAAAGCAGGTATGCATTTATTGGCAGATAACATGCCGACGAATCACGAAGCCCTTCGGCTGTATCTGCGCAATCTAACAGTTACGGTCCGACTTGACCTGATTGGTTGGATACTGGAAATCAAGTTGTAGCTTACTGGACCGCGTGTGAAGAAAATCGAATTACTACAATAATCCTTTTTCAATACCCGTTGGATTTGTGGATGTTTCACTTTTATTGTCTGTGAATAAGAATGGACAAATACGGATCACAGTAATCACGCAAAGTGGCTACCGTATTTGCCACCTCATTTGTTCGTCAACCATCTCCGAAGATTGTCCTTTACCATATGAACTTCTAGTAAGGACAACTTGAAAGCAAAATGCTACACAGGTAGCTCATTTCTGAGTGACTAAGGGCTAGACGATTGGGTCACATTTAGTTACTATATCCTGAGGAATAAGGTTCAAATTGGATTTCTCTCGCTCTGCATACCAGTATCATCAGTACCCCGATTCGTTCTGCAACAGAGTTCGCACGGTCTAGCCGATTCGTTTTTTTTTCTTTCAAAATCTCAGTGCCTCTAGATTACTTCAGGTCCATGGCGAGCCAGGACAGCAGTTAGGTTGGTCATATTGGCTTCATTCAAGACCAAACACCGAGCAGAATATTAAATCTGTTGGTTCTTATTGAGTGCTTTGATGTCCGGAAGTGAGGCCGTGGCGTGTTTGTTCTTGATTCGGTTTTCGTCTGCACAGCCCTTGAGCTGTCCGTGATATGTGTATGTCTGAACAGGATTTTTTTAATTTCTGAATGATGAGAGCCTGTTTTACCCACGTACAGACCTGCGCATGTGTTCCGATGGTGGATACAGTAAAAGCCCAATAAAAGCTCAAAAAAAGAATATCCACGAGGATGACCAAAATGTCCTCAAGTGGGGTGCTTGTGTTGTATCCGTCGGTTAAGACTTCGTTTTGAAAAAAAGGAACACAAGTGCAGAGTATTCAAAAAGGTGCATCCACTGTATCCTGCAAGTATGTCCGGTAGTGTACAGTAAAACCAACCGGTCCACTATGTTGAGAAGACCATCTTTAACAATGAATCAGAGAAATCGTTCACCCATAAACCCAGGTAAATTAAGGGCCTTGGTTACCTCAATCGATCGTTCCGTATTTTCAAACCCTAATCATTCTGTCTTCTGCGAAAAGGTCACTGATTACCTCGGTTTTTGCTTCAGCCGTTGTCACCAACTTGAAACCATCTACGTCCAAAACAACTGGTCGATATTGTTCACCAGTATTCAAACAACCTTTAAGAAAGAAAGAAGGAGTGAGCTTACAAACAAGGACTGTCCGCGTAAGTGAAAAACTCACTAACTTCATCAAATCTGAGGTTGAACACCTCAATAGGTTGTATTTAGATACCATCTTAGGAAGCCTTAGCTGTAGTAGCATGTGGAAAGCCATATAACAGCGACGTGGCAGCATCTCAAGAAACAGAAAAGAAAACATTAATGTTGAAAAACTCAAATCTGATTTTAGTTCAGCATGGAGTGTACTTCCATGTCAGACTTCAAGAACTGATCTCAGCCACGGTCTACCGAATCCGCTATGGTCTTCCTACATATGCGCAAAGTGGTGATAAACAAAGCTCCTGGTTCAAATGAGCTATCACCTGTTCTATCCAAGGAGTGTACTGACACACTTTTGGGTCCACTAGCCAATATTTTCGATGATTGCCTGACAAGCTGGAACATCCCTGACCTTTGGAAACTATCAAAGATGACGCCTGTCCTCAAGAAACAATCCGGGAAATACCGCCCCTTTGCCTGCATTTCTGTGATGCTCAAATTGTTTGAGAGGCTTTTTTTCCCATGGCTCAGCTTGGGGTCTGCTGGAACAGATGCACACCAGCTATCTTATCAGTCTTCGCGCTCCACACTTGACCCCGTAGCTTACTTAGTCCACTCAGTAGCTCCAGCTTTAGACACGAAATGTAAGACTGGTAAAATGGTGTATTTGGATTACAAAAACGCATCTGGTTGCCTTGGTCGATCAGTATTGTTCAGCGTGCTCTCTCTGAGTGATGTTGACCCAAATGTCTGCAAACTGATTTCAGACTACTTCATTGATCGAATGCATTCCACTTGTTTCAACTACCAAGATTCCTCTCCTCCTCTTCCAATTTTCTCTGGTGTCTTTCGAGGTTCAGCTTTTTCGCCTTTTATCCTTTCTTTGCACAATAAACAATTTCCAACCCCATAGAGATTGATTGGCTGCTAAAAATGCCGATGATATAGTGTTCGGTTGAGATTAGCCGACATCCGAAGGAACTTCACAAATCCAGATCAAACTAAATGAATTTGATGACTGGTCCTCATCCCGCTTCCTCGTACTGAAAGTTTCTAAATGCCAGTATGCATCATCTTCCTTACTCCATCGTGAACCACACACAGAGCCCTCGTTACCAGGTTTTTTATCTTGTCTGCGAATATTGAACTCATATCAATGTCATCAATGGCCAAATATCTTGGTGTTACGCTATCCCATAGTCTTTCATGGTCCATACATATTCAACAGACTTTTTGTAAAATTACAAAAATTGTCATTTTCTCTTTCCGTCTAAGATCACTTTCTGTCCCGAATCAGTTAGTTTCCAAATTTATGACCACCTATCTTCTCCCACACTAGTTGGACTATTCCCCGGTTATTTTACCCGGCCCATTGAAGAAACATTTTAACTTGATAATAAGATCTATAAAGCACTCTTGTAAATGCAGTGGCATATCCTCAGTTGCACTTGTTGATACTATCACTGGTAAACACTTGCATGCTTGTGGTCAGTTCTGTACGAAAACACTTTCGAACATACTCCATCCTCTACACAGCGAACTTTCGGAAGCTATGTCTACAACATGTATACGCTCAAAGTTCAAATTTCTACTTGCTCACACTTCTTCATATCGGAATTCTGTTTCGCCGTACCGTGCTCGTCTGCTTGTTGATTGAGTGAAAGTTACCACGGAATTACGGAACTGTTTTCTCGGATGAAAATTACCATAGTTTTGTCCGTATTCCCCGATTCTGTATTTTTATATCCAGAGGTATGGTGTAAATACTGAAATTCCATCCAGTTGAGTGCGTAAATCCACTACGGACTTGATTTGACTTGGATGTCTCTTTCGCAGGGGTTTTACGAACTCATCTTGAGATGCCAGTGAATCATGCAGGCAACGTTCGCAAATCAACCTCCGGTGATACAAAATGATAATTGCGACAGCGAATTTGTTGATGTTTGAAATAGTGCAGAAGAGAAGTTTGCTGGTTTTCCATTTCGCAATGACGGCTGTACGAACCGCGATGTATTCGTGATATGTGCAGTGACAAATTTATGTCAGTTTACATTGCCCACAAAAGTATACCTTCAGCAGATCACATTTCATGTGCTGTCTGTATCTTTCTTGCAAGAGTATTCCGGAAATGAGCATCTTATCAGCACAGACACGGAGGAACCAGCTTTCGAATTCAGAATTTATTCTGTCGTATTTTCTGTGGAGTGACCCGACTGCCTCTCTATCATTGCGAGCTTCGACGTTCCACAGACGGACTATTTTATTCCGTTTAGCCAAAACATTTTAGATTCGAGACTTAGGTACGCGTAACTGCTTTGCGATATCTCGTGTTGATGAACTGATTTCCTTCTTTCGAGTGGCTCTAACCTTCCCGTCTAATGTGTGGACAGATATACCGCACGAAAGACTTTTAGCGTACTTCCTTCTTTCTGCGATCTCGCGCGAACGCTTATACGTGAAATCGTGAATTTTGGTATGCGTGCGTCTTGTACCATCACTATATTGAGATCATATACGGACTGGAATTTTGATCTGGGGAAATCAATTTTATCCGGAACAATACGCCTCGAGGGTGCAAAATGCTTCTACTACGCCCATGATCATTGTCGAAAAACTGTCCGCTACGGCTCATTTGATAGGCGGAATGAGTTACACATATAGCCTTTGTCTTGGGCGGTGCTGTGTGATGTGTCTTTGGGCAAAGTTCATATCATGAGTATTTTGTAAACGAAGCTCACTCAGTTCATTGAAGCAAATTGCCATTTTGACCTTTAATTCACGAAAACAAACGAATGCCGCAAGGACGACGGCTATCCGAGTTGGAACAGAGAAAAATAACTGCCTTCAGTGATTCACGCATTATTGTACGCAAGACTCTCAGGAGAATTCACAAATCAAGGAAAGTTATCTAGAAAGCATTGAATGATCCTAGTAATTATACATTTAGGAAGGAGTGTGAGATACAAAGAAAAATCTCTGAAAAAGCTGAGAGGCAACTTCTATGTGCTGCACCCAACCAGATAACAAGTGTGGCAAAGTTTCAGAGGACCGTGCAGTTGAATATTAGTGTTCTCATGTACATCCGTTGCTACAAACAATAACATGTCTACGGTATCGAAATATGAGAGCAGTATCCTGGATGACTGGTCAAGTCAAAAAGGCCAGAAAACCCATCATATGGAAAGCTAAATAGAATCACAATATTCAGTAATATAAAATTTTTAACTTGGGCGGTCTCAACAGTCTAACGTACTACTGACATGACAATTGGAAATGAAAGCTTGACTTCGGTCATCAAGCCCTCGGTAAGGTCTCCATGATAATCTAGGGTACTATTTTTGAGGAATGTAAATCAGAGCTGGCAGTTATCGGAATAAAGCAGACAGCTAACCCATACATCGGAACTCTGAATGTCCTCTTACTCCGTGGAATCCCGCAAGATCGGAAGGGGTCCATATCTTCCCAGTAAAAGAACACGCCACCATACATACCGCACACTTCAGTAAAATGTGACTGCGGTATTGAAATGACAAAATCATCGATTGGCCTGCTCACCATCCCAATTTAAACCCCATTTGAAACTTCTGGGCTTTCACTGGCAGGGTGAGCCTACGCAAACGGAAGAATCTTCAGCGTTATTCACGAACTGAGGTCTAGTATCCTCACTGGGAGGCAGGACATTGAAATTGAAACAATCCGAAATTTCACTGTAAGTAGTTCTGATCGATTTTTTCTGTTTTGAGCAATAAATTTTCGCTTTTGATCACTGAGTAGTTGTGTTTATAGTTGGGTCGGGGATGCACTAAAAGCATTTTTCACTCTTCGGGTATACCATTCGGGATAAAATCGATTTTCCTAAGTCAAAATTCAAATCCGTGCACGATCTCGATACAGTGATGGTACAAAAGTTACGATCTCACCTATAAGCTTTCGCGAGAAATTGCAAAAAATTGGGGGTTCGCTAAAAGCATTTTATGCACTATACCTTTCTGTGTTCTATCGCCATCTGTACGAGCTCTGTCTGGAGGACGAAAATCATGAATTATTCATTTTTCAAATGACTGTTGGCCTGTGCTCATTTGAACAGTTTGTACTTTTGGGACCCCTAAGGCAATCGACTGTGTCCCGTTGGCGTTTTTCAAGTTAAACCTAGTGGTGAATATACGTCGTCCGAATGATAAGTTTTTAGATAACTACAAGCTGTCCGAGAGTGAGCTGTATGAGTTTGGTAGGTGAATGTGAACAATATCGGTCGATCAGTCAACTCGGCCTTGGCAACAATAACAAGCAGGTACCATGGTGGTCTGCGTATGCTCATACACACACACACACACACACACACACACACACACACTAGGCAAACGGACAGTACAAGTTCAGTGCATTTTGTGACTGAGACTGTATATTGTTCGTTGCTATGTTAGACTATGTTGTCACAGTTCGGTGCAGTGTCCCTGACTGAGAGGTCTTTTTGTCCCAATGGACATCATAAACTGTGACTTGTTCGAATAAGCAATTTATGCCCTTAATTCTTATGGAGATGCCGACGGGGAATCAAAAATAGCCCCAATATGCAGGAGGTTCCTTTTTCAGGGGTTCCTTATCTAGCGGTCTCTATGTATTTGTTTGATGGCACACACACGTAATCACACTGTTAGTTTAATGCGTGTAATCCATGTCATCGTATTTTTTCTAGGATAAGCCATTACCGTGGATAGAAATACTACCTTCAACCTTCTTCCCCCCCAACTATCTGATCCAAACGCGTTCAGATTGGAGCAGTCAGGTAGCTCTAGCATGTTAAGTTGGGTCAGTAGCCTAAGGCCCATTGACTTTCTCTCTGTAATAATGCTACCCATTGTCAGTGGTAAGATCAAATTGGTCCACTGTGTGGAATCCTATCGGCACACAACCACGAACACAGAGAGACTTGATATCAGGATCTCATTTTGATGAAAAAGGAATTACATTTCCCCAATGCTCCTTCATAAAGCAGCATGTGTCATATTAGTAGGTTCCACTGAGGATATCTTTTCGAAAATGTCAGTTAGATACAGATGTTAAAACAGATACAGTTCATGCAGGTATTCCGTGTGCTCAGCTTAGTCCCCCTGATCAAACCGAAAGACCGAGAATCACGAATACAACAGGCAGTCTATTCGTCCCACTGAACCTCACGACCTCACATCGACAACACGCTCACACAAAGGCGGACAATCGCGGACATGCACGTGCACTCAACTCAAAAACAGACAACCGAACACAAACAAGCGGGATCAGTATGCAAACGATGCCCGGACAGGTCAATAGTGTACAGACAAATGCTGATTCGAGTGTTCGCAGCCGAGGGACTACTACTGGTTTCAAATCGACATAGAGGTTTTCTCTGAAGTTACTGTGCTATGTGGACCCCTTTCACTTTGTACCTATACCCGGGATGAATGATACTGAGTCAAAAACAACCAACCACCAAGTTATCCGAACTGGCTGTCAACCGTTTCTTTAAAATCAGTATTAGATGATGTAGCCCACTTTGGTCATTGGGTTTTGAACGTTGACCACCCGTTGATCGCACGGTTGTTTTGCCTGACTCGTCATAGAACACCATTCAGTTAATAGGTGAAATCTTCAGGTGAAATATGAATAGAAGTAATTGTGATGGACTTAGCCAAAATTCGACACCCTCAAGCGGCACTTAGAACAAAATTGAACTGATACTCAACTGTTTGTTCTGTGTTATTGTAATAGTGGTAATGAACTGAAATGACAGTCCGTATTGAAATTGCCCCCACCCGGAACTACGTGAACGGAAGTAGCAAGAAGACCAAGCCCGCGAAATAGCACGTTCGTTGTATTGCAGAGCGGGTTTGTATAAATATGTTAAGCTAGAGAATATAATTGACAGACTCGAAGATGACCACTCACAGGGAGCTTTTGTCCGACTTGTCCGCGGTGATCCTGATTGGTTGAGACTTATCCATGTACGTGGTTACGAAGATGAACGTGGCCGCTTCACGTATGGCAGCTGCTGAATCACCACTGTTATGTCTCGTCCAGGAATGGCAGCTGTCCCGAAAGCATTTGAAGTAGATCTGCAGATGTACGAGTTACTTCAACGTCAACTTTACAGTCCGAAGTCGTACGTGCATAGATCGAAGAATACGGCGTGTGTCTCTTGTTGGAACGGTGATCTGTCTTTGGAGGGGGGTTGCCTGTGCTTGATCTGCGAAGACCTAGAAAGCATAAAACTCAATAAGCCAAAGCTCAGTAACTGTATCAGTACACACTTACATCAACCACAAATCATTATGGCGATCAGTGTCCTTTAGTTACGCTTGGAGCATAGAAGCATCAGTCTGAGTTCCGATAAACACCCACAAACAAGGAAGCTGAGAAAAATGAATCGTATCTAGCCAGAATACTAGATTAATTTGCAGAACTTAACTTAAAAGAGTAAACGATAATCACAAAAATGAGTCCGTCTTTGATCTTTATTCGGATAATTTTTGTAGTAAGCAATATGGTATTGTGTCTGGATGACCGAAAAAAATTTCACCTAAAGCACGTGATCGGTATCCCGGTTGTTACCACTCAGCAAATACATACATTCTCGATATCAAAAAAGTAGTTATTTAGTGCTCCGGATACCAGGTACCAACTAAATTCCGAGAATGGACTAATGAAAGGACGACAAGACAAAAGACCCGACGGTTGTCAAACTACGATAGAAGGCAGGACGATACTGAACTTTGATGCGGTGCGATGGCTTGCGCGCCTCTGTGACTCAAAAAGCTATACAGGATGGCTTCTTTAAGCCGGAGATGCAGTCATGCCTGGCAGGTCAATGGGCAGAGGCCAGACAAAGTCCAGTCTCCTGGTCCTCCAGGTAGGAGGTCGATTTAGGCTGGCAGCTCAATCGGCAAAATCAGTGGGAGAATAATTATTCCAAGCAAATAGGCTTCCATTCAGCCACCCCGCTGCCTTGCGGACTGGTTCTTGTTAGAACTAAAGGCTTTGATTGAGAACTTAATCGTTCTCCTGCTTTACGGCTGGACACCCTAGCAATACCCATCCAAACATCTCCCACGAACTACACGACTACAAAGAATTCCATACTGCATCGGTCGTCGAGCAGGATAATCAGGACCACGCCGCCCAGTCCATCGAGCGGGGTGGGTAGTGCTAAGTGTTTTACTGCTCAGAGTTCCCTCTCTTTTATTCAACCTTTGTCTTCTGTCCCTAATCACCCCTCTTTGCCTCATCTATCCATCCATAATGTTCCCACTGATAACATGGTCGATACTCGTGACGATTCACTGTCAAATAGTATCGGGAATAATCCTCTGTCTGATAATTCACATTTTCTCAAGCTTCGTCATCCTCTGAATCTCGGCTCCTTCAACGTGCGTACACTCATGCAGGTCGATCAGTAGGCGTGCCTAGTCCTCACAATGAACTCTCTGAAGATTGATGTCTGCTGCTTAAGTGAAACGCGTATCCAGGATTCGAGAAGTGTGATTCAACTAACTGCTCCCGGTATATCAAGGTATATTCTGCGCACTTCAGGAGACGAATTAGCTCGAGCTGTGGGTCAACGTGGTGTAGGAATAGTCTTGAGTGACAAGGATGAGACTGCCCTTTTAGACTGGATCCCTGTTAATAGTCGTTTATGTGCAGTTAGACTCCGAGGGTCAGTTGGTGTTCGAAAGCATGACTGTGTTAAGCGCAGTTTGTTTGTAATCTCTGCATGCGCCCCAAAATACTGCAGCTCCGACATGCAGAAGGATGAGTTCTATAGTGAACTCATCGCTCTGGTTCGCAGGAGCAACGGTTCTGACATTGTAGTGCTAGCTGGTGATTTTATTGCACAGGTTCGCAAACTTGTTCAGTCAGAAGCTTGTTCGTGTGGGCTTTGTGCTTTACCGGCTCAGCATACAGACAATGGGGGTAGGCTTCTCCACTTTTCTGAAGACAATCGGTTATTCCTATCTAATACGAATTTCCGACACAGCTCGCGTCGCACGGCGACACGGCTCTCCAGTTCTACAGGTAGTGTGATTCAGACTGATCATATCGCAGTAAGCTGCCGGTAGCGCAGTTCTGTTCACAACTGTAGATCTTACTGGTCCACGTGCGTAGAGTTTGGCCATTTATTAGTTTTAATGCGATTATCTCCAGCTCCATGGTCATCGACACAAACGGCAAACCGGGTTAGCAGTACAACGTTTGTCTGATTCAGAAGTCCGTACCCGTTATGAACAAAAGATGGTACATGAGCTAGGAACGACGACGATCAGTAGTTTAGATGAGCATTAGGCCCATATCCAGCGGGCAATGCATGTTGCAGGAGGTTTCGCTTGTGCTCTCAGATCCGATGTCCATCAGACACTAGATTTCTCAAGAGTCGTTGAGTCCAGGCTACCAAAATCGTCAGCTCTCTCACTGCAAGAAGATGAATAAGATACGAAGAAATCTACAAAAGCAAGTTACGAAAGCCTTAATAAGAAACGTGAAAATTGATGGGTCAAGGTAACAGAAGAGATGGAAGTAGCAGCTGCTTCAGGCAACAGTCAAAAACTGTTGAAACTTATTCGTGAAATCGGTGAACGGCGAACTCCGGTCAGTGAAACGATGTACGACAGAAACGGAGAGCCTATTCATGGTAAAGAGTAAAGGCTGGACCGTTGGGCCGAATACTTCAAGGAGCGGTTTAGCTGGCCGCACGCTAGTGTAGTTACTCCTGTGTCAAGAACTGTACTTCCTTGAGAAGTATCACTTGAACCCCCATCGAAAGTGGGAGTGGAGTCGAGCATTCGATTAGTAGAGTGAGGGGAAGCGGCTGGTCGCGACTCACTCCTTCCAGTTGTTTTCAAAAAGGGTGGTGGTGGTTCATTGATAAAATCATTTACCACCTTGCTCCCTGACGATTGGTAGGAGGAACGTATCCAGCTATTGTGGGGCGAGTCATTGATTATACCATCTTCAAAAAGGGAATACGCAGTGACTAGTTATCATCGTGGGATTAGCTTAATTCCGATAGTCACCAAGGTATTAGCCTCGATTTTGCTGCGTCGTCTAACACCGGTTCGCTAGAGGAACGCCCGTGACCAACAGGTCGGATTCCGCCCAAGTTCAGGCTGCGTCGACCAGATTTTTACTCTTCGTCAATTGCTTGAGACGCGTCACACGCGCCGTTGACCGACAATATTGGTTTTCCTGGACTTGAAAGGTGCCTCGGATTTATTGGACCGGACGGCGCTATTTATTGCTTTTCACCGGGAAGGTAGACCACAGAAGTTCGAGAATCTACCGAGATCATTGTACTCTCATACTTCTGGCCGCGTAAGGGTTTACGGTGAACTATCCAGTCGGTTCGAAACTGTGTGCGGTGTTCGACAGGGATGTCCAATTTCTCCATTCCTGTTCAAATTCGTTATGGACGGGATAATGGAGAATGGCTTGCGAAGCCTTCAGGATGTGGGAGTCGAACTAGAAAACTGTGAAAAGCTGAGTGACGTAATTTACGCAAACAACGTTGTCTGCTTGTTGGAATGCACTGAACATGCGCAACGTGCACTAGATAGACTTGCGAGAGCTGTCGCTCCATTCGGCACGCTCGTTGCACCTTCAAAGTGTAAAGTGATGTTGCAAGACTGGACGTCAACGATGCAGAGCATGACGCTCGATTGGCAGGTGATATCAGGTGTCGACGGCTTATGTTACCTCCTCACCAGCGCAACGGCTGATGGGAGCAAGATAGTAGAGATGAGCACGCGTATATCCAAGGCTCGAGCGGCCTGCGCTGGACTGAAGCACTTGTGGTGGAGACCTGATATTTCACTGAAGTTAAAAGGTCGTGTGTACTGTACCGCGGTGCGTTCAGTTTTGTATGGTTGCGAGACTTGGAGTCTACGTGCAGAAGATATTCGTCATCTTGAGGTTTTCGACCATCGATATTTACGTAGTATTGCTAAGATTGGATGGAATGACCGAGTAAGCAGTACTGAGATCAGAAATCGAGTATTGGATACGGGTTCAGAGAGTTCTCTATCACAGCGTATCCAGCTTAGTAGGCTTCGTTGGTTAGGGCACGTGTTACGTATGACAGACACACGTCTACCGTACCGTGCCCTATTGTCTGTTCCTCCTCAGGATTGGAGAAACCACATGGAGGTCAACAGATGTCTTGGCAGCGAGGAATGAGAAAATTTACAGCGAACTTTGCAAAAGTAAGTCTGTCACGTCTTCGTGGTTGGGGTTTAAAAGATCCCTCAACCAGTTGGCTTGATACACTGAAGGATATGGCAGCGAACCGTGAACCGTGGTGATCGTGTTGTCACTTTCTGTTGAATCAGAATGATTGATCGTTGTGCGTTTGTACAGTTAGACTGTGCATTCGTAGTGTTGGCTACTAGGGCGTTCTTTCCTTTTCCCTCTTGTGTCTGTCCACTCCCTATCCATCTTGTATATTCGTACTTTCTAATTCGACGTGCAACTTGGTGAGAAAGGCTGTACGATGATGATGATGATGAAAAGTCAGTGGAATAGGTAAAGGACGGTTTGTATTGAAACAATGTCGTTCACGTTTACGTGATAGAGTGACACCTGACACGTTACTAGCTAAGAGAGCTAAAGGTCCAATCCGTCGCAAGCAGAGCAATCAAAAGTGTGTTTTTCAATTGGCGGAAACCCATTGTCCTTATCTCAAGCAGACAAACAAGTGACAGCCCTGTGGCCTCGAACAACAAGCAAACTGCCTACGGCTACGTACTAATTATTCATGTTTGCTTACATTAATTTCGGTCACGAATTTACACTTTCGCTCACAGTCAACTCCAGGTCGCTACAGATCTTCACACTTATACTAATCAGATCGATATTATTTGTTTTTACTGAAGGAAGTTCGGTCATTGGTTTTCATCTTCTGGTTGTAACACACTAAACTTGAGAACATTAGGCCATTACGGAAACTGGGAACCATCGCTTAAATTAGTCCACAGTTAGCGCGTAGGCCATTGAATAAACTTTGCCAGACCAAATATTCTCTCAATAGTGCTTACTAAATAATAATCGGTTGTTTTTGTGTCTGCGGGACTCCTTTGGGGCTACTTTGGGCAACACTACAGGGGCATGTTGGGCATGCTAAACAATCTCATAAGGTTCACGTGAAATGGATACCCTATTTACACCACCCAGTTGTAATGTCTCATGGTGTGATTCTGCGTCTCTTCAGTCTAAGTCACTATTTCGCCATTATTTTCGTTCAAAAAAACCATAATGTACGTGAGAATGATTAAATATACTATGGAAAAATGAAATCATCATGCAGAAAGGTATTGTTTACTTTATTTTCTACCTTATTGCTAGACTTCCCTTTTTCGTCTCTTGAATATATATATATATATAACCGGGCAGCACCGTGGTCAGTCAGCTGACCAAAAGGCGACCAGTCTTGGTCAGTTGGTAAGCGGTGGTTAGTTCGCGTGTTTAACCCGTGAAATTGAGTCTTGTCAATTAAGTTCACCTTATCTGATTTTGCCATCTGATTTAAAACTGTTCAAAATCTGTTCCATTCCGGTCGGCCAGTGGTCAGTTTGTGCTGCTTCAGTCACGTGAACCAACGCGAGGATGGTCGACCTGGGTAAGGTTCTGAAACCCACCCAAATGGCTCTCACGGTTGAACAGTGACGCACTTCTCCAGTGTAACACAGAACTAGTGGAGTTTGTCCAGCACTGCGTAGACCTACGTTTTACCTGTTGAGGCTTTTGATGCAGCAGCCTAACTGGAGCCAGAGAATTACGAAGGGTGGGCGGGGATCAGTCCGTGGCCAAAATGTCCGTCGGAAATGAGCAGTGACAGAAACGATCGAACGCATTACGCTTTAGCTGCCGTTGCACATTGCATCGTGTACCAAGAGCATCCACCTCGAGCATCAAAGGTTCGGTAAGAATGAGAACGTGGATCCATAAAAATATCACGACAGTTGGACAAATCGATATGCATTCAGTGATGTCATAGCTCAACGTGCTGTATCGCGTCAGCACAAAAACTTCAGTTTGCGCGCGAGAAAGCCAGACGCAGACACTTTTCGGCTCTGATTGAGGTCCCTTTGTGGCTTACCATCAGGGTGGTCGATCGACTAACATGAAATCACTACTTGACGAACGTGAGAGAGAAAAACAATAGATCATTTTCAACGATAACTTTCAGTTTTTGTCCGCAGTCTAAAAGTTGGGACTGTAATCAAACTAGAAATGAAAGTCTTGGCTGAATGGATGAGGGAGGTTCTTCGCGAATTTGGAACAGTTTTGATTTCCTAGTATGCACGGTTACTAGTGTCAGTTCAGTCTATAAAATCTACCGTTCGATTTGTTTGTGGATTTGTATGAATTGTCCTTGTTGGTCGGTTACGACGTTTGCCGGGAAACTCCAACCAATCCTAACTTCTGAAAACGATGCACATGTGCGTGCGTCAGTCAGTATCGGTGCATCTGCGCTTGAAATCGCTAAAATAGTCTCACGCAATGAAGTGTGTAGAATTACGAGCCAAAACAAACCGGCATTGCAACGTACACGGTCGATCTTATGATGTACACAGTCTGCCGAGCAAGACAAACGCTGTGGTCAGTATCGCGTGATTCTCACGCATTCTCAGAGCGCACGTAACCGGTTTCGGCTTGTCCCGAACGCGGTCACAATGAAAGCCCAAGGGCTGAAACGCCACACTCACACGAGAATCCACGCATAAGTGATACGACAGAGATAGAGAGTTGCGCTATGCCGATGCATGATGTGATCCGATCGATACGAATCGACATGGTGCGTCGACCTAGTCTGCATCAAAGTGACAGCAATGTCTTGTTTCTGGTATGCTACTCATACACATGTTGACCGGTTCAACGAATGATTCCCTCGCGTGACTTTTCACGATGTTGAACTTGTTTATATGTACGTATGTACATATGCATATATAAATATATGTACAAATATGTGTGTGAAGAAACGTGCGTCCGATTTCAACCCACTTTCCGGACATGCTTAATTCATCCTGACAGGTAGTCTATCCCCGCCCCTCCCCCAATTGCTTCCAACACAAACGGAATCCATCACGGAAATTTAATCACAATCTATTAGGGAAACCATCCTACCAGTCAATTTCGATACTGACCGGCCTATTCGGCCATTTAAATTGCAGCTTTTTCAACAGACCAATCGGAAAGCTACTTACAGTCTTATGACAAGGTTCCTTTTTCCTCACTCGCTTAGTTCATTTACAGCAGTTGAAAATGTGGGTAGCAATGAGTACCTTTTCTGGCCTTTCCATACACTACACGCAACGATCCCATAGTTAGACCGATAGTTCAGGTTTGGAGCACACTGGATCTTTCCAGAACCGTAAAAGTGTGACCTTCCGCAGACTGAATGGGAGTCGAAAACTGTCGTTATTTTAGGATTCTCCTAAGTTTAGTCAGAATTTGCTCCCGTATAGTGTCTGAAGCCCTTTGCCCCTCGTTCGTAATACGATAGCGATGATGCTCGGCAGCGCGCAAGGGATAAGCACGCGAAACGCTGGAGCGGGATAACGTGTGTATTGGCGGAACGCAAGAGCGTGCGAACAGTGTACACAGGCGGAACAAATGGCACCACCAAATTCGGTAGTCGTTCAGATAAACGAATTTGTTGGTGTGCAAATGTCTGTCACGTCGATAGCACTACGTCATCATTGCATCTTCGCCATCATCATGCGAGGCGAATCGGTTGAACAAATCTCATTCTGACATATGCTACTGAACACCTAACATTACTCGTTGTCGTCTGTCTTTCGCACACGAATCGGGTGATTGTCTGTCTCCATCGATCAGTCACACGCGCCCATACACACATAGCTATTGATTATCTGCTCCATATCAATCGTCACTCATCTGCCCTTAATGTTCCCGTACGTTTATTAGTTTATAGATGTTCGTTCATGTTCAATCGTTTCTACCGTCTGGCACTACCATGCTAACTACAGGTTTTCCAGTCGTTGCTCAGCCTTGTCGGACCGTTACTCAGTCGTGCATAACAATTTTCAGCCTCTTCGCATCGTTTATCAGCAGTATGCCATAATCCCCAACCATTAAGTGCATTAAGCTTGAATTCACCTAAACCGGTCCCTGTGAATGCTGTCAAATGATTCTGTCGCCAATGCTTTCAGTTAAAAGTTTATGTGATGTAATTCAAGATATTTTATCTGTCATTCCGTGACATGTTTTGACTTCGAAGGGCTGTCTCCATGGGAGCGTATGCACGTTAACCTTGGGAGGAACAGTTCACAGCCATCATATGCAGCTATTTCTGTGAGCATTTTGATTTTGATACCAAGGTGCTGGGATAGTAATCATGCCTATTCACCACCCCGAGGACGGTGAACAATTCTCATCCAGTCCTCATCACTGGTTTTCCTGCAAGGCCTTTTTGGCTTTTCCAAGAAGACAATGAATTAGAACTCCAAGTTCATTTTTGTGTGAAGTCTTTAACGTAACTAGGGTCTTTCAGTACTCTTTCTGATCTTTGTTGATCACGGCATATACACACTAACAAAGTCTGTACTTCACAACAGTGCGACAAACAGTCAAAAGAAGATAGTTGTCTCGGGGACGGAAAAAGTCATCCATCCATGCGTAGCGACCAAATGGTGTTTTGAGAGGCTTGGCAGCTTTGAAAGCAGCCAAAATCTTGAAGTGAAGCTCACTTGCAATGAGAATGTCACATTGGTCTCTTTTATTGTTTGAACTTTGGTTTCAGTCTGTTTTTTTCCGTGTGAAGTACATCGAATACAACTCAGCTGTAGGGAACTTTTACGAGTTCAGCAGCTACAATCTGCATGCTATTGGATAATCATTCCTTTTTTGTTTGGTTAGTTGTCCAGACAACAAACACGGCTTCCGATGCTTTCCTCTCTCATGTGAGGTCAGTTAGGCAAACTTCAAGTCAATGCATCTATCGGTTGAGGATTGCCATTCACGGCTGTGTAGTGGTACTACCGAATAATTTATTATTAGCTAAATAAATCAGAATATGCGAAAAAGGGGGTGACCAAATCATAGAAAACCCCTCAGCTCGGACTTAGTACTTGCTATCTAAAATCTTGCGTAAACGTCATTCTGCTTGAGGACCTCTATACACCTTCTCGGCGTGCGTCTTGCAAGACCCGCGTTTGTCTCTTGGCCGATATTTACCCATTCTTACTTAAGTACGGTTACCAAATCATTTTTGGACCGGTAAACCGTGGGATCTTTGTACATCCTGTGAGAAAGAATGTCCCATTGATTCTCAATCGAGTTTAGATCCGCGCTACAGGTGGGCCACTGCATGACCTTGATTCCACGGAACAACAGCCAACAATTTGCAGTTTGTGTACAGTAGACAGAAGCATTATCACGTTGGAATGGGGCATTATCTTTTAATCTGTTGGACACGAGGGGGGGGGGCATAAAGTGTTCCATCGTACGAATATATGCAGAAGAATTTTGTCTACCCTCAAGCAAACATTGCCCACTTTAACCGTTGATTGAGAAGGCTCCTCAAACTATCACTAAACACTTGCGTTGTTTCTTTGATTGTGAATTCTTTTTTCATTTCTGATATGATGCCAAAGATAATTCCACGCATCCAATCCATCCAGATTATTTTTTTCCTCAAGAAAGTGAACATTTTCCCAATTATTTGTTCATGCTGTGTGTGTATCAGCCCATGTTAAGGCTTGTTCTTAATGCAGCTGAGTGAGAGTAATGCATCTTTCTGTTATTGTTTTGTATTTCATCCACGGCACAGCGTTGAGCATTCCTTGTAATGTTCGTCTCGAAACAGTGAATCCGATCAGATTATTCAGCGTCGGCGTGAAGCAAATGATCATGGAAACTAACAGAAGTAATTCACGTTCATCCGAATTCGGTGGTTTTCTAGACGACCCATTCGATTTTCAGGCGCACATGGCTCGGTACATTCCAGACACTGTCGTGTGACACTTTTTGATCTCTTACACAGCCAGAAGATCAAATGCAAACTGAGTCCCTTTCGGTTAAACTCGGGTATTTTGCTCTACTCAAAATCTGTTAGTCTATTTCCGTGTGGTATTCCACAGACAAGATTCGCTGTACTTTCCGTAGAGGTGTACACGGGCAACCAGCGCGAATAAAGGCCACCTAGGTCACTAAAGTGCATCACGTACTCCAGTGCTCATGAATCACGTGATTCCGGTTCGGTTGGTTTTGTCAGTATCCAAATCCACAGACCAAACTAATCCGCTTGTTGCTCGGCTCAATGGTCCGTATGGTTCTGCGAAATTTTCCAATAGGAAAGCGCTCCGAAATAGGGGGTCCTATACTTTGTCATCCTCGTTTTTTACATGTTCTACTCTAATTAGCACAGTGCATAGTTTTGTTTTGATATTTTGGCACACCGTATTGTATCGTGCATTCGGTCATTCTGACCAGATATTAGTTTCCTTGAAGAACTAGGAGGCGGAAAAACGAGGGGGGTCTTATACTTTTGTAGCGCAATGTGTGATGAACAAAGACAAATGAATGTGCGATGTGGAAAAGATGCATAAATGAACACGTAGCAGGGGAAAGCGGACGTCCCAATGTACACCCGATAAAATAAATGATTCGGTTTTGGAAGCAAATAGCTTTAAACGGATCAGCTGTGGACCGTGCCAGTTTCACTTGTGCCTCGTTCCTCCTTTACACGCAACACGTGCAAAATCTACCTCTGCTCTGTGACCTTCACCTTCACGTTAGTCATTGGGCTTCTTTTTTCTCTCGGAATTTATTCCTGCTTAGTCAATCATTTTTCGATGATTTTGATTCTCTATAATACTCGTACGATGATGTTACAACTCTGTTGCTCTGTTGGGAAAAAATAAGTGAGGCAATCTCGCTTGTTTCTTATATGAAAGCACAATTTGGGTTGATTTATGCCGTTGTTTTGAAGAAAATATGGTGGGCGAAAAGCTACTAAATGCACCCTGATTTCTGCGATTCCTTTCGAACCAAGCCATTTAAGGTGATCAGATGTGGCACGCTCATGTATCAACCCACTGCACTATTCAGTATACACACGGATTTTAACAGCATGGCACGGATAAATCGATTTATCCAGGATAATATCTCTGAGATAATGCGAGATGCTAATAAATGCACTGCTGGACAAATGCCAAAAGCAGTCAACTGGTTCCCAAAGGCAATGACATTTATTGTTCTAAACTGAAATGCAACTTTCGGATATGCTTCCAGTTATATTCCGAATGATCTCAGGCACTATGTAATTCCTATTTATCTGGGATAGCCGATGTCAACTTGTGCTAAGGGTCGAACACAGTTCCATTCACAAAGACTTGACTTGCTAACAAACCTCAGACATTTGCAATCGGGTTTAAGTCTCCACTGTGGTTGGTTCAGTTCACGATCTTTTCCCATCAAGTTTTATCCATGACTCAACATTCTTTGGCCTCGACCCGCAGTCCTTTGGTCTTGACGCACAATTTGCGGTGCAGTATTTGACGCCATTAACACGGTCAGCTGCCCAGCGTTCGATCGTCACACTTTCTCATTTGATCATCGAGCTCCGCAAAACCAGTCTTTGTAAGAAAATAATAAATAAATAAATGGCGCTAGCATCTCTAGATGTCATGATATTCCGATACTTTTGATCTGTCTGGTTTGACGCGGCACGGCTAGAGTTTGTGCGTCAAGACTAAATGACTGCGGGTCTTCGCTAAATAATTATGGTTTGTGCCTAAAGAATGATGGGTCGCAGTTAAAAAATAGCAGGTTCTGGCTGCAGCTTGATGGGAAAAAGTGTAGATATTCCTGTACAATAGCCACATTCTGATATATATATATATATATATATATATATATATATATATATATATATATATATGCCTTGTCATTTTGAAAGCTCTTGGGACTCTGTCGATTTCCGGGGATCATTGGGAGCAAATATTTTTTCCAGGCTATGATATCACAGTCAGAACTGGTAGCCAAGACCCTCAGTTCTTGAAAACCGTACCATAGAGCACCAAAAAGCCATTACCGAAGGCTCACCCAATGAAGCTTGCCTTGATTTTTTTTTGAAGTCGTGTCACTAGTATATGATTCAATGGTGTCCGTCAAAATTAAACATTTTCTCATTGCTGAATATCACATCGTTGCATTCAGCAATCCAACTGAAGTGATTTCTGGCATATTCTTCGTGATCCGAAAAACCACGATTAGTCATTCAGGGCACTGGTTTCATCTTTCTGCCTTGCTGACATGTTACAAACTGTTATTGTTGTACAGCTCGAACGTTTGCATCCAGATCCAAGGTTGTCTACAGCTGCGATGCACTTGTAAGTTGGTTTGAAGCACTGCGCAAAAGTTTCCTCACGGTTTGTTGAGAGATTTGTCTTTGAATTATACATTTTCTGTTTGTGCAATAATCATTAGGATTCCCGAAGAATTTACGAATACTTATCCTTGATCTAGAAATTTTCTTGGAAATCTGGTCTATGCTTATCCACTCTAGCATTTTCTCTTGTTCCAGCTCAGGCAGCCTTGGGCCCTGCGTAATGCTACTTCTAGTCGGGATGTGGATAGTCTGAGTGAACTTCCCACACGTTTAGCGTGAAGACTGTTCAGTAATATATCTAGGCCTTCTTCATTATTGCTAATGAATTATCATTGATGAATGTCTTTGCATTTGTAGCTCAGTGATCTGTATTGATCATTCGTTCCGGGGTGGGTTTGATGGTATTTCGTGCACTATATGTCAGAATGGCCTATCACGGCCTATGGAGTTACAGCTAGATCCCTCGATAATGGATATTCACGGGGAAGATCAAAATGTCAGCGAGTGCGAGGTGACCCCTTTCTAGGGGTTTTAGGGACACATCTCGAGGTAACAGTAAATAGCTAAGGTGAAGCAAAATGAAAACGTACCAAGAAATTGACTGCTGTATAAAATAGTGCAGAAGGAAAGTTTGCTGCTTGTAAACTTTAGAACAATCATTTTACAAACTGTGATGTGGTTGCCTAATGTTGGGCAACAACTTTATGTTAGCATGCTTTGCATATAAACGTACACTTCCCGCAAACCAGATTGCCTGATTAGGTGTTGGATGGACCGCCTGAACTTCTTTGTGCTTGTTGTCGCAGTCATCCGCACTATTGGTCTCCTGTGTTTGCACCATTGCTAGTTCTTCACTACAAGTAAGTGCACCATCTTAAAACACTGCTATGTAGCAGAAAGATACCTCATCCTGGCCAAAGCTTCGCTGTTCCAAAGGCTCATGATTTCATTCTGCTTAGCCCGAACACTATAGATTTGAGACTTGTTTACACGTAACGGCTTTGCCATGTCGCGTGCAGACGAACGGATTCCCTTCTTTCTAATGGCTCCAACCTTCCTGTCCAACGCGAGATCATATCTCTTCAACACATGCTACTTCTATGCTTGTCATAACCCCCTCAGACAGCCTTCTGAACCACGGAGAAAGGCAGAATTACGTTATAGTTGCTATGACATGAATCCGCCTAACGTCCGTTCTTTGTAATCCCAAGCTTCGGTTGTGTCGCATTTAGGTCGTTTTACCTAGGCTGTTGTGAAGAGTAAAAGAAGTTTTAACTTATTGTAGATCAAAAATCATCCCGCTTATTCTCGGATGCTTTGTTGTGAGTGGTTCTGAATGCTTTCCAAAGCTTCATATGACACAAATTCGCTTGTTGCTGTTTCCGTCGACCGCAGTTGACTATGTCCACAACCGACACCATTTCTTCGAATTAGTGCATTAGTCTGCAGTGAAAAATCTCGTTGTGATCGATAATCAACCTCGGTGCATTTCGCTGCTGATCCTAGCTAGTGCGTGCGTGCGCACGCACGCAAGTACTCAATCGGTCATTGTGTTTTCAACCATGACCTGTATCTTCCGTTGACCTTGTGACCGTCAAACGTCTAGACAACGGATGAACTGAACTTCGATGCTGATCCCACTCTACCCGACTTGTTTACCGCCTGTGAGCGTTGACATTTCGAGCGTCACGTGAGACACTGTGCACGTACGTCCAGAATTGACCGTCAGGCTATGGGCACGATTGTCCAGATTTTGCACAGACCGTCGTCGAGACAAACAAATGTGTTTCCCTCGAAACCTCCGAGTGGGCAAGCCTCAGCTGAACGAGCGATCTTGTCTCCGTGGTCATGCTTCCAGTCGGACTGATTGTCTTAAACAAACCCGGTTAACCGAATGGGATAACTATGCACACGTGTGCATCGGCTAGAGTACTGCCTCATTCAGCCAATATCAGTCCACAATCATTTCGCTAAGACAGAAATTCAGCAGCGCCAAGTGCAGAGAGATGCTCGGTCAACCTGAAGAAGTCAGTAACAAAACTGCTTCACATGGAGTTCCGGAAAGTATTCTAATCGGCTAGCGGCAAACTGGCGTATTTTTTTCATTATGAATCCTGGGTATGCTTTGGGTACACAATACAGCAATCAAACTGATAAAGCATCAAATTAATTGTGTCACAAGAATATGAAATAAGGATAACGCGTGGAAAATATAATTTGATTTAGAGGGATTTTTAAAGCAATTCGGTGGAGACCACATATTTGGTCATCATTACACGACCGTAGTACGGCACGGGTGAATTTATGCACAAAAGCGAATCACCTCTAACAAGAGCGAAACTCGAGTCTGGTGCTTCCGAGTGCTGGTTTGTCGGATGAGCTGAGGTTTGCGCTTGAAACGTGGAGTCCAAAAGGACAATATCGGTCGGTCGGTCAACTCGCTCTTTAAGGATGCGCAAGCAGGTCACATGGCTGTCCGCACACACACACACACACACACACACACACACACACACACACACACACACACACACACACACACACACACACGTGCTCTAGGCAAACGCAAATCTTTTAATTTTGATGGGGTCCAGTGCATTTTCTGGTACACAGTGCACATGATGTTCCGTAGTATGCTTATTGATTTTGCCACCATTCGTGACAGTGTCCCTTACAAAGAGGTCTGTTAATCCCAGTGGACATCATATACCGTCCCTCGTTTAGACAAGCGGAGCATGTCTTTTGTTCTTATGGATATGCTGACGAGGAATCAAAAACTGCCTCTGCATGTGGGGTGTCTGTTAATCAGAATTCCCCCATGGAACAGTTCATCTTTAGTAGTATATGTCCAAAGCCAGGGGTGTGATGACTCGTGGTATTTGAGGTTGTTCTTATACCAACAGAAGCAAAGGACGATAGAATCGATCACGTGAAGCAACGAAGAGCCGCAGACAGAAACAAAGACGAAGACGTAGTGACCATCTCGGAAGAAGCCCATGATAGACAAGACGCATCCTACGGACAAAGAAGGAGCGGATCACAGAAAAACCCCAGAAATTAGAAACATGACTCAGATTTTGGGCGTAAGATCAATTCATAAGTCGGGTCAATGCAAACGGAACAAATTCGGAACGCGAAAAATAGTTAAAATACGGAAATGGAATTAGGACCGACCTTGGTGGATTGCGGATTTACAAACGAACTGCTAGTTGAACGACCGCACATTTATTGACATTTTGAATTGTTCGGCTTTGGTCATACAACTATCTCGCTCGTCTTCTCCTTTGGTTACACTGGTCCCATCGCCAATGGTACTTACACTAATTCAGTCGCTCGTAGGCTTGGTGATTATTATGGCTCAAAGCAGAATAGGCAAGCTCAGCTACATACTTAAATGAACTCACGAAACGTAATGGGGTGCATCAAATGTAATATCCATGACTGAATAGCAAAAATACCGATTTTGTAACACTGCATTCATTGTATTTCTGTGGATTGCATCTTTATGAAATAACAGACTCTGCTTTCTAACTTTTGGCAGTTCTGTGGGATACTGCTTTTTTCCCGACAATTTTACACAATTCCTCACAACTCTGCGTCTACTTTAAAGCGTACAGATGAAAAGTGACCTTTAGAAGTCGGCTTCTGGCAAACATGGATGTGTCCTTGCTGTACCACCACTGGTTCACCGATTCCTTGTGTCCATCTACAGTGATTTGAATGCCTTCACGCGCGATACGGTGTGCTGTAGCTTCATTTCCTGTATTCAGCCAATCAGGTCAAGCGGGACCTTGACTGTCTGATCGTGTAGATACGACAAAACCGCTTTGTGATTGGTCAGCACTTTATCTGCCAATAAGTGCATACCCCTTTTTATATATAAACAAGCTTGTACCAGCCAAATGCGGTAGAATACATTCTTGCTGTTCTAGTCTGGTTTTGTAAGTTGCTAGTGCATGTAGTCTTTGAATGAGCTATTTCATTACGTATGAACGACCGGGTGGCTACTATTCGAACATTTGGTGTTGCGGCATGGAGTCATTGAATATTGAACACTTGAACTGGCACAGTTTTCCATTCCAAATCGAGGAATAGATAGAATGATTCGAACTCCTTTGCAAAATTCGTAAAGGAACTAAACAAGTTCAGCCGTCCTCATTCCGAAGTTCTGGTGACCATGATTTGTATTCGTTGTTCAAGAACTTGTCATACACAGATGCGCCCACAAAACGACCATTTCAGAAACTGAAGGAACTTTTACTGAACCATTTTATGCCAGTCAATTTCCAGACCACCGAACACGCGAAATTCAATTCACTGGTGTGGGGACAACATATGTCTTGTCACGAATTCATTCTGAAACTGAATCAACGGATAACCCGCTACAATTATGGGGATCATTTTGAGGAAATTCTTTGTGATCTACTAATTGCTGGGATCAACGACATCCCCTTACAGTGGCGCTTACTGGAACAGAAGAGTTTGAACTTCGCAGAGGGTTGCAGAATCTGTAAGCAGTTCGATGACGGGCATTCGGCCAGTTCGCCTGGTACCACAAATCTGTTCCGAAATAGTCGTCCAAGTCAATGCGTCCGCGCCGTAACTGCCAAGTAAAAATCAACCAGTCAAACGATTCCGATACTTCAGTGTCTCACAAATCCGTGAACAGATGAATGTTGTGAGGAGATTTCCATCTGCATTCACTATGTAGACTCCACCAAGCCATATGCCATGCATGTGGCAAAACTGATCATATACGAAAGCTATGCCGGGAATCCAAGTCCAACATGATGGAGGTAACCAAAACGAATAAAACCGAGGATACCGAACCTATCTACACAATGAAGACCACTGGTCAGAACGATCAATTCCTGTACAAACCTGTGTCACTTGAATGCGGATTTCAACATGAGCTCATTGTGGATACGGAAAGGTGTGAGTCCATCAATACTGAGATGTTATTGAAGATGATTTGTCCCAAGGAAATCAGGAAACCTACTGACATAAGCATCAAGAGTATGATCGGTCATCACCTCACCCTGCTGGGTGAAAAGATACCAATGACAGAATCAAGATATCGAACACGTTCCAATCGGCTTCCTGATTTCAGCTGGTAGCCCGTCTGTTCTAAGATTGGATGCATTAAGAGGTATGAATCACTCACTTTCATTTCAAACAGCATCAACTACTCACGTTGATCCTGTGATTCTCCAACAATCGGTGATATCATGCTCTAAAAATCGTGGCGGAGAGGCAGTGAGGGGGATGAGGTTAGAAGTTGATGATGATCCAGTGTTCGTGAAACGACGAGTGTTGCCGTATGGTCGAAGATAAGGTGTTCCGAAAACATAAGGATAAATGGAGCAGGATGGCGTGATCACCTCAGTCAATTCGTTTCCTCGGGTCAATCCCGTAGTTGTGACAATGAAAAGCGATGGGAGGTGACATGTATTTGTGGAGATTACAGACTTACATTGAATCCATGATTAGGAAGATGTGTCTTGACCATTATGGGGTCGGGAGACTTCATGGGATCCATGCTCAGCAGTGCATACTTTTCGAAGACTGATCTAGCTCACACCTACCTGGAGATTCCGCTGCTCCCAGAATGGAGGCCATTTGCCACCATCAACACCTCGTGGGATATATTTCATTACAATTTTCTACGGTTCGGATTGTACTTTTCATCCAGCATTTTTCAAGCTGTCATCGACAAGTTGGTTGAAGGTATGGTCGGAGTAATGACATACTAAGATGATGCAATCTTGTTCTGTGTTTTAAAGGGGGAACATGATGATCACTTGAAGCAGACCCTGGAACGGTTCGTATCCAAGAATGTTCTGATCAAGCTCTCAAAATGCAAGTTCGGTGTCCGGGAATTGAACTTTATCGGGTTCATGGTGAATGCGATTGGGCACCAGCCGGACCCTGATCGTTTCGAAGCCATAGCCGCACTGAAATCGCCGAAGAACGAAATACACTTGAGATTGATACTTGGTTATCTTTAATACTACTCCAGATTCATAACGAATTTCTCAACGAAGATAGATCCGTTGTTCCTTGCTCAGTCATCCAATAAGTGGCAGTGGACTGACCGGTGCGAGAGAGTCTTGCAAGATCTCATTAACAGCAAAGTTGAACGTCCAAATTTAGCCCCATTTGAGCCATCCGAGCAAGCAGTGATGATCACGAATGCATCAGTTATTGGAAATAATGCAGTACTAGAACAAGATCGATGCCGGATCATCTATGTTTTTACGACTTCTGAACGCTGCTGGGAGAGGATATTTGTGGACACTGAAGAAAGCACTGATGGTATCCTGGGCTATACGATGTCTTTACAATCACCTGTTTGACTTAAATTTCAAAATTTTCACGTACCACCTGGTGCTACAACTTCTATTCGATCGGAATAAATCCGTTATCAAGTTCACAACCGCCAAGATGCAACGATGGATTATTGTAGTTGCTGCTTACATCTACGACATTCTGCATTGTTCTGATGCGGCATGGTGATATTCCGTCGAGATACTTGGGATTCGCCGCACCTTAGCAGTGTAACTCCGATATAATCGGCCGCTCCTATATAGAGGAATGAGCTATGAAACACTAAACTGTACTACTAGTCGGTAATTTCTGCATCAAGAAAGGCTGACAACCGGAAATGAAAAGAAAGTGTTCGCAGTTTTTCGTGAACGGAGAGGAGTTGTGCGTGCAACCTGACGAAGTACCGTGCCGTGGCAACTGATCGGTCATACCGCGTCCTCTCCGTAGAACGGTTCTAGAAGATCTGCACAAAGGTCACCTGGGTGTTGTAAAGTTGGTGTCTCTGGCTCGCCGAATGTGTTGGTGGCCTGAAATGGATGCTGACGTGTACAACAGCCAAAATCTGTAACGAGAGTCTATACAAAGCTAAATAACTGGAGTCCGTGACCCGACAGCTACTTTCCGTGGCAACGTGTACATGCCGATTTCGGCGGCCCATTCCTGAACAGATACCACACTCTTATGTCCATTGACTCCTATTCAAAATGGCCTGATGTTATTTTAACATCAACGCCAATCACGTCGTTTGTCATCCAGGCTCTGAGGAAGTACTTCAGTCTGGAAGGTATCCCACAAGTGCTCATCACCAACAATGGTTCCCAATTCTATGCATCCGAGTTGAAGTTGTTTTGTTTGTTTAGTACGCTATCGGCCAATACCCAAGCGGCACGTCCAATGGACTTCCAGTTGGGAGCTCGTTGAGCTAGCCCAAAGTTAGAAAAATTCTCTAAAAATGGGTACCTTTTCTCTTCCTAATCCATCTTGACTGCCTGTTTCCTAGTCTATTTGACCATTACCCATCCTTTCGATCGGAACCAATAACTTGCCATTGATAACAAGCTTTGTTTGTGAAAATCAGATAGTTTATTGTTGAAATGGTTTACTGGAAACTTGTAAAACAAAATATGCCGTTTTTGTAACGCAGATATATTTTAATAAATATTGTGATACTTTTATTATTATATTTCACGAATGACTGTACAATCATAGAAGGGACCTGTTAAGAGTCATTTAAGGCCAACGTTCACCCAGCCGCGTTGGGTAGCCGCATACTCCCTTTTATGTATAAACGTGTTTGTACCATTGAAATCCAAAAGAATACATTCCCGCCGTTCTTGTCTGGTCCTAGCACTTTCTAGAGCGCGTGTTCTTGGTGCGAGCTATTCTATTACGCGCGATTGGTCAGGTAAATACCACTTCCATAGATCTATTGTGCAGTTGCTGGTGAAGGAATTTCACGATGTTATGTCGAACAAACATCAGAGTGAAATTATGCAAGTGGGAGGGAGGGGAATAAAATTCGGAACTTTACGCTCACAGATGTTCGAGGGTCGGAAATATAAGTATATATATATATATATATATATATATATATATATATATATATATATATATATATATGCCGCGTCTGATAAGTTTAATCATCACTGACGACTTGCATTCCTCTGATCTAATGGGCTGTCACGTCGCGTCGTGACCTTCTAGGTTTCTGCGGAGTCTATGAGCTTTGTAGGCTCGCGCCAGTCGTTCCTGGTTGGAACCAAGCGTAACGAAATACGACTCGTCACGATACGTAAACTAACCAAAAGTCTACTCGCAGAACGCGAAATCTGGTGGTCACAACGTGCACTCGAGCTGGAGCATGTTTCTGCCAAGGGAATTTTGTCCTAGCCTTTTATATCTCTTTCAAATCACCAGTAGGAAGTCAATAAATGTGAACAAGACGATCCGTGAAGTTGATAGTTCGCCAGTTCACAACCAACAGCAGCGTCTCGAACACCAGTCGGAGCACTTCCAGGCACGATTAGGCTGGCCTCCTGTGTCAGCTTCGCACATGGCTATTCTGGCCCACGTCCCGTAGTCTGTTTCGACAAATCTGCCTACTAAGGCGGAGATCCGCAGGGAAATCTAAGCCTTAGGATGTCATGAAGCACCGGGATCCAATGGCTCTCCTTCAGCCTTGTTTAAAGATGGTGGAGTGTAGCTCGTTAGGGAACTTCGTATTTTGTTCTGAAAAGTCTGGAACTCTGAGCAGATTTACTCCTTGAACGGAATCCATTGTTTTCCTTATCTTTAAGAAGGGCTCGAGTAGTGACTCCTTTTCATTTAATGCTTGAGCATGAGTGCAGTGGAAGGGGTTTATACTCTATAGCCAAGACGGCCCACTGCACTATTGGGGATGACCGGTCACTATATCTTCAGAGTTGAAGTGGAGAACCACATAAGGTCCCAGTAGGTCAGAGGTGGTAACGAGCAGGACGACAGTGGGGATTTACTGCCTACCACCGAAATGACCGGCAGTAGTGGAGATTCGGCCTCTGAACCTCCGAGGTGGTAATCAAACACTCTAAACCACTAGACCACCGCCACTTTTTTCCTGTATCGCCGTTTCGTGCGTTTCCTGCCCATTGTTGCATGAGCGTTTTGAAGCCTTTTTGACTACAGCTGTAATCTCATTTGAATGGAATGGAGCGTGCATGGACGGGGAATCCATTTTTAGAATCACAAGGTGATTCTTCCAAAGTTAACTCGTCTGATTACTGCGGTAAACCAACTGTGGACTGCTCATGTATAGGGGTGATTGGGTGGATGGGTACCGAGTACGCATACCTGATGAGCGGCAATAACCGCGGAACCGGTCGTGTGCTTCCGAGGAAATTTTGTCCTGTCATCCAGACACAACACTATACTACTTATGTCGAAAATCCTTTTTGGCTGCCTTGATTCTGTGGTCGGCTTGCCCACAATTTGAGGTACGTTGTTGTTGCTGCCTGATAATTTGTCCTGTAGTACACGCAGTAAAGCAAGCTTGTGTTCTCTGATCTGGGACTCGGGGTTCGTTTATCTGCGAGTTGCTCTGTAACTAGACGAAAATCCCGTACAGTTGGGGACACTGATTTTGGTCAGTTGTACAGCCCGGAGGTCTGAATTTACTGTGACTATCTAACAAGTTACCGGAACTTTTGTTACGATGTTCGTTGCCCACTAAAGTCAATTTCATACGATCTACCAGGTTTTTATCCGCTTAACTGAAAACATTAAGATGACAGAAACACCGTGCTTACATGATCTGAAATATTTCATCAAAGAAGCAAATAACTTATTTTATTAAATTTGAAATCCAAAATCTGAACGGCCAGTGTGACTGAACCGCTGTCCAGTAATTGAGGGACTCGTAGAACACGAACCCGAAACCCAAAGTCATCTAAGGCGAGTCGGTGATCCACGTGTACTTCAGGGAACGATCGGTACAAAAGCAAACAACGTACCTCAGTTTTTGTGGGCGATCCATTTACAAGGAACCGTGGGTGGATATGAATCGTTCAAGCGGGCACAAAGGAACGTATACCAAGCGATACGGGACCGAGTAGAATGTGGGAACCAGTTTTATAGTACGGAAAATAACCAATCAGAAAAGGAACCTGGAACACTCATATGGCAGATGGACGAGTAGCGAGTTCAGAGAATGACATACAGGCGATTGCATGCAAGCTCAACCGGGACACTCACGCGGAAGTGGCGTGATACTACGGTGAAAGCTAAAGTTCAGCTGCATAACACGGAAGAGGAATTCGACAGCGGATTTTGTGTGGAAACCAGGCGTGCGCCCAGGCAAGGCATGGACATACACAAACCTAGCATGAATGACGTCAAGACAGGGCAGGTAGACTGACTATGCGGAAGAAATGTGAAGGTCATGGGTCTCCGGAATGGAAAACCAACCTAGCGCTAAATTGAAAACATAAACAAGTGGTAGATGAAGAAGGCTGAGTAACAGTCAATTCAGCGTAGAAGGAGAAGGATAAAATGGAGGTCGATGTGTGATCCTAGAGAGGAAGATAAAATTTGAGACGTTAAGGTCACGCGCGAGAATTTCATAAACGGTTTCATAACATGTTACAGGCAGTATACATATACTATATTTAGAAACTTCAATCATCGCGAAATTCGTAACACGATAAAAAGGCTCTTTGGTATTAGCTGTACACCCGGGGGACCCACGAAAGCGGTTGCATAGCCCAATCAAATGTTTTCTTCACCACGAACACTCAATATATCACTACCAGAATTCAGGTTTGAGCTTGACATGAAACTGGATGCGCTTTTTGTCAACTTCAATCAAGTACTAACCGGGCTAGAAGGACTTCGAACCGAGAAGGTGTGACGAAATTCAGTCCATCGTAACCAAGGAGTGCGCCTCGAACTTAGACGAACTCCTGAAGTACATACGAACAAATGCGTTGAATAAAGCGCCATTTCTAATCGCTGGAGACACGTACGTAGCCCTCGCATATCCAGAAGAAAAAAACTGATGAATTTTACCCAATAGCGTGCAATTCTGTTCTAAAAGTATTTGAAAAACTTATCCTTGCACGCACCCATTTCCTGCACTAATATTCTTAATTATTACCAGTTAAATTACTGAAACAAACGTCTCACAACAACATGCCCTAGCATATTTAGTCAACTCCATCTTATTCTCGCTCGACCACAACGGAAAACCCTTCCGCGTGTGTTTCCTTTATTACAGCAGCGCACTCTATTGTACTGACAGAAATTTACTTTTATCAGTGTCGTAAAACATAGCCATACCTCCACCGCTGTTGTCATTGATTCGAGAATATTTCATTGATAGAACTCAAATTATGACCCTTCGAAGTGACATCTCTGATCCTGTCTATCATTACAGGAATACTTCCGGGTGTCATAGTTCCCCATACTTCCTTTCTTTTTATATTCGAAACTCACTCAAAGCTCCTGATAATTATCTGAATAGGTACGCTGATCATGTTGCTGCCATCGGGATCAACACACAGACTGGAAGGTTATGTGTTGATTTTGATACAAGACGCAGCTCACCCCAACTATCAGATCAGCCTCGTTGCCCCAAATCAGGAGAGCAATAGGCGTGGTATATAGCGGCTGCCAATCAAGAAGTCACGCAGCTAGTCGTTGTTGAACCGCCCAATCAGGAATCAATCAATCAGTTCTTTATGGTAGCAGCTAATAAAGTGTTGTGACCAAATCAAACTGGACCGGTCAGTCAAAGGAGGCGAGTGTCAAAAATACATGGACCAGTTAGGTTCTTCAAATTCTGATTACTATCTCCCGGTATATGTACGTAACACCCGTTTTATACTGATAAAAGAGGTAGTCTGGAGATAAAGAAGCTTTTTTCTAGCTATGATGGGATGGTAAGAAAATCAGTGTCAGAGAAACTCGATGAGCCTCGCAGATGGGTGGTAACGACTCCTGCAAGAACACTCGCCATGCCCTGCCGGAGACGTGTGGTAGAAGGAAATGGAATCGCTTGACTTGGAGGTTGTGAAACCGGAAAAGGCACGTGGTTGTTTTCAAAATCAAAAGAACAGCAGATGGCATGGCTCCATAACTATCTTCGAGTTGGAGTGTTTTGTACCACGAATTCTTTTCTGCGATTTCTAAGAATACCCTGCCTACTGGTTCTTCGCTCACAACCCAAATTACTCCAGGCCGAAATGACAGAGCAAAAGACTACGACAAAGCGCACCAAAACAAGTGTATTTACAGAAATCAACGACGCGGTATTAGATGTGAAAACGAAACATTCCCGAATTCGGACGTCCAGTCAGATGTTCATACCTTGTCGGACCGACTGGGTTGATAAATCTTCAGCCCGATTGATTATTCACCATTGACCCGATTCACGGATGACTGCTCGACTTGTAAAAGGTGGTTAAGTCTTGTGTGATCTGACCGTTTATTGATAATTGACTATTCGATTCGGCCTGGCATGATCGAGCTGGTTAGTGGCTTGTTTCAGAGACGGATTTTCTATTTCCTGAATTGGAGTCTGACGTATTTCAATTACACGTACTTTCGATGTGGTTGAAGACCAAGAGGACCCAATGATGAAGCTACACAAAACGAACGGAGGCTATCGGAACCATTTGAAGGAAATATTCGAACGGTCCCATTTGATCCACAGAGCACTGTTAGAGAGAAAGAGAGATAATCGACGACTGCATTCATACTCTGACGAATTCATGCAATTTTCGCAACTGTTTGAAGGACAGCCGGACATCGGGATAACCTGATGATTGGGGTTCGGAACGACGCTGCTACCAAAATACCTCTGACTATGCACCAGCTCGACTTGAGAACTTACATTCATTTTTGATCATCTGGGTATCACAACGGGAGAATTTCAGAGTGCCATTTTCATCCAAAAGCTTCTGATGATCTTCTGACTAAGTATGCCGATGAGGTAGCTATCGGGATCAAATCAGACAATAGATTTCGATTTTCTGAACTGAGTGATTCCTTATCTTCTATTATCGAGTGATCCACGTCGTCACATGTATCTACCAATTCATCCAAGTGTAATGACATTTCATCATCACTTGGCAACGGAGGATGTGTCTTCAATCCAAAGTAGTTACTCTTCGTTAAATACTGACAACAACGTAATACCTAAAGTTCGGTCAGTGAAATATCTGAGCGTAACCATTTCTGAAGAACTCGCCTGATCACAGCACTTAACCAATATACTCACAAAGATTTGGCGGCCGTCATACTATATTCTACGTCTGATATCCTTACGCCTTCCACGATATCCAGTTAAGTGTTTTGTACATTCTTGTGCAATACCACATCTCATTTATTGTTCCCCAGTGATCTTTTCAGGTCTTCAGATGAAACATTGTCTTCATTTTATGGAGGTCTGTCAAATTCATATCACAGTCCAGTGGTGTCTCTCGCCTCAAATGAATGTTTCTTTGCAGACGATCGCGTTTCTTCGCGTGACAAACTTCGCACAAACATTTTATCGGACCCGATGAATAAAGTCTATTGGTCAACGTCAGCTTGTGTCGCGCCTTTTAAGATTGATTTTCTATATTTGCGAAATGATATTACCCCACGGTCCCCGTCACATGAAAAGGTGCCATCTTTCATTCTCCATTCCCGTACTTACCTTTTTCATTCAAAATTCTGCTCCTTAGGCAGCAAATAATTTGTTAGAAGGGGAAAAGTCAACAAGCATTATTTCCTCAGCTTCATTGCATCTACCTTTGACTGAAACCACCTTCATTGATATCTAAATTATGAAGTATGGTTTCGCAGACTTAGAAAATTTCGAAATGTCCCAAATGTTAAAAGTCGTCCATCACGATGGGATTCGAACCCACGCGTGGTTTCCACTCACGCTTTAATGTCGGGTGCGCTTTACCAGTCGAGTCACGAAGCCACAAAGAAGAAATTCGAGATTTTTGCAATACGGATCCCACAGTTTACCAACTCAAATTACTGTACCACACAGGCTTCCGCCACGGTGAACTGACTTGTGATTTGACAGCAGGATTTTCCTATGAATCAACCAGTGTCTATGGGTGAGTTAACAATACAATGCACGGGTTCTAATCCCACCGGGATCAACGTCTTTTATTAGATGGATCATTTTGAAAAATACTTTATTTGGCTATATGACGCGGCAATTTTCGAAAAACGCAGACACACTTTCTCTACTCATTTCCTGGGACTGCGGTGAAATTAGGAATTTGTCTTTAGTGAAGAACCCGACTTAGACTGCATGTCGAAGACTAGGGAAAACGAAACTGATCGCCGTCAGTCCAATTTTCCCATGAGTAGCCTATGACACGGCTGCGGCCCCGTTCCAGGAAATCGGCAGTCCATGCTTTGTGAAATAAGAGAAAAAAAGATAAAAATATAGAGCGGGAGACGAATTTGTCATTTCCATTTTCCAGTGATCAGTAATAGTCTCAGGCAAATCCAAAAATACCCGAAATTAACTAACCAGTGGAAAGAAGGACAACGCAGTTGGAATTTCTCGACTTGAATTTCCAGGTCGTTATCAGGAGGACCAGAAATTTGCTACTTACCAGATGTTAATAGCAGCAGAACAATCTCAATTTGAACTGTAAACATTTCAAAAAGTAACGTCCATTTCCTTGCACATGTAGTGCGACTTTTTAAAGACTTGAGATTATATTGTATTCTACTGTGAATACCAGCTTGAGAATAGTTGTATGATACTTTTCAGCCAAAAAACAGCGCCAAAATGAGTAATAGAGCAAAACAAAATTTCATTTCAAACAAAATGACATCCTTGTCTGTTACGACACGTGCCACGAACTGAGCAACGGAAATGCCGTGCAAAGATCTGCTGGGAAGCAGTTTATATCTAGACCGGGTCGATGTGTGGGACTGACAAAAAGTAAGATCAAAATGCAATGGGTGCGAAGTATCAGAAAGGATCTTCAGTGCAAAAGTAGTGAATAATGTTTTGTGGTTAGTGCATAGTACCAAAACTAGATCACTAAGGGCTATACCAGAAACAAAACTAATGATGCGTAAACCTCTGCGAACAGTGATAAAATCCTTTCTTAGTAATCCTGGGAAAATGACAGGGGATCAATTAGGAATGACATATAATACGCACTGCTTTACAAAAGTGGAAATAACAGACTGTGGGGCACTAAACTGCCGTGGTTCTCTAATTTGGTACGACAAGCAACGCAGTTTTCCTACCGTGATTTCAATGTGCAAAGACCAATGCAGATTATGCTGCAGCGTAACACAAAGATACTTCACATGGTTTGTGCTTGCGAGGGGAATAGAACTAATGGTACAAGTGTCTTCAATGAGTCGGGTACGAGTTGTAGGAAACATACACTCTTGACATTCATTATATTTATTGGAAAAGCTCTGAGTGTAAACGATTCACGATGAACTCGTTGAAGTCTGATCTATTTGAGACAGATCTAGCCAAAACAACATCATCAGAAAATTTCAAGATCCGGGCTGATTGGGAGACCGACAAATCACCAATGTACGCTGAAAACAAATATGGAGAAGGGGCAGCACCTTAAAGCACACCGGCACTAGCTAAGAGATGTTCGGAGACTTTTCTGCTTACTTGGATGCATTATGTTCTTCCAGGTAAATAGCTTTTCAACCAATTTAGTAAATATGCGGGGTGGTCAAAGGATTCTAGTTTTCTGAGAAGTGAGCGTGGTACACTGTCAGAGGCTGACGTGTAGTCTAGGAAAGCACATCTAACTGACTTGCTGGAATCGTTGAAGAATTTAGCAATATGGTGCATTATGGACGATACTGCATCAGCGCGCTTCGGTTTGCACGCAAATTGTAGCTCGCCTGTTGGATTTCCCACTGTGGTTTGAAGAAGATGCAGCACAGAGCGTTCTGTAAGCTTGAATACTAAGGAAGATAGAGCTACTGGTCGATACTTTTCGGGTTCTTTCCGGCTATGGCATTGTTTTGGTATGGAAATAGTTGTAACAGGACGCCGACAATCCGGAACGGAATGTGAATCCAGTGGATTTTTACTTACTGAGGCCATCAGACCACACAGATAGCCGGTCCCATATCTGAACACCTTCGTTGGTGGACCGTTTGGATCAGTTTACCCGGTTATCAACATTAACTTGAGTAATTTGAGAATCTCTGTGGTTCATACATCTTTAAATTCGGACCACACAGATAACAGGAAATGGGAAGAAAGTCGTCTGACTGTCGAAGAAATTGGATATTGGGACGGTTTACATCTAGATTCACCTTCGGGGGTTTTCCCACCTGACCGCAGAGAAGCTTGATTGCACGCCACCTGTTTTCGATGTTCCGAGAGTTTAGGATAACTGCCTGGAAAAGTTGGCGTCAAGGTGTGTAATCTTAGATTTTACCAAAAGTGACAGCCGATGGACCTCAGGTCTGTTTTGCATCTTGTGAGCTAATTCCTTCTTCCTGCGTAGCTGCTTCATGGTTGTAGAAACCACTGTTCCAGATTGGAGGTAAACAGTTCCCATGAGATAGTAAGTATTAAAAACCCACCTAATCACTTTCGTTGTAAAAGTTACATAAAAATGCAGACGCGAAAAGCCTTTTAACCACGACCTAACAACAAACAATGAACGGTTGAGGAGTAATATACTCTCTATGGAAATGTTTCTTTGTAATGTGTGTGCGATAAATGATCTCGATGAGAGCATACCTTAGGCCTAATATTTAATATAGTGATCACTGAGTATAATGGGTGCACTTAGCCTGACAGAGGAAAACTCTGAGTGACCGGTCAAGATGCGGTCTAAATGGGTAGAAGTGCGACAGACTGAAGATGGAAAGATGAAAGGTGAAGTGCTGATTACTGATTGAAGTCACTCATATAATGTGAAGATTCTCATGAAGCATAGGCACAATGAAAGGAACAAATGAATCATAGGAACTGTTAAGTGAGGTTTGTGAGCACTGTGGTGCTATGTAAATTTTCCTGGTGACAACTCAATCGAAACGAGAGAATCTAGGACAAGAGGATACAAATAAACAATCAGTACCATTTGTGTGAACCAATGTGACCTTTTGTTGAAGTAGCTCCCGGTTGACTTCTAGGACGTAATGGCACCACCCACCTGTTGGTCCAACCTTATTTAAGCAATCAAAAAGATAGCAAAACTTGGCTAAGACTTCTTTGCACAGGCCAGCGTTTCCGTTGAGGTAACGTAGAACAGAAGGAACATATAACTTCGCAATGAGTTTGACGCAACCATGATAGTGTGGTCATATAATCCTCTTCCCTATTATATATATATATATATATATATATATATATATATATATATATTGAATGAGGTTGTTTTCGACATCTGCATCACAATGTGAAATCTTCGCAATCGAGAGTGGGCATCCAATACGAGTGAGGGACAGGAAGTCCTTTAGTGCCTAATTCACTTCAACGTATTCCAGAAAATGACCAGTGAGACATGAGAACAAGAATTCGGAGATGAGTATTCATTCCCGGTGTTTCATTATACAACCTTTAAAGGTGTATTGAAATGTATCAAAGGTTATAGAGATTGGATACGAAACTAGGTTTGAGGTCAACGTGTTCGAGTCGAAGCTTTGGTTTTGGGGTTTACAAAACTCCTCTGGGTAATTTGCGATAGTAAGCAGATTCCCAGAAAATGATTTATATCGGTGAATGTGCCAATTCACAAGGAAGGTGACAGGTCCTCTTGTGAAAACCACAAAGGAATTAGTTCGGTAAGATTGCATCCAAGTTGAACGACGATTATCCAATGCCCGTAAAAGATATGCGCTCAGACATAGGTTACGCATGCCCACCAACAGACCTATTCGGCTTACGGTGTTCTCCGAGGCAGGTAGTTGTTGAAAGGTAGGACGAGGTGGTCAGTACATGACATGTCAAAAAGGTAAGAAAATTTTGACCAATGAACCTGGTCAAGTAGGACATGTCAGACTCACCTAATAGATGGTTGGAGGCATTGTAATACGGCTAGATGTCGTGGCCAGTGACATGGTTGTATTCGGGCTCTTTCTCTCTGTGATTTCCGACCATTTCTCACTCTATGCTTCTGTTTATTTGCCTTCGACTGGACGATGCTACGAGATAGCAGCCACGATCAGAGCACAACAATGCGATGTTGATGGCTGAAACAACTGGACTGAACTGCTCCAGTCGAAGCGGCACTGTTGGAGATCGGATATGAATCCCTTATGTAGTAGTGCTAGACTTGCGACCACGATAACTGAGTCGGCGGATTCCATCACTCGCATGACCCTCAAAGACCAGAAAACAGAGATGCTCGACTTTCTGTTTTTGTTCTTACTCGCACAATTGTCGTCAATTGGGTATATCAACAGAGATCCACCAAGGACTTCTCTTAACGTTTTATGTGTAACTTAGCAAAAACATCTAATCTGGTTTGGAGTTACACAGTTCTTTATATGTGCAATGCAAACCTTGATAACTGGATAAAGGAACGTAGCTCTCTAAGATGGACCAGTTTCAGTAGTAGGTAATGATTTTATGGAGTAGTTTATCACGCAGTATCAACGCTCAGCTCATCTAATAGGGTATCCATCATGGTAGTTAGTTTGTGTGAATGATAAGCTGCATGCGCCCATGGTCGGTGACTGACCAAAACTCCGCTATGATGACCGTTTGAGCACCGTCACCCAAACCCGACTTAAAGATGGAATTCGGTTTATTTATACCGTGTATAATTTAAAGGAAGGATAAAACAAGTGCTGCCGTGGTAATCAAAGGAAAGTTGAGCATTTGGAAAGGTCCTCAAACTCGCTCCTGATACACGGAAGTAAGTAAATATCCGGCACTTGTAAACCATCGACGTCGGTACGATATGAATTTGCATTGCCCTTTTCTCCTAGTGATTGCTGTAATTACCGAACCCACTCCACCGAATCATCATTTCGGATGAGGCTAGCTGTTTCGCACCTCCGCTGCCCAGTGCAAAATGGGAAGATGACGGATGAGGTCTCAGCCAAGCTTTTTTTCGGAGCTGCATCTCCAGACTTAACATAAGAAAGCGATACCTACAAGACAGTCAATTTCCATGGTGTATGCTAACTCTTTGATTCGTTAAGCAGTAGTTCGTGTACCTCGGGACTTTTTATAACAGCTTCGCTATCACAGCCGTTGAACCTCCAAAATCATCTACTCGGCACATTCCGTCGAAACATGAGTTCCAGCAGCACTCCCTTATCGAGACTTGAAGCTGTCAGTTGCTCGGTATCTGGTCTGGTCGTTCCGTCGACCGGTTTACCGGGAGGCCTTCTGCTTTTTCGAAACAGCTTTCAGGAGTCACAGATCTGAGTTGTGTTAGACGAAGACCCACGACGGATAAGCTTTTACTGATGATAAAGTAGATCTCGTTGATTAGTGCTACTACTATTCATCATGTCATGTATGCCCTCCCCATTGCCCTGGATTCCTATAGCTTGTGTCGCCGGGCCGATCAAGGGTGATATCATTACCACCAATTCTTATCATTACTATGCCTAAGAAAGAAGTCCGTGAATCTTACCCGATGGCGTGCAATTCTGTTCTAAAAGTATTTGAAAAACTTATCCTTGCACGCACCCATTTCCTGCACTAATATTCATAATTATTACCAGTTAAATTATTGAAACAAACGTCTCACAACAACATGCCCTAGCATATTTAGTCAACTCCATCTTATTCTCGCTCGACCACAACAGAAAACCCTTCCGCGTGTGTTTCCTTCATTACAGCAACGCACTCTATTGTACTGACGGAAATTTACTTTTATCAGTGTCGTAAAACATAGCCATACCTCCACCGCTGTTGTCATTGATTCGAGAATATTTCACTGATAGAACTCAAATTATTACCCTTCGAAGTGACATCTCTGATCCTGTCTATCATTACAGGAATACTTCCGGGTGCCATACTTTCTTTCTTTTTATATTCGAAACTCACTCAAAGCTCCTGATAATTATCTGAATAGGTACGCTGATCATGCTGCTGCCATCGGGATCAACACACAGACCGGAAGGTTATGTGTTGATTTTGATACAAGACGCAGCTCACCTCAACTATCAGATCAGCCTCGTTGCCCCGAATCAGGAGAGCAATAGCGGCTGCCAATCAAGAAATCATGCAGTTAGTCGTTGCTGAACCGCCCAATCAGGAATCAATCAATCAGTTCTTTATGGTAGCAGCTAATGAAGTGTTGTGACCAAATCAAACTGGACCGGTCAGTCAAAGGAGGCGAGTGTCAAAAATACATGGACCAGTTAGGTTCATTCAAATTCGGATTACGATATATATATATATATATATATATATATATATATATATATATATATATATATATATATATATATATATATATATATATACCATGCGTGGTTTGAAATCCTGTCGGAGTCTACGATTTTTATCGCTTTGATCATTTCTAAGAAATGGTTTTGTTGGCCTCATCCCGAGATCACATATTCCTGCTATTCTACGTTACCCCAACGGAAATGCTGGCTTATGTCAAGAAATCCCAATCAATTTGTGTAGTTTTTTGCACGGTTCGAAATGAGGTTGGATGAATGAGGGGGTGATGCCAGTTCTTCCTAGGAGTCAACCCGGGATAATATGAGCGAAAAGTTACACTGATTTGCACGCGTAGTACACGTGGCATTCCCAAGTCTTTAAAATGTCACACAATATAGGTAGGAAAATAACCGCTACGTTTTAAAACGACTATAATCTCAATGGGGAGTGTCCTGTTACTTAGGTAATCTTATAAGTAGCAATTTTCTGATTTCCCTATTGACGACACGGAAGTTTTAGTTCAAAAATCCCAACTGCGTTGTTAGTTGTTTTCGGATATTTCCGATTTCCCTAAAACTAGTCACGATCACTGGAAAGTGCAAAGGAATAATTCGTCTTCGCCTTTATTTTTTTTACCCGTGTTTAATATATTCCGCAGTCACACATAGCCGATTTCCCCGGAAAGAAGCCGAAGCAGAGTCGCATGCTACCTTCGCGAAAATTTCATCGATGACGACATGTTCATGATAAAGGCTGCTTCCATCAAATCTTTGTAAAAGGAAATGTCAATGATTGTTTGGGTAGCTTCCTTCAGACGGGTTGAGGGTGCAGGTTTTCCCGTCACATTACACGTCCATTTAGACCATGCTGTAACTCTCAACCATATGATATGTATCAGCCTCCAAATGCCTCAGTATGGTCGGGGTGGGTGTCCCAGGCTCCCAGATGGCCACTCGCCCTGAACGCTTCTTGAAATGCTCCCATATGATTGTTTCAGTTACAGCCTTTACTGAGAATGTCCTGCACACTGCCTCCTCGTGACAGAGGCTTCTTCCATCTAAGTGTGAGAACGAAGGCGAACGCCCGGCGCTCTTTAACGGGCTGATTGATATTCAATCTGGGGTAACTGCTGAACCCTGACTCTAAGCTAACCACAAACGGCGTATGAAGCGTGCAGCACTATACTCACTGGCATCTGTGGTGGAGGGGTGGACTTGGCACCTAGGATGTCTGGTCTCATCCGAAGTGCATACGAATTGAGCAACCAATCACCGGCTTTCGGTGGGTTATGGACCCTACACTTTGTCACGCTGTCTTGCGGGTTAGGTTTTGAATAGCTTAAGGCTTCGGTTGTGGACCTCTAAGAAAAACACTTCCTTTGGCCCGGGCAACCTGGCAGTACTGCACCCACAAATAATGTATGGAATCACTGGACTACACTCTACGTTGTTTACAAAGTCGCTTTGATCTGATCTGCTCTCTCTCCCTCTCTCTCTCTCGATGGCATGCACAGCCATCCACAAACTCATGTTTTGTTATCTTCTCTCCTTATCGCTGATGCAGAAAAGTAACACAATCCAAGATACACAAATGGGCCTACTCTTTCACTCTCGGATGCTGCAACTCTCCTCCGACCACGTTCGACATTCAGACTTGCAACGCATAATATGCTCACTCTGATGCGCATTGGTCAACAAACTGGGTTAGCCAGCCACCTTACGACCTCCTTCGTCAACTCACGATTGGACTCAGATAGATCGCATTGTAATTATCTATAGATGGCGAAGCTGTACACAAAATTGTCTTTCATACTGAGAAACTAGCCTTGATTCTGATCACGCACTAGTGGGTGCTACATCCTCTGTGTGCTTTGGTGGAACAACTATGAAAATGACATCTCGGGTTGATGTCTCCAGACTATCGGAGCCTACTATCCTGGCCGAATTCCGGAGTGAAGTGAAAGATAAATTGGGCGCCATCCCACCGTGCCCCCTAGAGTAACGTTGGGCTTTCGTCAAATCGGCCCTGAATTTCGCTTGTTTGGCCAGTTGCGGCATTATCTTTAGGTCTGCCAACCACTGGATAAAGGCGAACTTGCTCCGACTTCTGGACATCCGTAGTTCAATCCCCACCAACGAAGCCCAGTTGGTCCTAAAACGTGAGCTCACTGCAAGCCTAAGACGTGCTCGTGAGAATTGCTGGTCAGAACGCGCTGCTGAGATGGAATCAGCTGCTGCCTCCGGGGCCTTCCGAAAGCTGTTCCACATTATCCGTAACACCGGTACCAAAAGACGCGGAGTCAGCGGGGCAATTGGCGAAGCCGATGGAGAATTTATTCGTAGTCTTTATCGGCGCCTCAAAAGACGGACTGAACACTTGACCTTGCAATTCAACTGGCCTCTTGCGCCAACTGTTGTACCTCTTGATGTACGTGGTGTCCAGTGGTCCGTCCTTAGATCCACCCAGCGAAGCTGAAATTTGTAACACACTCACACTCCTCAAGCGCCACAAAGCTCCAGGCCCAGATGGCCTATCATCAGCTGCATACAAAGATGCAGGGTACGATATGGTGAGAGAATTAGCGCATATGTTCTCCACAATATGGGAAAAGTATAAAGTTCCTATGGATTGGATGAAATTCATCGTAGTTGACAGGAGTGTTCTGTGGGAATGCTCATTAAGGACCGTACCTGGAAAATATGCATCAATCACAAAATCTCTGTACCACCATACTCCAGGATGAGTAAGAGCTTACGGTAAGCTTTCGCTCCCGCTTGTTGTCTCCAGCGGAGTTCAACAAGGGCGTCCTATTTCACTGTTTCTCTTCAACTTCGGAGTTGACGATACCTTTAAGAAATCGGCTGGGTGCCTCGTAGGTGGTAGTGTCGAACTTCTCCCAGGGCACAGACTCGCTGAGCTGGAATACGCCGACAACATTGTCCTGCTCACTTCTATCATCCCAACAGATCAACTTCTACTTACCAATATGACAAGTGAAGTGGCTCGTTACGAAATGTATTTCGCGCCATGGAAGTGTTAAGTGCTACTCCAGGATTGGCGCGAGTCTGTACCCGCGCTCTGCTTGAGCAAGGAAAGGCTGGAGACTACAGAAAATTTGTTTACCTGGGCAGATGTATTATTGGAAATGACGGCATGGGAGAGGAAATACCCATGCGTATTTCGAAGGTCAGACTAGCCTTTCGAACCTGAAGCATTTCCGTCGCCGATACGACTTTAGTCGTTCCTTGAGAAGCCGAATGTGCAATACCACCGTGCGCCCCGTACTGCCGGATGGCCATGACAACTGACCCTCCAAGTTCAAGATATCCGTCGCCTGGTTGTGTTTGATACCCGCTGCTTATGTACCGTTGCCCGCGTTTGGTGGGAGCAACGCCTCGAATGATCAGATGCGCAGTCGGGTGTTTGACACAACCAACTCCTTAGAAAAAATGCAATTACAGCATCATCTCCGTTGGCTAGGACATGTATTAAGGATGCCTGTCCGGCGCATGTCGTTTCGCGCATTGTCTGTGCTCCCTCGACCTAACTGGGGGTGTGTGGAGAATAAGCGATGACTCGACGCAGTGATGAAGAAACTAACAGAATGTCTGTCACGTGAATGGCCGTCTTGGTTTCCCCGTTGAAACAGCAGAAATCGTGAGGAACGCTGGCTGTTTTCACTAATGGACGTGGCTTGAAGCCGAAATCAGTGGCGGAAGTGTATTTGCTTTTGCTGCAATCATCAAACATGACGCAAAATGTGTACAAAAAACAAGAAAAAGCTATACTTTATCCTCATTCTTTTTATTCTAACTCCATCAACTCATTCCTCCTTGGCACAGACTTAAATAAGGAAGGAATATATATATATATATATATATATATATATATATATATATATATATATATATATATATATATATATATATATATATATATATATATATATATATCAATGGACAGCTGTTGATTATGTCATATTCGGTCACAAACGAAGAGCAAACTCGTTGTTTTCTTTTTTTCCTAACTTGACATAATCCGTGTGCTTGTGAACTTACAGCGATTTTGAGAACGTCCAAGAAGGCTGCTGTTTTATATATCCCTACCCCACACAACCCGACTGTACATTTCGTTACCCATTTGACAGGCTCTTGTTGTTCAAATATGTCCGATTAATTTGGAGATAACACAAGTAGTACAACACGTCTTGAGCCTCTTCATAATCGACGTGTAAAGGTGCGTCACTCAAAGCGATTCGACAAGGCTGGCAACAGCTTGTGCTCGTCGTATTCTGTAGTCAATAAATAACTCGGACTACCGGGACGTACTGGAGTGACTCCAAACCATGATTACGTACGGAAGGGTAATAAGAAGACCAAGGCCGTTGAATAATTTTGCGCTATTTTTATTCGGAACCCATCTTTATACATACGCATGTTCAAATTTGATAATTGGTGAATAACTGGATGAACAATCACGGTTTTTCTGCACCTGGCCATGCTGCTTCTGGTTGGCTGAGGCTTCTCACTGTTCGTGGCCGCAAAGCTGTATCGTTATAAAAAACTTTAGGTGCTCAGGGAGTTGCATTGTAACTGGGTCATGTTGTGGAGGAGATTGTATCACGAATACCAAAGGCTAGAACGGCCTTGTGGTGCTGTCAAGACATCGAAATTTCCTTGAAAGGACAGATACGGTGCGTAGTACTTCGTCTTCTCTTTGTAAGACAAATTCAATGAGGGCTTTCCGTTTTTGCCCACCAATGTCTCTCAAAAGTTGCTGGTATATGGTGCGACACCGTATCAGTGAACGATATGCTACCTTGTGTTTGATGTGAAAAGTTGCACTATGAGCAAGGGAACTATTCTGCACTGAATCCGCTGGCTCTGACATGTTTTACGTATGCTTACTCAACGCTCGGAGAAAAAGACGACGCGGTGTTCAGAAAGTGCATCCGCGCTGACCTCACTCAGTGCCCCCCCCCCCCCCCCCCCCCCTCCAACGCCCTTGCTAAGGGCCAACGGAGAGGGGCTGCAGCTGGTTGGATGCTGAGGGATATGGCTTGGAATTGAAGCGGATGGCATGACTACCGTACGGCATGCTTACGAAGCTGGCCGTTCCTATAAACATTCACAAGCATTTTTGATGAACAAAGCGATATAATACGCGTGCGGTGAATACTTAAAGACTTCCACACAATCCTGTCTCTGAGTTGTGTACTTTCGTTTATTTTCACTGTATTGATGGCACCATGTCTGACTCCAAGCATTAGGAAGGCCATCGCCGAGACCTCTGCTGGGATTTGTTGCCATCAAATAAATGACTTGGAAGCTCTGACTGTTGCTGTTCAACAAAGGTGACAAATGCATGCATGCTTATTGAAGTTAGCAGAGTTGCTCCTGTCTACTGTTGTTGCCACCAGTGTATGCAGCATTCTCTCTGTTATGCTACAATTAATAATACACATCGGGCATCATGACAACTCGAAAACCCTGTGACAAGTACACACGCTAGGTTTGTATCATCAAAGTAATATACCAGTCCTGATTATGGGGAAAGTTGTGAAGCGTTTCGTATGTCCACCATCTTATCTAGCATACCACATTTCTACCAACAGAGCGCCACTGTTTTGTGCGTATTGCCAATGTAATTCCGTACCACTAAAAATGACTAAGTAGAGTCCAACACAACCCACTATGCTACCTTTACTTGCTGTTACCAATACTGCCACTGCTAATAGTAATCATGCTCAATACATGGCAGAACAAAAGCTGGACTTACTTGTGCGTAACTAATACGAGTACAAAATCTATTTCTTTACTTCTCACTTACTGGAAGACGAAAGATTTGGGTGCGTTAGTATACTTAATCATCCTGATAACTCACGAATTTCACAAATTACTCACCTTTTCCCGAGGTCGTGAAGATGCATGACAGTCCTCCTTATCACTATGAAAAGGGGGTGGTATTATCTAATAATGAATCTAACTCTCGGTTTGGCTAAACGATCCTTAGCTCCCCTAGACAGTCGATTACTGACAAAAATCGAAACATTTTGTACATGAGATTACCATCGGTCAATTTTGGTGCGGCTATACTAAACTATCATTCACTGGTGGGGGTGGAACGGCATCAGTTTGTCGTCGCCGGTGAACGTCGGTGATCCACGGAACTTTGCTGTTGCCCAGATTTTTTTATTGTTTGCACATTAGTATAGTAAAAGCAGTATATACTCCATAGCCACAAAGGCCCACTGCACTGATGGGGATAACCGGCAGCCAGACCCTGTGACCTGAAGTGGAGAACCACATGAGGTCCCAATAGATCATAAGTGAAAACGAGTCGAACAACATTGTGGATTACTGTCCACCACCAAAATAATCGGTGGTGAGGGGGATTCGAAACTCCGAGGTGGTAATCAAACGCTGTATACCACTCGATCACCACCGATCACCTGATCTTTAGAGACCTTACGTGGGTCGTGGTCATTCCAAGTCTCATTACTGGTTTCCCCTTTCTTCTGACAGTGCAGTGGGCCTCTCCTTGCTCTCATGCCTAAACAGAAAGTTTACAAATACGGCCAAGGCTAGGTGTATACTTGTTGCCTCTTACGAACTGCCTCTTAATTTTGTGCATTCTCCTAAAGAAGATTGTGTATCAATGGAGTATAAACGAATGATCGATGCTTGTGCAGTAAACTACTTGGCCACATATCCGCATCGCTGACTATTTGCACCACTGAACCAGGCCATCAACTTTATTAGCACAAAGTAGCCCACCTCCAACAAGTATTACATTCGACTTATAGAACGGATTATTTAATCCAGTAACCCTCCGAAGACAAACGTTTAGTCTTCTTGACACGGTCTTAAAAATAGAAGACTAACTGGGCTAAAAGATCATGACCTATATGTGCTTCCTTTGGCATTCCACTGATTGACTCAAGACTATAAATTTATGTGGAATGTACCGCAGGGTGTCTGCACCGAGCACGGCAAGTGCAAACGACGTAAGGGAAGAAAAACGAGCGGCTGAAATTTTTTTACACTTAATTTTTAGGAAAGCTAACAAGGAAGCGGGTAAGAGCACACCAAGTCACACACAACCTATCGGCAAGGTAACTAATCAGGAACGCCATTTGGTAACCTCTTCCTTCAACTGAGGGCGCTTCGTGGATCTTACTAACCCACGTCTCGAGGTCTCGTTTTCGAATCTCGCCATCGCCTGTCATTTTCCCATCTTGGGCAACTTGTGAATAGCTACTGCTTTCTTCCAAAAATGTTCACCATCGTTGTATAGTAGATAAAGCGGATCATCATCATCAACATTGTACAGCGTTTAACAGTAGGGCAAACCCCACTGACCACTGCCTTTCTTACCATGCTGCATGTCAAATTAGAAATTGTGAATATACAAGATGGATAGGGAATGGATATACACAAGTGGGAAAAGGAAAGAACGCCCTATTAGCCAACACTACGAATACACAGTCTAACTGTACAAACGCACAACGATCAATCATTCTGATTCAACAGAAAGGGACAACACGATCACCACGGTTCACGGTTCGCTGCCATATCCTTCAGTGTATCAAGCCAACTGGTTGAGGGATCTTTTAAACCCCAACCACGAAAATGTGAGGCACCTACTTTTCCTAAGTCTGCTGTACATTTTCTCATTCCTCGCTGCCAAGACATCTGTTGACCTCCATGTGGTTTCTCCAATCCTGAGGAGGAACAGACAATAGGGCACGATACGGTAGACGTGACTGTCATACGTAACACGTGCCTAACCAACGAAGCCTACTAAGCTGGATACGCTGTGATAGAGAACTCTCTGAACCCGTATCCAATACTCGATTTCTGATCTCAGTACTGCTTACTCGGTCATTCCATCCAATCTTAGCAATACTACGTAAATATCCATGGTCGAAAACCTCAAGATGACGAATATCTTCTGCACGTAGACTCCAAGTCTCGCAACCATACAAAACTGAACGCACCGCGGTACAGTACACACGACCCTTTACCTTCAGTGAAACATCAGGTCTCCACCACAAGTACTTCAGTCCAGCGTAGACCGCTCGAGCCTTGGATATACGCGTGCTCACCTCTACCATCTTGCTCCCATCCATCGTCACGCTGCTGCCGAGGTAGGTGAGGCGGGCGACAATTGTCAGCACCTCCCGTTGCAAGCCATTCTCCATTATCCCGTCCATAACGAATTTGAACAGGAATGGAGAAACTGGACATCCCTGTCGAACACCGCACACAGTTTCGAACCGACTGGATAGTTCACCGTAAACCCTTACGCGGCCAGAAGTATGAGAGTACAATGATCTCGGTAGATTCTCGAATTTCTGTGGTCTACCTTCCCGGTAAAAAGCAATAAATAGCGCCGTCCGGTACAATAAATCCGAGGCACCTTTCAAGTCGAGGAAAACCAATATTGTCGGTCAACGGCGCGTGTGACGCGTCTCAAGTAATTGACGAAGAGTAAAAATCTGGTCGACGCATCCTGAACTTGGGCAGAATCCGACCTGTTGGTCACGGGCGTTCCTCTCGCGAACCGATGTTAGACGACGCAGCAAAATCGAGGCTTATACCTTGGTGATTATCAGAATTAAGCTAATCCCACGATGATAACTAGTCATTGCGTATTCCCTTTTTGAAGATGGTATAATCAATGACTCGCCCCATAATAGCTGGATACGTTCCTCCTACCAATCGTCACGGAGCAAGGTGGTAAATGATTTTATCAATGAATCACCACCACCCTTTTTGAAAACAACCGGAGGGAGTGAGTTGCGACCAGCCGCTTCCCCTCACTCTACCAATCGAATGCTCGACTCCACTCCCTCTTTCGATGGGGGTTCAAGTGATACTACTCAAGGAAGTACAGTTGTTGACACAGGAGTAACTACACTAGCGTGCGGCCAGCTAAACCGCTCCTTGAAGTATTCGGCCCAACGGTCCAGCCTTTACTGTTTGCCATGAATAGGCTCTCCGTTTCCGTCGTACATCGTTTCACTGACCAGAGTTCGCCGTTCACCGATTTCACGAATAAGTTTCAACAGTTTTTGACTGTTACCTGAAGCAGCTGCTACTTCCATCTCTTCTGTTACCTTGACCCATCAATTTTCACGATTCTTATTAGGGCTTTCGTAACTTGCTTTTGTAGATTTCTTCGTATTTTATTCATCTTCTTGCAGTGAGAGAGCTGACGATTTTGGTAGCCTGGACTCAACGACTCTTGAGAAATCTAGTGTCTGATGGACATCGGATCTGAGAGCACAAGCGAAACCTCCTGCAACATGCATTGCCCGCTGGATATGGGCCTAATGCTCATCTACATTACTGATCGTCGTCGTTCCTAGCTCATGTGCCATCTTCTGTTCATAACGGGTACAGACTTCTGAATCAGACAAACGTTGTGCTGCTAACCCGGTTTGCCGTTTGTGTCGATGACCATGGAGCTGGAGAGATAATGGCACTAGAACTAATACATGCTCAAACTCTACGTACGTGGACCAGTGAGACCTACAGTTGTGAACAGAACTGCGTCACCGGCAGCTTACTGCGATGTGATCAGTTTGACTCACACTACCAGTAGAACTGGAGAGCCGTGTCGTCATGCGACGCGAGCTGTGTCGGAAATTCGTATTAGATAGGAATAACCGATTGTCTTCAGAAAAGTGGAGAAACCTACCCCATTGTCTTTATGCTGAGCCGGTAAAACACAAAGCCCACATAAACAAGCTTCAGACTGACCAAGTTTGCGAACCTGTGCAATAAAATCACCAGCTAGCACTACAATGTCAGAACCGTTGCTCCTGCGAACCAGAGCGATGAGTTCACTATAGAACTCATCCTTCTGCATGTCACAGCTGCAGTCCGTTGGAGCGTATGCAGAGATTACAAACAAACTGCGCTTAATGCAGTCATGGTTTCGAACATCAACTGACCACTGGATTCTAACTGCACATAAACGACTGTTAACAGGGATCCAGTCTAAAAGGGCACCCTCAGCCTTGTCACTCAAGACTATTCCTACACCACGTTGACCCACAGCTCTAGCTACTTCGTCACCTGAAGTGCGCAGGAAGTACCTCGATGATATACCAGGAGCAGTTAGTTGACTCACACTACTCGAATCCTGCATACGCGTTTCACTTACTCAGCAGACATCAATCTTCAGAGAATCTACTGTGAGCACTAAGCACGCCTGCTGACTGGCCTGCATGAGTGTACGCACGTTGAAGGAGCCGAGATTCAGAGGATGACAAGGCTTGAGAAAAGGTGGGTTATGCGATTGTGGCTTATTTTCGACACTACATGACAATGAACCGTTGCAAGTATCGGGCGTGTTATCAGTGGGAGAATTATGGGCGAATAGAGGGGACAAAGAGGTGGTCGGGGGCAGAAGAGTGAGTTGAGTGAGAGAGGGATACGTTATTCGTTGTAAAATCAGTTTCTATTACCGACGCAACGATTGACATTTCGAACAAACTGCATGAGACCACGTGGAACGCGCCACTGTCAGATGGTATCAGGACTCGAAATCGAACCTTCATTAATTTACCACATTTGGGGCTGCGCGTGAGATGAGAACGACAAACGGATTCGCTCCCAGACAGAAAAACTGGACAAGATCACTGCAATGATTATCTGACTGATAGGTGCCCGGTGTTCTGTCGAACGACACAGGCTTTGCTCACAGCTAGTACATACCATCAATCCGAACCGGAGCGATTTCAAAAATGCGAACGATGGCGCATGTAGCCTTATTGATATTCCGCCGCCGTTCCAATTTTTTGCTACCGGGATCACGAACATCTCATTCATGAATTCTCCAAACCGAACCAACTATATGGACATGAGACCTTCATGACAGTCTGTAATCAAAGCTCTTTTTCCGGCAAGTCATCTAGGAGGGGGCCTTTGTAATGACCATGCGATCCGCCCCGTCTGTTTCTTGTCTGAGTGTACGTTTAGCGCACGCGGTAACTGCAGGCGCTACTTCCGATACACTTCTTTGTCACAAGCCAATGTGCGATCCTCGTACCTAAGCCCGGTCAGAATGAACGCAGTTGGCCCTTCATGGTTTTTTCCAGTGATCTTATCTTACAAGCTAAGGAGTTGGAATTTATTCGGGATCTGAGACACAGACCAACTGATTTGAAAAATAAGTATTTTGCAACCACGCATCTTTAGTGCGCCTACCTCTAGGCGGCGAAGACGAATGGCTGTCTGCTGCCAAAGTTGTTTTGTACTGGACATGAAAATGGTTAGCAACGAAACAAGAGGTATCTTGTGTTGGTGTCCAGGTATTGCAGATATTGCGATATTTACTCAGAAGCATTGATGGGTAACGATACATGTGGCAATGCTAGATCTATAAACTCGACAAAACACGAGACTGTTTCGATGGAGTTAACGATGGATTGCGTGTCTGGTGGCCAGAGGTTCAAATCCCGCCTCTGCCGGTCACTTTGGTGGTCGTCCTGCTTGTTACCATTGCTGACTACTAGGGACCTCACGTGGTGCTCCAGTGAAAGCCTCAGGGTCAGGTAGCCAGTTATCCCGAAAAGTGCAATACGCTTTCAAGGCTGTAAGAGGTACCCATTGCACTGCAATTATGTGCAAGCGTACAATTAAAAAATGCAACAGCATCCGTAAGATTCACGGAAAAGGACATTTCCCAATTAACTGCTCTGTTCGAGGCTTACAACAGATACACCCCACTGGTAGCTATTTGCGGTAAGGTGCGTAAAGCCTCGAAGAATCGAGAGCTTGAGAAATCACTGCAAACAGCAATGATCTCTAAAAATGTAAGGACACAATGGTGTGTGGTCGGTAGTTGCCACAACCTCTACGGGCGATTCCAACTATCTCGCTGAGTCCGCTCAGAGCTAAAGGTGGATAGAAACTAAACTGATCTGCATCTCATCCAATCCCATTGTTCTAAGCATCCAACCTTCACTAACAATTTATTTCATACTCGAACATGAAGTCCGCTGGGATCGCACCCAGTTTCAGTTCCGACAGTTATTACCATGCAATGGATGCGGTGGTTTTGGTTTCTATTTTCTAGCGCCAGCCTTAATCGGGAATGATGAGAACGAACAAGGACATGGCAGGTGTAATAGCAGAAATGCAAATATCGGTATCGAGTCGATAAAGAAAGTACGATGAAACAAGAGTGCCACTGATCGTGACACCTAGACATACCCTCGAATGTAGCTAACCATAGAGTGTGAGTCTGCTGGGCCCCACCCAGAAAATCTAACACACTTCACACGGCTAGGTCCACTGGTTAGGTTTATCAGAATTTTTCTGTCATAAACTGGCCACACTTACTCATCTTCCAATCACTACCCGCCTCAGCAAACATTGCGCACCGAAGAATTCTGTCAGAGGACATGCGCAACACATACCCTAACCATCTCAGCCTGGTAAGCTTAAATGTTTCATCTAATGACTTGGTCCGTGAACTTAGGACTCTACACCGAACCTCAGCAGTGCTTATAGGGTGTTCCCACCATGTCCGAGCAGTGCTACGGAGACATCGGTGTTCAAATACCGACAATCCTCGTATATTCTTCACCGGTAGTAGCCATGTCTCCCAACGGCGAAGAAACACGGGCCTGACCACTGCGGCGTACACTCGACCCTTGATAGATGAGCGGATGTCATGCCGACGCCACAGATGACTCAAGCTGGAAAATGCTGAACGAGCCTTCTGTGCACGCAGACACCTCATTCGATGTCCAACCTCCGGGCGAAATGCAGCTGCCCAGATAATAGAACTTTTCTATCTGGTCTGTAGTCTCCCCAAATTTGATGTTGAATCAACCCGGTCCTACAACAGCATCTTGCAAACAGAACGCACAAAACACATCGAACATTGATACGCAGTTACTCATGCTGTCTGTCGTCTACATATTCAAGGTCTGGCACTTTTTCGCCCGGGAAAAGTTCAATGACACTATCGTCGTCTGACAAAATCGCGGTCTCTAGGACCATATCAATCGCAAAATGAGCAAGATAGCAAACCTGACAAACATCAATTTTTCGTGATAAACTCGGGTGAGAGTACCGTAAGCTTAAACTGGACTCCGGCTATTCATGTAGAAGCCTAATGAGGGAAATGAATTCCTCTGGCACACCTTTCAACAAGAGGTAGCACCAGTGTGGTCGACTGAGTCACACGCCGCTACAAAATCAAGAGGACGGGAGGAGTGACTGTGTTCTCAAATTTATGAAAGAGTATAGATGCGACCAGTACAACCTCGACCAGGTCCAAAACCAACGTTGGGTAAGTGGTGGAGAATAATACCAGCGAGCAGTTTTGGCACGATGCTAACCAGACTTCTTCCCCTGCGGTAGCAATGCCGAGCCACCATCTTCGAAAAGAGACGTAGGCAACCTATCCGGTCCAGCAGCTTATCTCGCGTAGAACCTCCGTTTCTGAGGAAGGATTAGTATCTGTGTCTAGAGCTGTAACCATCGTGCTAGTTAGCCAACCTGTCGTGAATAAAGGCCAATCAAAAGTGTTCCTCGAAATGCTCCACCAAACAAACTAGGAAACGCCTAAGTATGAATCAGTGAGACGTTCACCTTTGATCAGATCGTTAACGCTTGGCTTTCGTGGGCCGGTATAACTAAAAAGTCGGAAAAGGTTGCAACCGTTTCCAGTCAGTGCAGGTTTTTCCGTCCAATTACACTTCGCGAACCACCACTGCTCACGGTTGTTTATCCCGCTTCGGATCAATTGACGTTTAACGAATCTGCATTTTGATCAAATATCAGCCGGGATTCGCACATTGACGGCAAGCACCGAACCACCGCTCCTAGCGATTTAAAGGTGGATTATCATCCTGTCGGTCCCGTGATTTTTTGTGCCCAATGCTCACTGGAGGAAGCACTAGAGCAATTAACTCACCGTCCAGCAGTGGAAAAGTTTTTCTCGCAACCGTTACTCAGATTCAACACAGAGAGCGGCAACTGTCAGAATTCTTTCCCTGCCACCAGACTTGCTATTTTCTCCAACAAAGTCTAGTCCAGGAATGGTCGCATATTTGTACGCAAGACGACAAGGATGCTTGTTCGGAAAGAAACAGAACCAGAGAGCAGATGACATCACGTTGCTGAGAAATCCCAGTTGCGAACCTCACTGGATGTGTTTAGGACTTTTGGGTTGCAGGACGCTGCACATTGGGAAACTATCTGAAGTGGGTAGTTCCTGATACCTCGTTTTCGGGTACTCAATGAAACGTGATCACTCACGGTGTGACTATAGCAAGAGACCGGTGGAAGTGCTCAAAATATCATTTTTGCGTATATTCGATTCAGTCGCAGCGAATGCTAGCACCTCTCATAAGCCAGAACAAACATTCAACTCCCATCTTTCAAGATGGACCCATTATCCTCAACTCACGACCATGGTCAATACTCGGCTATTTTTCCTCAACCCTCCACTAAATGCTACCCCCAGCATCGACCTCATAAAACAGGCACCCTCCGCCATGCTGAACTCTTATTCTGCACTCACCCCCCAAATGGTCGCAAATAATACCGCTGATCCCATTGCTTCCACGAAAGGTTCGTTAGACTCTCGCAAGTAAGCGTAGCGGAAGTGGTATATTGCGTAGCCTCAACAGCCCACTGAGTCATTACACACAACCGACAATCAGACCCTCAAACAAAACTTGAATTTCGAGTTCTACCATACACACTTCGGCGTACCAGTGATCTCGTCTCCATCGATATTCAAGCACCTCCCTCCTTCACCTGCTTCTCAAGCTGGTTGCACACTCCGCTCCGACTCATTTTCTGATTACGCACAAGGATAGGATTCATCCCATTACGGACAACCGCGACCTCAGATTCCGCACCTTCGCTCAGCAGGATTTGTTAGCCTGATTCAACACAATTTCCGAACAAGACGACCCGTTTCGACTGGACACACGACGCCACCCTTCAGCTCAGGCAACCGGACTACAGGCTAACATCTCCCAACCGTTCCCGAACTGTGGCAAATTTCAGCTATAGAAATTCTTCTGGAGACCCACTTCGCTGCCAACTAACGTCGTACTTGGAAGCGTTTACCATCAACTGCCTCATACGTCCTCTTGGTGCTACCAATCTGGGTGCGCAACTGACGCGACCGTTGCTACAAGTATTCCATTGGAACTGACCCGTTACCCACACAGGCGCTCAGCTGATCATGCGCAATCCACCGTCGTTCAAACACCCGATTCATCTATTTTATTTGTTACCTTTTCATTCGTCGCGGCATATTAGACGACTGCTCTCCTAGATTCCCACTGAACCTCATCACAACCACTTCTGTTGCCGGCACATCAAAATTGTGCCCACCAGATGCCAGCGTGCAATAAACGCCCAAGCTTACTATACCGCGGCTGGTTACTCGGAGAGGAGAAGCCGCCTTCATGATGACACGTCAATGAAGCTTACTGGATTTTTGATACCAGAGACGTCACCCGGCGTTTTCCGCGCGCCCGGGCCCTTGACAGTCATGCGCGAGCTGCGAGACAGCAGCTTGTTGGCGTATGGCTGCTGCTGGCCCTCTAGGAGTTCGATCACCATCCCGCTGAACTAACCTAATCCTACTCAGCCCGTTTCCACAAACCTTCGCCACAGCCGTTGGACTATGCCCTAAATCTCGTCCGCCTATTCAGAGGTAACAGTCTTCGCACGTCGACCGCCGAGATTTTGGACCACGGTTAACCTCAACCTGGCTTTGTCAGCCTGTTGAACAACTTGCCGCGGCGTGGTCGCTGATCTAAGCATCTTGAGACCAAAGGTGAGAGCCGGGCACCCACTGTAAACTAAAGAAATGGAGGATATCCTAACGGTACAACAGCTCATTAACTCCGAAGTGTAACTCATATTAGAAACTCTACGCACCAAACACCTTGCACGCCCAGAAAGCCAAAAACCTAGTACTGCGACGTCCTCGCCGATCGTGGGGAGGAGCTTGTGGACTTTGGCTCGTCAGCATTGACTGGGGATATCCGTATTCGCATTCTCTGATCAAACAGGTTTCGCACCCATCTCATAACTCTGAATTATGTCCAGATCTATCCCTACATCTTTCTTAGCCTACTTGATGGGCTAATACCAAGTTGTCCAAACTGCTGGAGTCTCTGTACACCGGTGCTCTTTCCCTAACCATCCCTTATTTGTAAACCATGAAGCATACCACCAGAATGATTAACCAGCCCTTAAGCTAACATCCTTTTGCTCAAAGTTAGAGAAGTCGTGATCACGGAGCAGCTCTTGTATCATCGTGAATGCTACGCGATGTTGGTTCAAGCTCCACACACTCACGAAACCCACTGTTTATATTTTCCCCGTGAAGATTCCGCTTTCAAGCGCAGCTTTAGCAGTTTTTAAAAGACCAGCTACTTTTCTCGTGCACAGCAGCTTTCTAGATTGCAGGACCCATCCCATCTAGCCTAAATCACGCTCACCCTCTTATAGTAACCGCACACAAGCACCATACTAACATCACTGCGAAATGAAACGATACGACCGACGGTGAACCAAAGCTCATGCAAATGCACTGAGTGACAAGGAGGCTTCAGTTCATGATCTGCGTGAGACGAATCAGTACCGACTTAGTGTAACAGCACACACAAGACAGTGAGATTATCTCGAGGATTGGTTGCATCCGACAAACCAAAAGACCAACCGGATCAATCACCAGTACGATAATACGCACGACAAAAGCTTACGGTTTAATCTATTTCCTACAGAATCAACGTATGGCAACTATAGCATAGCAAAACAAAATGAAACCGCGATGCCAGAAGCCACTTCGTCTACTAGGCCGGATGGTTTCGCTTGTTTCATCTAACCAGCGAATCCTAAAAGATCCCATGCCAATCAGCTTACTGATCGTGACGAGATGATCCTCTCGAAACAAATGCGAATTATTCAGAAAAATGAACTTTAGTGGTCCGGTCATGGTTGGTCAACGCCAGATCAGCCTGAGGCTTAGGCAACCGCGGGGTAGAATCCACTCGCTCGATAGCATACCTAAAAATCAGAACACTATAGTCACTGAAGCGCCAAGAAAAAGCACAAGTCTCAACTCTACATATGTGGGGAACATGTCCAACCCCGCGTTTCATGTCACTAGACAAAGACCATATCTTACGGGCAGCTGAAAACGGATGCAGACCAACGTGGAAAAGAGAATGTGGGCGAACCACGACCTAGACGCATACTGACCGTGCAGTAAAACCCACTAGCGGCAGGAAATTCAACGGAAACAAAACACAGAGTTACAATATAATAATTTACTGCTAACCGGTGGAAGGACTAACTTTACAGCACAACCGCATATGCGAATCAGCGGTCGCCAGAACCAACATTGGGGCTGGCAGTGGAACCAAATCTCGTTAGTGAAATCAGTACGGAGTGGACCCACTTGACGTCAAAATTAAAGACTTTCATCCAAGAAGTTAATAACTGGAGGCCATCCACTCGATATTAAGCACTTGCGTACTGACTGTTGAATCTGTGCTGAAAGGCTTTGGCTTTGAAGATCGCTTGACCGGCCCCGACAAATTTGTCCAGACCGGCTATGTACAACGCAGAGACGCATTTATTAGTGTCCCTGAGAGGGATTATTCCCACCGCCAGCGGTTATAGCAGCCATGGCTTGATAAACATTCTGAGCCATCGTTTGCGGATTCATATGCTGTGCAGCACTCAACTGTTGGGCGTGCACAAACTGAGCCTGCGCAGCACTAAACTGAGACAACAACTGCTGAGGCTGACAATTCATTTGCTGAAACTGTGCGTTTGAAAGTTGTGAACTAACCATAGAGGGGTCCATAGCATTCTGAGGATGTGCGTTTTGCTGGGGCTGATTACTGGACGCAGAATGATTAACCATCGGCAACAAGCCAGCGGGATTGATGGAGTTGGGCGCAGCTAGGACTGATGCAGGATAATAGCCGGTATTTTGTTGATTAGGGGCAAACATGACACCCTGTGCGTATTGCAAGATCGGGAACGGATGAGCGTGCTCCGAAAAATGTCCCAGTGCGGGGGGGAATTGTTGCTGCGTCGACTGTTGGGACGTCGTAGATGAAGACTGTGCCTGTTCACTTAGGCTCGCGGGTACCTGCATGGGATTCGATGGTACTGTTATCAACTGCTGACCTTGGTAAACAGGTTGCCCGGATGTTTGGGGGATCGCTAAGTTCCCCAACATCAAAGCAGACGAACACCCAGCACCGGGCATACCCGCGGGAAACAAATGAGACCCCACTGGTGGAGCGTGAACAAGAATTGGCATTCCGTTCGCAGACTGTGAAAAATGATACGCCACCGGTGACTGCAAACTAGCCATCGACACATTCGACTGGGGCTGTCCGTAATTCGAATGTGTCGTTGATGACGATTCGTTTGATCGCTGTCGTGCCAAGCTCATATTTGCTGTAGTGGTGAAGGGATTTCCGTGGGGTGGGCCTGTAACAAATATGGGCTGGGAAGTCATTTGTGCAACGGATATACCGGGTTGCTGCGGGTGTTGCAAGAATATATTTGTTCCGGGGTTGAGTCCACCCGGAAAACCTTGGTGCAAGTTCGGCGGAAGCGTCCCCGCTCTTATATGATGGTGCATGTTGGCTGGTAATGGCCCTGGGACCATATTTTGAACTAAATGCGGGATCTGGTTGGAATGCGACGCGTAGGACATTGAGACCGCCGCGTACCGTTGGGCCTGATGTCCGAGGAGAGGTGGCAAAGTCGGCATGGTAAAACTGACTGGGTGAGATACACTTACAACAGCTGGCGAAGCTGAGTATGGTGTAGGTTGCGTCTGAGGTATTGGCTGTTGCACAGGTTGTTGTGGGACAACATACTGCAAACCCATTGGATGAAAAAGAGGAGCATTCGGGTCCAAGGTCGACTTCTTTACCTTAGTTTCAGTAGATGAAGTTGTCGTTACAGTTGAAGTTGCAGTAGAGCAGGTTTCGGGGGCTGTTACCAGCTTCGCAACGGACGGCTCCACGACTATGATATCTTCAGCCGCCTTTGGCTCTACCGTTTTTGAAGGCACACTTTTTTGTTCCACGGGTTCAGTATCCACCATTGCTGGAGAACATTCCTGACTATCGGCCTTGCGTGGAGCCTCGGTCAGTTTCTGACCACTGACAGAAGCACGGCTCAAATCTGTGGTGTTATTCACAGCACTAGGACGAACGGGAAGTGTGCGCTGACGACCACCACGTGTGCGGCGGTTTTGAATCAAACAAGGTGTTGGCTCCTTGACTTCACGAGAAACTGCACTGAATGCCTGTTCCTCATCATCAGAAACCCCTTCGAGCTGCGTTCCCGGAGACTGGCTACGCTCGATATCCTCGGCAAGTTTGGCACACCGAGCTTCCATTTCAGAAAAGTTAGGCGCGCTTCGGTCTACAGGAGTACTAATTTATACGTTCGAATGAGAAAGTGTATACTCACGTGTATTCCCTGAGATCAGCATTATATGTTGAGGATACCGAAAACAGTTCTTTGTTCGTCTTGAACATTTCATCGGCAGGAAACCCGCCTTCATCCAGCGAACAGTCCTTCACTGCTTCTGACGGCTCAAAAAATGGAACCAACTCTTTGTCGGGTGTCGTTGCTCGTGTGGAATCACACTCGGCAGTCAATTCTGCGTCGGTCTTTACTTCGTCTAGACGATAAATAAGAATGCAATCAGCTTACTCATCAAGCAGTCCGTGGGCCTGATCCCAGTAACACGTACCATTTTCCAGTTCGAAAGCAGAACGAGGGAATTGTTTGTCCCCACTTGTCCGTTTTTGCCACGCTGCGTACTGTAAGGGTATGCCAGACCCATATCACCCTGCGAACCTCCAAATTACTAAAACACAAAACTAACATCAGGAGAGATTGCTTTGATTACACCAAGTATCCGTTCGTTATCAATGGTCGTTACCTCGCCGATGTTGCCCTAACAATTAATAGATCGGGCTAGACACTTACTATGATATGGCGCCCCACTGCATAGGCAAACTCGCAATTGGAAAAAATTCCTATGTTATCTTCATGCTGGAACGAGTCAGTAAAATATACGTAACCTACCTGACCAGGGGCACATTTCGACAAATTGGAGGAAGCAACAGGCACGCGCTGGCTCCTAGTTCTGTAAGCAAATCGTTGTGAAAAACCGGACACAATATACCGAGGGATGTTTTTGGCTTTATTCCTTTGATTATGCGATGACATTCCGGGAGCAAAATAGTACTACAGATGAAGTAATCCCAACGACAGGAAATCCAGCACACCACTGTTCTGTAACGAATGCACCCGCACCAAGTCGGATGTTTGGAGATTTAGCCGATGTAAACAACTTTTTGCGGTTAATTTGGATTCAATGCGCTTAAGGTACGTTATTGGTGGAAAACGTTCTCCTTCTTAATTTAAATCTTTTATTTCGGTTGACTCCATTTCATTTCGCAGTCTAGAAGAATTACATACATAGGAAGCCAGGCCTTGAAGTCTTGAAGTAGTTCACTGGTGCGGTGATTGGGCCCTAATGCTCCCGGTTCTTGTATGTATCTTCTTTTCTCCTTTGCCACCGAGCTGGTCAGATGAGATCACAGGATATGGAGGCCTGAGCCCAATACGTATCCATTTTCTCGTGCTCAGTGCTTCAAATATTGCCATATCCGGCAAGAAGAAGGCGAAACATGTCGTCCTTTCCAATGGCCCCGAAGTTACAGTAGGTTTCTCGAAGTTCTTGAAGTGATGCCCAAATTCGAGGCTCAAGCTTCGTGGATCTTGGATCTTCTGTATTTTCTCCAGTTTTGAAAGGGAAACTTCTGGGCTGCGCAGGGGTACCGAACTCGTTGTGGAGAGTGTGTTAGTTAGAGAAGATCACGCAAGATCAAGTTGGAATAACAAGGATACAAGGGATGTTAGTAACGGTTCCAGTAACATTCTGGTTGGGAGTTTGGCGACGGAGTATGTCCAGCCCTTGCTTCAAAGCCTCTTTTGTTGGGCGTCCACCATCTCATGCGGGAGGTTACTCCAAATGGGGGTCACCCTTGGCGTGAAAAAGTACTGCCTGAGGGATGTCCGTAGGTGATTTCTAAATAGTTTCTTAGTACGTCCTCTGGGAGTATCTGAGTGGGGTTGCGTGCAGAATCGACCAACTAGCCCGGAAGAGAAAAGGTGGGAAATTAAGGAAGTATCTTCTCAAATACGCCTCACTTGCTGGGTGTAGAGGTAGAGTGCACTCAGTCCTAAGGGGTAAAAATAAGCTAGTCAGCACCTGTGGGGCTTCTTTGGCTCTCCTCTTAACTGGCTGGAGACAGTTGCGGTCACGGACGAGACCAGTGTGTCCAATTTGGCTGCCTCATTCCAAGGTGGGTCAGGCGCAGGTATCTTCAAGAACCTGAAACTATTTATAGGGTATACTGGGATTGTTCACTGAGTGAGATTTAAAATCCGGACGGCAGCGCAGCCAGTCTTCAGTCGACGTGATGAGAAAGAGGGCTTGCCGGTCAGCCGAAAACCTAGTGTGCGATTTTGGTCTGCCCTCTGAACTGGCGACTTTCCGTTAGTCCAAGAGGGCCGATCCATAGAACTATCAAAGAACACACTGACGCTTTTATCGTCGTTTGTCGGTAGGCTGCTTTCCGCTGACTGGAGCTTGCATGCACTCATCGCTGACAGCAGTTGTGTACCTGAAGAGTCCCATATGGTCACATAGTCCTAGCATGAGGCAGTGTTGGAATTCACAGCTTCTGGGAAATCGTTCATTTGGATTAGGAGCCATCCGACCACAGGACTTAAGGCCAGTTCAGCGCTGCCGGTGTGCCAGATACTTATAAACACGAACAAATGTTTTGTTTGAAGGAATGCCGAATATGGTAGCTCTGTTTGCTCCGCCTGAGCGCCCTGTAAGCGTGCTCTTGCGTTCCTTCAATACACAGGTTATCCCGCTCCAACGTTTCCAGCCTTCTCCTTTGCGCGCTTCCGAGTTAAGTCGCGGTGGTGGTACGAACCAAAAACTGCCGGCTGTGGACCCTATACGAGAGTAGGTTCTGACTTAGGATAATCCTAACCTGACGAGTCCGGAAAACAAATACTTTCCAACTAGGGCCCTCATTAGTCCTTGAATCATATTAATTTCCTTGTATACGCAATTTCCACTATATGGATGTTAAATAACTGATACTTTTAATGCACTCGTTTTATTTTTTTCTCATATCATTGTGACACCAATGTCGATTGAAAAATTCTTCTTCTGCTTACATCAATACATTTTGTTACCAATTTTGGGCCGCCTTCTCCAACCTAATTCGTACTGACAATGTCTTGTGGTCGACAATTGATCTGCGCTCGGCAAACTGACTTTTTCTTTCCGTGGTAGTAATTTCTTACTGAGGTTACTTTGAGGACTGGTTGTAACAGCCGGTCGTGGAAAATCCCCCTTTTTCCCTCGCGATTCAGTGTTTTTTCCCAACATCACTCATTTCCATACACTATTGACTTGTCTTTACGAACTGGTTGTTTTTCTGGACCAATTGTTGTTTGTTCGCGCCCAGAGCGCTATTTTGGCACATCCTTGTTCAGGACCTGCGTGACGCACGTGCTGTCTGCTCACACGCTGCCATTCGGTTTCTCGTTGTTGAGTCTTTGTGATCGTATTATTGAGGTTTGTATATTGTTTATGTCATTGTTTATTTTAATAATCTAGTATCGTAGAATTATCACGGATAATCGCCTTCTGATTTCGGGATCCGTTGCGAATTTGGCTACGCATTGCTCAAACGTTCGTAACAATACTCAATAGATCTATTTGGAACGAGGAAAAATCACGCAAAATGCCAAGAAAAGGATCAAAAGCAGTCGAATCCGGACAGGAAGTAATACGGCTAGTTTCCGGGGAAGTTTTGGGGACATATGATTCTTTAGTTAATGCTAGATCGCCTAGTCCTGTCAGTGCTAGCTCATGTGTTATTGAAAGCAATATTGATCGTAATGATGTCGATTTATATAAGCTGAGAATACTAGAACTAGAGCAACAGTTACTATCGGCTAGACTGCAGGCGCAGGAAGCAGAGAAGTGTACACAGAAACAGCGAGAGCATGAGACCAGTGACTTCGACACTTCCGATAGATTAGGGTGCAATAAGGTAGGGAACCCCACGCCGGTCGCCGAATACAAACCACCATCGATCGATCTGCCTAGAGTGGAGTTAACGGTTTTCGACGGGCGAGCTGAGCAATACTGCAAGTTTGTCAAACAGTTCGAGACGTTCGTTGAAAACAAGGTAACCGACCCTGGGCAAAGGCTTCTTTATCTTACTCACTACTGCCGAGGCCGAGCGCGAGAAGCTATCGACGGGTGCACCATGCTCGATCCAGAACAAGGCTACACAAGGGCAAGAAAGATTCTGAGGGACTTGTTTGGCCAACCTTTCAAAGTAGCCCGTAACCTAATAGAGGGCGTGATGGCAGAGGCAAAGAGAACCAAGGGCGACGTCTACACCATGGCCGACCTGGTGATCAAGATGCAGAACTGCTCAATAGCCCTCGACCATTTAGGTTACAGGGCTGACCTAGACGCCATGCACACTTTGGAAGGCATAGTCCGTCACCTCTCTCCCGAACTACGAGGTCGGTGGGCGGAAGAAGCTGAACGGATAAGCCGAGGCGACAGAGAAGCCAACTTCGAAGACCTGACTGAATACTTAGACAGGCAAACGAAGATAGCTGACAGCAGATTCGGCCGACTCATCCGGGACAACAACCGAGCAAATAAGCCCGTTACTAGCCAAGCCCAAACCTTTGTACGGGAATATCCAAAGTACCAGCCTTGGACCAACACACACGTCATTTCACGAGATGCTACGGCGAAACCAAATTGCAGATCCTGTGGTACTAGTCATGGCCTACCAGAATGCCCCAAGTTCGGCAACGCCACAATAGACGAACGGTGGGGAATGGCTAGGATGGCAGGAGCATGTTTCATCTTTCTCAACACCACGCACCGGGCAGCAGCCTGTAGAACAAGGAATCGATGTGGTTACGAGGGCTGCACGGGCAGACACCATCGGCTGCTGCATCAGGCGAGAATAACCATATCCGAGGCGATTGCCAAGCCCAGCGTGATTTGTTCAACTTCACAATCTGCCAGTAAACCGGTACGTTTAGGCGTAGTGGCCGTGGGAGTAGTGACTCCGACTGGGATAGTCAAGGCGTTGGCTTTCGTTGATAGTGGATCCGACACCACTTTAGTGAAAGAGCGGTTTGCCGACAAACACCAACTGGCTAAAGGTGCGACGTCGTTAGCAGTGAGCACGGTGGGTGGAACACAGGTAATGACTGCCGGTAGATTAAGGCTGCAACTCATCTCTCTAGACACTAACGAGGAAATTGAACCAACGGAGGCATTCACGTTAGCGGATCTCCCCATGCGAGCACCAAGGTCGGTGGACGCAATCTTGACTCGGTGGCCCCACCTGCAGGATGTAACCGTCGTAGACTGGGAAGATGATGAGGTGGATCTCCTCATCGGATGCGACGTGCCAGAGGCGCATTGGGTGCTTGACCAAAGAGTGGGCGACCGCCAGGCACCTTATGCCGTACGCACGGCTCTGGGATGGATGTTATACGGTCCAGTAGGGGTACGCGGTTCCGTGAATTACTTATCCGCCGAAACGGACCGCATAGAGTATCATCTGCAACGGCTGTATGAAAAGGATTTTCATGACATTGGAGACGAAAGACCGACGTTGTCTCAAGAGGATCACTTCGCTCTACAAACGGTGCGGCAAGGCACTAGAGGCCTCAAAAAACAGTTCGAGGTTCCCCTCCCATGGCGCACACCGGTCGACCCGTGGACTGACAACAGAAATTATGTTCTCCAACGATTACTACGACTAAAAGAACGCTTCATTCGAGACCAGAATCTGTGGGAACGATACGCGGATTTGATGAAGCGAAACGAGGCCCTCGGTTATGTTGAAAAGGTGCCTGTTAACACCGACAGCAAAAGGGGTATCTGGTATCTGCCTCACCATCCGGTTATAAACCCCAAGAAACCCAATAAACTGCGGGTGGTTTTCGACTGTGCGGCCAAGTTCCAGGGCAAGTCGTTAAACGATCGCCTACTACAGGGGCCTGACTGGACCACACCACTGATCGATGTTCTGTGCCGTTTCAGAGTGGGTAAAGTGGCTTTGTCTGCTGACATTAGGGAAATTTTCCATCAGGTGAAGATTCCGGTAGGAGAACGAGATGCTTTGCGTTTCCTGTGGTGGGAAGGGAGCGACCGGGACAACGCAGTGGTGAATTATAGGATGACCGTCCACCCCTTCGGAGCCATATCGTCACCATTTTGTGCAAACTACGCCCTCCGAGAATCAGCGAACAAACATGGCGATCTAGTACATCGGACGGTGGTAGAAAGCGTCAGCAGGAACTTCTACGTCGACGACTACCTTGGGTCATTCGATGATGTGGAATCAGCTCTAGAGCAGTTCAGGGGTCTGACGAGATTGCTGGAAGAGGGCGGCTTCCATCTAACTAAATGGATGTCGAACGCTTCAGAAGTGCTGAAGGTCATCCCGTATCACGAAAAGGCCGAAAGGGTAAGAGATTTGGACGGCTCTCCACTTCCCATCGAGCGCACTTTAGGGATACAATGGGACGCGGAAACGGACGACTTTGTTTTCGAACTGAACGTTCCCGAGCTGCCAATAACCCGTCGTGGCATACTATCTGCCGTCTCAAGTTTGTTCGACCCGCTCGGTTTCGTCTCACCGTGGCTGCTACCCGGAAAGATCTTGCTGCAGCGGCTGTGCCGTAAGAAAGTCGATTGGGACCAGGCACTGGACCAAGGGGACCGGCTGGACTGGGAAGAATTTCCGAACACCTTGAAGAAATTAGGGGACATAAGAATCCCACGATGTTTGACTCCTGGCCATACGACACGGACTAGAGAACTACATGCCTTTTCCGATGCATCCGAAGTCGGTTATGGAGCTGTGGTGTACGGACGATGGTGCGCAGGAGATGGACAATATACCACGAGGATCCTGTTCGCCAAAGCCCGCGTTGCCCCACTGAAGTCGGTCTCAATCCCACGCCTTGAACTCAGCACAGCCGTGTTGGCAGTCAGGGTGGTGCAAGCTGTGAAGAGATGTTTCGATCTCTACATTTGGTCGGTGAGCTTCTGGACGGATTCAACGATAGTACTTCACTATATCAACAACGTCCGGAGCCGGTTTAGTACTTTTGTTGCTAGCCGGCTCACGATTATCCACGACGAATCAGCCACGAACCAGTGGAATCATGTCAGGTCTGGCGATAATCCGGCCGACCTGTGCTCCCGAGGTGCGAACAACTTCAGGCAACTGGACACGTGGACGAGGGGGCCAAACTTCCTGCAATTGCCCAAACAGGACTGGCCCGTGTTCGAATTAAAAACCCCTACGGAATTGGAACTGGAGATCAAAGGCGTAGTGATAGCAACCAACGTCGTCGAAGCGTCGTCCATTCTATCGCGACTGGTCAGGTTTTCTTCCTGGGTGAAGACGCTTCGTTCGCTAGTTTGGTTAACCAGGTTCAAGAGAAATTTACTATTCATGAAAGGGCTACGGCCCTCAGGTCGGATACCGGTCGGCCCGATAGGTCCCGATGAGCTACAAGGGGCAGAGTACGATATTTTCAGAATGATACAACGCGAGGCTTTCGCCCAAGAACTCAAGAGGGCGGAAGAAGTGGGGCCGACCAATGAAGACATGCCATCTCCAAGAGGCGAGCTGAAGCGTTTAAACCCCAAACTCATCAACGGACTGCTACGGGTGGATGGTAGGCTGACCAACGCCCACCTGAACTTCGACACAAAGTATCCTATACTGCTGCCTGCGAGACAAACTGTAGTAGAGCTAATGATTCAACACGTCCACGCCATGGAGGGACATGCCGGGGAAAGTCACGTGACGAGCGTCATCCGAAAGCGTCTTTGGTTGTTGAGAGGACGAGAGACTGTAAAACGCGTAATCCGACGGTGTGTGCAATGCAGGAGACGCAATGCCACAGCAGGCAAACAACTCATGGCCCCACTACCAGAATGCAGGGTGACTACGGGCTGGTGGCCGTTCAGTGACACCGGGTTGGATTATTTCGGGCCCTTGTGGATCAAGTGCGGGAAAAGATTAGAAAAGCGATACGGATGTATCATGACGTGCATGAAATCACGTGCGGTACACCTAGAAGTCGCACATTCGATGACGACCGATTCGTTTCTACGGGCCTTGCAGAGATTTATCAACCGAAGAGGCGTACCGGCCGATATATACTCAGATAATGGATCGAACTTTGTGGGCGCTCAACGGGAATTGCAGCGTTGGCACAAGAACATAAACAGGGACGAACTGCAGAATCGAACCGTGGCCTACGGCATACGATGGCATTTCAACCCCCCACAGGCCAGTCACCGAGGCGGCATATGGGAACGCATGATCCGGTCCGCCAGACGGATATTGCTGTCAATCATGGAGCAGCAGCCGCCCGACGACGAGACGCTGAACACCGTCATGACTGAGGTGGAGCGAATCCTGAACAACCGCCCCCTGGTTCCAGTATTGAACGACGACCCCACCCACCTGGCGCTCACCCCGAACGACTTATTGACGTTAAGGTCAAACGAGGGTTTCCAAGGGCCGGCAAACCTTCGTGGGAGCTACCTCCACGGGTGGAAGCAAGCGAACTATCTGGCCAAGGTCTTCTGGAGGCGATGGCTACGGGAGTACCTACCGGCTTTGCAGACTCGACAGAAGTGGCTGGCCAAAACAAGACCATTCAAAGTTGGGGACGTGGTTATGATCGCCGACGAACGCGCACATTTCAGCGCTTGGTCTTTGGGAGTAGTTACGGAAACCATCAAAAGCACTGACGAAATGATAAGAACGGTGAAGGTGAAGACAGCTAACGGAGTGCTCATTCGTGACATACGCAGTATTAACCTACTCGAGAGCGAAGACGGAGAAGCTGATAACCCTGAGGCCTAGTAAACCTTTTTCACACCAGTAATCGAGGTGGATAAAGAAACACCATATATACCACACAATCTCCGTCAAACACGTTAAGGTGCTCGCGGTCCTTTCGTTGACATTACAGAAGGTTCTTTCCGATATGTGGTGATGAGTGCGATTCCATTATACATCCCGATACATACACGCATGCACGACGCACTCTACATCCCGTAAACCCATCATACATGTGACAGTGTTCTTTGTTTGCCTTTTGTTGACGCTACCGAATGCCCCTTGCATATGTGGAAGTAGCGGAGCTCAGGTCACACATACATGCTACATTTACTCGTTTTCTTGCCACGCGGTCTTTTGTTGACATTGCAGAAAGTCCTCCTTTGATGTGTAGTCATACCTGTGGTTTCATTGTAACCCCGGCACACACACACACACACACACACGCACACACACACACACGCACACACACACACACTCAAGCACGTACATCCAGGACCGGACGGCCCCTTACAAGGACAACGTCTATGTGACCATTCACGCCCGCCATCGGTCATTTGGTCTTGTGGAAGATGTAGACTAGCCTCACGTCTATGTAGCCAATGGGTTAGGTGCGACCAGTAGTAGAACGTCGACGACGAGCATTAGACGCGCGCACTGACAGCAGGGCCTGGGCAGGTAGGAAGAATCAGTACCTTTATACCGAACCTTTGACTTTGCTAAGGATCCAGGAGGATTTTGGTGGGCGGTGTAACAGCCGGTCGTGGAAAATCCCCCTTTTTCCCTCGCGATTCAGTGTTTTTCCCAACATCACTCATTTCCATACACTATTGACTTGTCTTTACGAACTGGTTGTTTTTCTGGACCAATTGTTGTTTTTTCGCGCCCAGAGCGCTATTTTGGCACATCCTTGCTCAGGACCTGCGTGACGCACGTGCTGTCTGCTCACACGCTGCCATTCGGTTTCTCGTTGTTGAGTCTTTGTGATCGTATTATTGAGGTTTGTATATTGTTTATGTCATTGTTTATTTTAATAATCTAGTATCGTAGAATTATCACGGATAATCGCCTTCTGATTTCGGGATCCGTTGCGAATTTGGCTACGCATTGCTCAAACGTTCGTAACACTGGTGGTACGGTAGTGAGTTGCACTGATTCAACACAAGTTTGTTTCATTATGGCTCGGTTTAACTTTCTCGCTTGCGTCGACTGGTCGTAGACTTTCAGGTCGTTTACGCTGATTTTTGGCTGCCACGCTCAATAAATTGTTCTTTTGGGCCTGATTATGCTTGGATAACTTGTTGTATTTGTTTGGACTTCAAGACAGGTACTTAATATTTACTGTTTTTGATCAGCTGTCCCCTTTTTACAGAATTTTTTCCTATTTTTGACTACCTTTTTGACTGGATGATGACCGAGGCTCAATGTCAGAGGTATGATAGTGCCTGCACTTATATTCTACTGGCCATAGTGTCGTAGAATTTGCAGAGCAGTCGCGTTCTTGGTTTGGGTTCTGCGTTGATTTAGGTTACGCGTTGCTTTGAGGCCCAAAGGTGCTATCCAGAATGAGTGAAGCTTATTAGTCCGTGAATTGAGCATTGAATCGTTGGTTAGGCTTCAACCGGACCAGGACTTGAGTGTATTGTTCTTTAGAACCATTACCACGAGCATCGTTTTACGGTTACCCGACTCACCTAGGTATATCCATTTACATCAGATACACTGCTGTACGTGTGGCTGGTATCCACTTTAAACCTGACCCGGAATCGTCCATTTTGACGGTCTCCTCAGTCGCCACTCAGTTTTTCACTGATGACCCTCTATGGTGGTTTCGCGTGCTAGAAGCAGAGCTCGGAAAGCAGGGTCACAAGCGAGCGTGCTCCTTACTTGCGGACTATTTGCCGCCCTCACCGTGAAGTTGCTGCATAGATACTTGACGTAACTTTCGGCGATTGTAATGACCGGCTGTGGAAAATCCCCCCAAAGCAACACAATGTCATGTTTCCTTGATGTCACTCGCTCACATACACGATTCGTGTGTTTCATACACTTTGTGGCTTTATGAACCAACCTTTGTTTGTTTGCATCCAACGAGCCACTCTGTCATATCTTATTTTGGACCTGCATGACGCACGTGCTCCTTTCTCGCAGGCCGCACTTTGGTTCCCAGCTTTCTGAGTCCATGGGACCGCATAATCGAGGCGCGTATGTGCTTTATCTTATGGGCTAGTTGATAATCTAGTGTTGCAGAACTCACGGTCAATCCCGTTCTGAGTTCTGCCTGCTTTTCGAACTTGGCTACTTGTTGCTCAAAAGACTGTTACAATGACTACTGTTACGATACCGTAAAGTAACGGCAATATCTTGTTTCTTACCACTTGAGTCGTCTAGGATAAAGCGGACGATGGAAGGGAATTAGTTACGTAGTGAGAGGCTCTCGGCTTTACTGAGAGAAATGCAGCAACTGACTGGGCGACCTTCAGAGAAAAAGTCCTTAAGGAGTTGTGGCACAGCGGATACCAGCCAATATTCAAACACTGCTCGAGGTTTCCAGTCGTCCCAACCTCCCAAATGAGGCAGAACCGGCGGACGGTATTGTGGAATAGTATCATCCACAAATTACCGCCTTGGCGAACTTGAGTGGCCCCGAGGCCACCAATTCCACTGTGGGAACACACCTCGAGGACCCCTGACAGCTGGTTCCGAGTGAGCTTTCAGACGATTTTTCACACTCAGCTTTTCTCACTGCAGAGAGCAGAAACATAGTTACAACTCGGACCCACGTGAAAGCCTCAGAAGCTCTTCCTCTGGTAGCCCATTTAGTCTATCCCAATCAGGGTACCGTCGGCATCACAAACCGCCCGAGGAGAAGGCCCGACGCTGCGAAGCCGGCTGCAACCTCCCAGGTGCTAATCAGGGAAACTAATGTCCCGATTCTCTCCGACGAATATCGCGGTCGGCAGCCACAAAAGCAACCGCCTTTTGCATGTACGAGATTTAGTTTCCAATAAACTGTTCCTAATTGACACCAGTGTGGCAGTCAGTGTCATTCCAAAGGAAGCAGGTTATGCTGCGATTCCGTCGGTCCAACAACATCACTCCTAATGCTCCTTACTGCCGTATGTCCCCTACCCTCACCTCAGGCTTACGGCTCACCTCCCGCTGAGTGTCCATAGTAGCAGATATCCCTTATGCCATACTAGCATTGATTTCTTTGACTATTTCCACCTACCAGTTGAAGCAGGATGCCGGGCAGTTTTCGACCGACGGACTTCCCTTACAGTAACCCGTTCATATTCCCCGTCGACTTAGATCAATCCCCCGTATACCTCAGGCGGAACACTCCCACAGGGGATCCCCTTCAGCTGACACGGTTCGGACCCCTTCCCGCGGCGACTACAAACGTCACCCATCATATCTTCTCTAAAGAACCCCAGCATTTAGCCACCCCCCCCCTCACCGATTGGCACCAGACAAACTCCGCGAGCACGGGCCGGGTTCGAACACACACTAGAATTACGCATGATACCCCACCTCCGGTTGCTTTTGGGCTTCACTTCTTTACATGGTCCCTAAACCCAATGGCGACTGGAGTCCTTGTGGCGACTAAGAGGCCCCCTGTCAAGTTGCTATCCAAGATAGGTGCCCATTCCACATATTCAAGATATAACTTCTTCCCTATCTGGCCTTTCCGCTTGCAGCTGCGTGGACGTGGTTAGAGCTCTCCACCGAATCCCGGTAGCTGAGGCTGACATCCCTGATACCGCCGTCACAACTCTATTTGGGCTATTACAGGTTTTGAGCTTGCCCTTTTGGCTCAGAGACGCCGCCTAAACATTTCAGAAGTTTGCACGCAAAGCAACACGCGGTTTAAAAATATCTACGTGCATGTGGATGATATTTTTTGCAAGTTCCTCAGGGTAAGAAAGTGGCACATCTGCGCGCTCTTTTTGGGTGCCTTAGCCAACACGGTGTAACTATTAACCTTTTCAAACGACATCATATTCTTTCGTCAGGACTTTCCAGCCCTGGGGATACAACCTCCGCCAGACGAGGTGGCTGCAGTCAGCAACCATCCTGAACCACACCCTTGTACTGACCCTGATCGTGTTGAGAAGCCACCGTTTTCTGGACATCATTTTGGATCTATTTTCCGTGCTATCTTTTTGAAGTTTGATTTCGACTTCACCGTTTTGTTCGGTCGCTCTTATTAACGGAATTGACTTTCCGAAAGGTTTCCGTCGACATCGGCTCTGGATCTCCTTTACTTTCGGTTCTTCGCCTACTGTACACGTTCGCGAATCGCTTTCTGCTTCGCTGTCGCTTTCGCTTGAATTCAGTGTGCTTCTCGTATCGGTACCTTTTCGGCACCCACGTATAGAATACATTTTCGCGTCTGTACACCGAATCGCTACTTCTCTGTTCGTTTGATAGAGGGGATTTCGTTGACACTTCATTGTGAGACCGGAAAGAAGACAAGCTCATAAGCCGCTATCGAAAGATTTTTGTACCCAACCACCACTGCTCCAATTTTCTGGCCTAGTAGACGTTTACCTCCGGTTTATCCCTCACTGCCCCGAAATGACGCAGCCCTTCATAGACCTTCTGCTCGGAGGTAACAGGACATACATTTTTCCCGGCATAGCAAAAGCAGCTCTTACTTCAATCAAAGAAGCTGAGGCCGACCCAGTATAGTGATCAGCCGATCACCCCCATCTGTCACTCTTTTGACTGCACGTTTCGTGCACGCGGCAACCACTGACGCCACTTCCTATACACTTCCTCGGCAGAAGCCAGTGTGCGGTCTGTGCACACGAGCCCGTGGAGAACACACGCGATTGGCAATCCTCGGCCTCGTCTCGTTGATTTCTTCAAGGATGGCTATGGTAGAAGCTGAGGGAGTGCGCCTTCTCAAAGTCAGCAAGCCAGTTCCATTTATAGTTTTTACTTAATTCCGCCCAAGTGGTCTGGCCAGCTCACGGCCACCGTAGCCTTCCTCTTCGTCAGCGATATATTCTTTCTAAAATTGGTTAATCTTTTTTATGAGGCGTATATATATATATGTATATATATATATGTATATATAATGTATTCCGATTGGAAACCTCCAGTTGCGTACACTTCTTTTTCAAGGGACAACAACAGTTTTTCTCTCTGGTCGTCACAATTGCGACGAGGAGTTTTCGTTTGCATCCCTTCAAGTTCTTGGATATCGGGGGTAACCATAAACTTTAGACTCCCAACCTAATTCACTTCCACAGTAAACAGCTTTCACATGATAAGAACAGCACACAGGCCTGACTATGGATCGGAGTGTCATGCAGTGCCGGGGGAAATCCGGATTCCCTGCAAGAACTTTCAGAGTTTTTTACCGCCATTCTAGACTCTCGCTTCGAGGAGACGTCTAGAGAACGGTCACGATACAATAAACTACACTTCCAGCCAAGATGGTCCCTCCAATCACGGATGTGGTTACGAACAACTCGTAAGAAACACTCCGGGAAGCCCCACTTGGGCACAAGACAGCATCGGAATAAAAAAGTATTCAGCACATTCTCTCCGAGAGCCATCCGGAAGATACGACACCCTCGCAGCAGTTACGCAAAATGTGTTCATCAACAGGAGCAACGTTCATAGGCTATGCTGTCCTATGTGCACCTGGGGGTCCCCGAAGTTCTGTATGGAGAAAGATTCCCTCTAACCCTACGAATACACGCCACCACCCCGTCAAATTATTCTGGGTAATCTTCTCACCCCCATTTGCCCCGTCGGTAATGATCTTGGCGTACTCTACTCCTGTTCCTTTACCTTTTCGGAACTGGCATCTATCCAGATCGATAAAGCCTAGTGAAACCCGGGCCTCATCCACCGGTGTTACTTACTAATGGTTACTCGCCCTTTCACACGTCCCTCACTTATGAGACCACTCCCCTTTTGCCCCCACACACCGACCCCGTTTCTCTATTGTAGCCCTTGGGATTGCCCAGCATGCCTTCAACAAAATGCTGCCAAACCTATCCTGTAAAAAACTATCGCCAAAGCTGTGAGACCTTACACTTTCAGCCCCCGTGGATTTGCCGCACTAGGCTCAACTTAACTTTCCTTTAGGCTAGTCTATATCCAGGTAAACACTTCCCTCCATGCCTCATTCTCTGACCCCTTTTCTTATCCCCTTCTTCACCGTGTCTCTTTCCCCGAGGCGTCTCAATATAACTTCAATCTAGGGTCCCAATTCCCCCTGTCAGTCAATTTCAAAATCTGGAACAAGCTTCCCCTCAGTACACGTAGTGTCCTTTCGCTCTGCGCCTTTGAGCGTACATTTATCAACTTAGCTCTCCCAAATGTTGTATTTCCAGCCAACGAATACATTTACGTCGTTCTGGCCCTCGGAAGAGACCGCACCCTCTAACCTTGTGGCCTCTGAGCCACGAGTCAATACCTTAACCCCATGTCCAGCCCAATCTCTTTCCTTAGTATCTGGAACTATGATCTTTGTCACCCCAGATCAGCTGTGAGTTCACCCCGTGCTTTCTGTGCGATAGCTCTGAACATCACCTATGCTCAGCAGTGCCGTCAACCCTGGCTCCATGCCTCTCCCTATCTTGAGTCGTTGATTTGCTTCTATCCGAGCCCGCTACTGCCCGTACCCATGTTGGCCCAACTGGTTGCAGCCGTTTAAACCTACCGCTACATGTGAACTTGTTCTGGGGACCCACTGTAATAATGAGCCCTCGTTTCTCTTTTCCTCTCCGTTTTCCTTTAACCGTTGGCCACTTGCTGGGAATGCCCAGACTGCCTGTTTCTATCCAGTTCCCCTTTCCAGTCACTCTCATGATCCCCAGTGGTGGTCTACCGCTTTGAGCAACATTTGGTCGTTTCCTGGGCAGGTGCACCCGGATAACTAAGACAAATGGCTGCCCACTTTTCGCTGTCTCCACTGAATCTGCTCTCCAAAATCTCTCGTAGCGTGGCCTATCGATCCTTGGTCATGCGTTTTTGTGGTCAATGCCCCCCTGTATAATCCACGGCGACTGCTCGTGCCAATCTCAACCGTGCGGTGGATCGCACCTCCTTTGTTCACTTCATTAATGGTTTTTCAGGTTGAATGCACAGCTCACTGTCAGTCTCACGCATAGCAGCTTGTGGCGGATGGAAAAATTCAAATCCGCTGGATCCGCCGAATCCAGTGGAGCCGGTTGTGGATAGCGTACTTCGGCTATTTCCCCTCTGCCGCGGTACACCCACCTATTGTTTTTGCCATCATCCTTGTCGCTTACCGATTTTGTCGTTCGGCTGCTGCATGCACAAATTCCTAGTTCTTCCTGGCTGTTATCTTTCACCACCATGATAGCTTTTACCACGCGTTGTCACGGTTACTCTCTTCGCTTGCCCTGCCTTTTCCCGCCTACGCATTACCGTCTTGCTGACTCCAAATCTATAATCGGCTGCCCCCACCCTCTGCCTCACAGCTTATTGATTGTGTCTTTAAACTCCCACGGCTTATCCTTTTGTCATATACCCACCTTCCCCCGTTTCATACCTCACACCAATACCCATCATCCCAAGCCATATCCATGCCTAATCTTCATGTCAGAACTCGTTGTTTCCAAGGTTTCATCGTTTACAGCCACATTTTTTATTGACTCGCCATAACCGTACATTCTTTGCGCGGCCCCGCAAATCCCTCAGGATGTTTCCATCGGCCAGCGCTTTGATTGGCGCCTTTTGGCTCATCCGACCTCTGTAATTGCCCGCGGGCATGCAGCTGTCCAACTCCATGGTCCAAAATTCGCTAAGGGCATATTTATCGTGCGTGCTCCTCTGTCAATTGCTTACTTGTCGTGTTGCCTTCTCTTTTTTGGCCCTCAACGTGTGATTTGTGTGCAGTGAAATGGTGAAATCGGTCAACTCTTACTTGATTGTCTTCCATGATAATGACGATAATGATTTACTTCTCGCATCTGGACAAGATGCATGCAGCCGAGATCGATCAGAGCATACAGGTCACGTAAAAAAGGGCAGCTGAACAAAGCCACTTCAAAAATTTGCGAAGCAAAGTAACACGGAAAGTCGAAATCGATTTGCCATTGGTCAAGGTAAATTCAACTGAGTTTACCCGACAAAACCAATAGTCGTGGTCATTAGAGCAGGAGGCACGTGTAAAAGGAACTTCAGGAAGGTCGCACGAGTATGGCGAATAGAAAGAATGGATTTTCTCTTCCTGTTCAGTTGGTCGTGTCAGCCTTGAGCAAGCAAACGGGGAAAATGAAGGGGGAGAAACCAACAGTCTGGGAGACGGTGCAATAACCCAAGACAGCTGAATCGTAATATGCTTATATTTGTATTTTTACATCAACAACAGTGTGCCACATTTTTTAAGATAAGTCTTCACATTATTGAATTTCGTCTTCTCGCCTTCGATTGACTGTTACACACGAAATTGAGATCAGCCGACTGAGGTGCCGAATAATACAGCCGTAAGCAAATAAAATGTTAGAAACAACCGGGAAATAAGATTGAAAAAAGAAAATTTATGATTGTAAACTGATTTCATGATAAACGCAGGTAAACTAGTACCGATCCAAGAAGTGGTGAGAGAAGAACATGCAGTAATAATAATAATAATAATGGTTTGTTTCGGGTAATCCCGAGGCATGCTGTAACGCAAGATCAAAAGAAACAATTGGAAGTGGAGTCCGAATTCCAAGAGAATGATTAAGGTATATGCACTCGATATTGTACAAGAGAAAGTATTTAAGTTACTCTTTAGAGCGGCGCCTGGCAAATTTGAACTCAAGGTCGGTTGGCCAGCCCGGCCAAGTCAGGGTGGAGCTGGTCAGAGGTAGTAGACTCTTCCTGAAATAGTACAAAAAGAGGGGCTATGCAACGACAGAATCAAACAGAACTGACGAAAGTTCTGCTCACTTTGAGGAATAAGAAGTTTCCAAATGAGACGTGAACCAGCTATAGCGCTCCGCAGAGTATGGAGCGGTTTTGGATCGAAATCAGACGATAAAAGGGATGAATTTGCAGATAAAGAGCAATCAAAATGTTTCGAAGATTTTCCTTGTAACGTTCAGCGACCAAATGTCGGCTGAGTCCGTTAAACCGTTGCGCACATTGTTAGCTTTCATAAAGCCGGAATGTGATGCACCAAAACAGAAATGGGAACTGGGCGACAAATCAATTTTTGATGCGTAGCCATGATAGTCGCAGATACACGGTTTGCACAGATGAGTATTTAAATGACAGGTAAGTATTTACATTCGATTATCGTTGTCTAAGGGCTGAACATGAAAACCAGAGAGATGCAAGAATCAAAATTGTCTGAGAGGATTTACCAAGATAGAATACCGGATATGAAAAAGCTTCAAACAACCGATGAATACAGTTGCGAAGTTGGACGGTGAAGTGGTTGACAGGCGAAATACTATCTGCTGGTATCCTTTGTAAGAGATGGATCCTGTGATGGCGAAAGATCAAAAAGCTGTGAAACAGATGTCAGTATATGGGGAGGGCATGAATCTTTGCGAGGCGAGGATATTGCAATGCTACAGCCATGTGGGCGAACAGAAGGACTGATAGAGAAAGCGAACTATCACAATATAACTGACTGATGGGATGCTCTAGAGACAAATATTCCTCAGTGAAATATACTGTTTGGACTTTGTGGGACGGACGTGTATGGCAAAAATAAATGTGACTTTTTGCAAATATGTCGATAACTGTGATAAAATAAGGGAGTGTTTTATCCCGGGGATTGGTTAAGTTTGCGAATGGGACAAGCGGGTGGTTTGGCACGAATCCTCAGGAAAAAGAATCATGAACGGTGAGCCGAGTACGGAAACGGTCTTTTAACCCCGCGATAATTATGTTCCAGGGAAGGTAGGATTTTTTCGGGCGTAAGAAGCGGTATGTTAAGGTGGCGAAGATGGAGACAAGTACGATGAAAAATAGGCGATAACTGGGAGAGATAGTTCCATATTTGCAGCATTTCGGGTGAATAGATGCTTTTTCTGTCGCAACCGGTGCTGGTGGGCGGGGCCGAACGTGCGCTGGACACCCAACCAGAAACCTCTTCTGGTGACAGGTGGTGCGATCCGTCATCCCAGCTGCGCCCGCACATCGTTGCAGACGTCCTGCACGCCTGATGTGCGCCGGCCAAAGCGGTGGATCTGACCGCGCCCCGCACCGGCTGGCTACGCTTGAGTGATATCTGCGTTATCACGTAGAGATCGAATAGTCCAGAAGCTTGCGACCGGGTTGCGAGGGGTCCTGGAGAGCAGGGTCTATGTGGTAGTGACGAAATGACGGGCAGGTATCGAATTTTCAGCTGGAAATGTGGGCGATATATTATGCCGAGCCATCGAAGGGAAGGCACTCTCAGTGGTTGTCTGGAAAGGAAAAAATAGAAAAACGCAGTCTGGGGTGCTCCCAGCCGAGGATCAATGGTCAGTTGTAAAGGGAAGCCTCTAGCATCTAGAAATTGAAACTACTCGGTGAATGGTTCGACTTTGCAAAACACAAGGTTGTACACGAAAGATCAATAAAACTAGAGTGGTATATACGGCGACTTGTGTGACACGTAGGTCTCGTGGCCTCTGACTCAGACCCGCGTGTCAGTAACCCAAACCAACTTCGTACGCTCGCTCCTCCGAAGTGTATGGATCATTGTCTGATACGAGTGTCAGGACATCAAGCCGTTTGTTTAATTCCTCTTCAAATCTCGGCAAGTGGCTTATTGCACGGACATTCGGTGGAAGTTTACTCCACGTTTGTGAATATTTAACAACAAAGAAATTGGACCGTAGGCTGGTTCTCGATGACGGCACAGTGACCGAATGACTGTTGTGTCGTAACGAATACCTTAGGCTTAACGAGTCTTGTACCACAAGGGAGACTGCAGGATCTATGTTCCAATAAGGAGTGGAAAAAGGACAAGTTCTTCTTTATCAGTCGGAGCCAAAGGGATTCGAGGTGTAGCAGATCACAGCGCTGTTTATAGTTGAGACTAGACGAATAGCCAACTAATTGTTTAGTAAAGGTGCGCTGAACATTTTCGATGGCGATCCTATTAATCTGGCGCATATTGGAGCCAACTATTGAACTGTACTCTAGCAATGGTCTAACGTGTGTTGTATAGACACTGAGTTTACTTTCACGCGAACGGAACATTTTGTGGACAAGTCCTATTAACCTGCGGGACCTAGTGATTTGAATGTCTGTTCGCTCCGAGAAGTTGAACGAACAGGAGTAGTATATGCCCAGGTCGCGTACTGATGATTTTCTGGAGGTCAGATGACCACCTATACTAAAAGTAAGACGAGTTAGATATTCCTCGCTGAAAAAGCCACAGATGTTTTCTGTCGGACGTGTAGAGAAATGACCATTGCTAAGACTCAGACCAGGCTCTGTGGAAGGATTCAAGAAAAATTTCGCTGGACCTTGTAAAGCTGAACTTTTGATCAAGAGCTGCAAAGAGTGCTTACTGTGACCACTCGGAGGTGCCGATAGATAACAGCCTTTAGGCTTCGTAGAAAATACGTGCCATGGCGCATCAGCAGAAGGACAATAAAAAAGTCCATTTGCCTGGTTTGTTCATGGTGTTTCCTCCACTGAATTGCATTGAAAGTTAAATGCCAACAGGCACCATTCAGCTGGAGTTTGGGAAGTGACGAGAAAAGTTCCACTGGCACGTCCCATGGAAGGTACAGGCATAAATAAGGGGGATGGAGCAAGTAATCTGTTTGTGAAGTCTGTCTGTGGTCCACCAATTCTCGAGGAAATACCATTCCAGAAGCCAGTAATGGGGTAGACACCATACAATGGAGAGGGAGGTTATATTTGTATGTTATAGGCTTTCGGGTAGTTTGAAAAGTTCTTTCATAGTCGCCGTCTACGAAAATCCAAAGGACAAAACTAACCTGAAAGAAAACCGAAGAAGCTGCTTTCTGGAAGGGTTCCGACTGTGGTCAACGGTGTAAGGCCCACCAAAATCTTGGACTAAATTTCCAAGCTCCATTTTCCGCGACTTAGGAGACGATGGTGTGCATTAATTTTTGTACTAAAAAGAATTCACCTACCCTTTTCTTTACCGCCGATGGGTGGTCAGGTAAGTGAATTTTTAACGGCTTTTTATTCCAAAGTGAGGGCTACTTACTCATGACGTAATCGGACAGCGAACATTTCTTATGAATTGGGATGTTAGAGCAGTTGCTGCTTCATTATAATGAGTACGAAAGTCTTTGAGTGGTCTGAGTTGTGTTGATGATCCTAAGGTTTCTATAGTGGGGTTATAGAAGAGGACAAAGTAATTTCCAATCTTTGTGGCCAAAGAAGACTTAGATTTAAAAGATTGAAATGGTGCGGGTAGTCCGGGGTTTCAGAATAACTAATCGTTTGTTTCGTGAGTGATCTCTGTGCATTCCTAGTGAATATTCGGTCCCGCTGTGTCAGGTTAAAATAAAACATTGATCCTAATCTGAAGGTGGTCTGGAGTGGGTCTTATGAACTTTGAGTCCAGTTAGTGACATATGCTCCACGGAGTAATCCAATCAGCCTTCGGGCCTCTGAAAAATGGGTAGACGTGTGTTCAGAGAAGTTAAACAAGAAAGGTTACTGGAGGCCCAGATCTCGTACCGATGAGTAGTTTGCAATTATTTGGCCATGTGCTCTGAAGAGGCCTAGTAGGGAGAAACCTTTCTACGTACAAATCTAGCTTTCCTCAGCAGGAAAATTCGTTAACCAGATCCTTCATCTGCTGCGTTACACCGCGTAGCTTTCTCGCTGTTATCCGTATAGTTTTTATTAAGCTATCTAGGATAATACCTAAAACTATAGCTCTAAGGCCTGTTGTCCGACCCAGAAAAAATCAAGCAATTTTTTCTGAACACTATTCCCTGGGACCACCCGGTGGTATAATATACATACAAAAGTGATCATAGGGTAGGAGCTAAGCGAAATATCAGTCTCAGTCAAAAAACACTAGCAGACTCCAAGATACCACTCAGAGAATCACCTTCGTAAAGAGACTATAGCAGTCTTGACTTGCGTAATACATCCGGAAACTTTCAAACAGCAACATCCGCAGAAACTGCTTGCAATTTTTAGCTGAACTGATCCATAATTAGTTCCGCCGATATTGACCTCCTGTGGCGAGCACTCTCCCCTAAGGCTTAAATATTTTGGCAATACTCTGCACTTAATCCCTTGCTTCCGTATAGCTCTATAACCCCTGCTTATTGCCACATCTTGTCCGACTGGCCATCCACCTCTTTACCACCATAGGTATGCCTACATCTCCTCCCAGCCGACCCAAAATAACGGTCAGCACTCGCCGTCGCAAGACCACTAAATTCCAAAACTCACCGGACAACTGCTCAGTCTCTCTGGTAGATATACTTGGAAATGCCAATAGTCAATCTACGGAAATGACCAAAACTCTAAGCAGTCTTTCCTCTCGACTTAACCCCGCTGATCTGATTATCGGTCAACTGATGCCTATAGCGTTCTTGCTTGATCCAGCCGCACACCATACCCCAACCAATCTACTACTGGCCACGAAATTTGTGGACACAATTGCCTCGGAGATCTTCAGAAGGATAAAAAATGCAAACAATGCGATCGTGTTTAACATTCCAGACCGAATACTTCTCTCAGCTGCTAAAAATATGATCTTAAGCGCTTGCAACCTTGGCTCAACCGTGCCACTGTGTTAGACTCCGCAAAACTTCCCTGCGCACCACCTGTCAACTGCTTTTCCAGTTTACAAACGAAGTTGTCGCCAAGACAAGGCAATCGTTTGTCGTAGCCAAAACCGGCTTCAAGTGCGCCAAGATACTTCCGGACAAGACCCCACTCCAAAGGGAGGTGCACAAGAGTCACGCCCAGAACAGTAACCCCGGTGTTGGTGAAACTAACAATCCACCCCGAAACTCTGGTGCACCTATCACTAGCCATCACCCGATGTTGCCATCTATTGCAGATCACAATGCAACCGTAGATTTAGACAGTACGCCAATTTTCTCACCCAATGAGCCACCTGGCAAACGCACCAATGTTCAGAATAGCCCAAGCAAATCTATAGACTGGAACAAGCGCCCCAGCATTCACAAAACTGATGAAGGTTCTTCCGACTCATCCACCCGCGAGCTCATTTTCTCCACAAGTCTAGATGACCCCATTCCTTCTACTAGCTCCATGTCGGGTTATGCAACCGTACCTAAAAATCACCGCACCATCAACCCGCCTCCTTCTACACCCATGCACCGCGTTACCTCTGGCATTTTTGATAACCCAACCAGGCCCCTAAGCCCACCCGCTGCACTCACCCATTCGCCACCAGAATGTATCTGGTTACCACCTAGGCCACCACCGCTGGTTAGCCCGTCATTGCAGACTGACCCTCAGAAGTTAACACTTCGTCGCCAAAAGAACAAGACCCATCAACATAATGCACATGCAAACCATAAGAAAAAAGCTCAGTCGAGCGACATTTTACCAGCCTCTTGTGTGGCTGTGAATCCTACTCTTCCATCTCGGCTAAGTGCCTTATCATTTCCACCCTACTTTTACCCACCTTATCCCCCCCCCAATCACCGCTCCATTACATTACTATCCGCCACACCAACTGCTCTATGCCTCTACTGCCACCCAGTCACTCCCTAGCTTCTCACTCCCACAGGACCCATCCACATCTCTTAGCCTAGCACTGCCATCCATCCGTGGCTGCTTTTTTCCTGCCGGCCCCCGCCGAGAATATTCCCCGCATTCAAACTACTCTCCTAAACAGCACCTCCCCATCCCTCTTTCCTTACACTATCCCCCACCAGGTTATAACTCATCAAATCCGTGGAACAACTGAGGTCCTCCCCCTATTCTCAACTGGAATTACCACCTTCATCACCACTACCGAACCCCCCACCATATCCACCACCATCGAGGCTTGCATCGTCTCTTTCCGTCATACTCGTAAATGCCCGTTCATTACTGAACAAAACTGAAGCCATCCGCAGCATCGCTCAGCCCTCCAACTTTGACATTATCAGCGTAACTGAAACTTGGCTAACGGATTCCGTCCGGTCAGATCGAGTCTTTCTAGTGGGCTACCAGATGTTCCGAAGGAATGGGCCTCGTCGTGGAGGAGGCTGTCTAATTTATGTCAAAAACACTCTTCAGGCCATTCCACTCTCACACACAACTCTCGATGCCGTTCAGGATTCTCTGTGGTTAACGATTCCCTTACCTAACTCCTACCTTCATATTGGTTGCATCTATCGGCCACCTGGTTCCGACGCTATGGACCTTAACAAGATTATTGACGCTTTCAACTATCTTTCATTGCTGCCCTGTTCCTCCAAACTCATCGCGGGGGACTTCAATGCACCGAGCATCTGTTGGAATACTCTATCTGCCCCAAACAACTTATTAGATTTCATGTCATGCATCCGCGTAGGGCGCTGAATTCAACATGTAACAGTCCCAACTAGAGGTGACAACATCCTTGATTTGTTGTTCACGATTGGTTTATCTGATGTTTCAGCTAGTACGCTCGACCTCTTCCCAGGAAGTGACCACAGAATGGTGTCCTGCGTCTTCGCGGTTCCGCAAGCTTTCGATAAATCCCACCCACCCAATCGTTTCTCTTCAGCAGTCAACTGGGACAATTATATCTGCACGCTTCGTTCGTTAGACTGGGACGACTTCTTCCTGCAAAGCGACCCCCAGCTGGCTTCTGATCTACTATATTCTAACCTATCAAACTTGCTGTCCAAAATCACTACAACTCGTATCATATCAAACGGAGTCCGTAGTCCAGTCCTGAGCCGAATGCAAAACAAATATCTGAAGCTCCAGAAGGTGTATCACAACAGTAGTGACTTATCGTCATTCTTGCAGCTCCAACGTCTCTCGTTAGCAATCAGAATTAAGCCTGACGATATGCTAAAAAACAAGAAGTATCGGCCTTGCAATGCCATGATACTTCCTTAAAGTTGGCACGCCTAATAAAGAACAGAAATCAGAGCAAACCGGCAGGTATCCCCTCTCTCATTTTGGAAAATAACGATCACATTACCTCACCTGTAGCGATAGCCCAGGCTCTTAATTCCTACTTTGCTGCATCCATGACTACGGACCCCCTTACTTTACCCCCATGCATAGACCCTGTCACCGAGCACTTACTGTCTGATTTGGAACTTACTCTAAAAGAGGTGACCAACCGGCTTATTCGTGTCCGGAAGTCCTCACACTTTGGCCATGATGGTGTTCCACCGACACTTCTACGCCTTGGAGGAACTGATATGGCAGCCCTACTATTGAAGGCCTACAATCTATCCATCAAGTATGGCATATTTCCTTCACAATGGAAGACTGCGGTCATCATCCCAATTTTAGGATTTATCTCAGTTAAGTCAGGACCTACTCCCGTATAGAGTCTATAGCCCGTAGTCCTCGGTATGTGACACGATAGCGAATATACTCGGCAGCGCGCAAAGCAGAACTCAAAACGCTGGAGCGGGACAACGTGTGTATTGGAGGAGCGCAACGGCGTGCAGACGACGTACACAGGCGGAGCAAGTGGCGCCACCAAAAACGGTCATTGTTCAAATAAACAAGTTTGTTAGTCTTTGTCATCGAGTGCTGTATTGGTAGCACTACAGGGGTCTCCCCCTAGAAGGCCGACGCGGTTGGGCTTCGACCCGTGATGGGTACGTCGGATTCGGTGGCGAGAGACGTTTTCCATGCCTCCCGCCGCGGTCGAACACAACAGCGAAGCCAGCACAAGCCGTTCTCCATGACTCACACTGGTCGCTGTGCGTCGATCGCAAAATTGCGTCCTCCTCAAAATGTTATCCGACCGGGGTAGATCCTGTTCGTGACCTGGCAGTGGTGGTTGTGTTGTAGGGTTTGTCGTTGTCGGCATATCCCAAAGTTCCGTGTCCCTGTGGTTGTTATTGCCTTCGTAAGCGAGCCAGCGTCCGGCGTCAAATGGATCCAGTCGCGATCCAGTGAGCCTTGTGTTGGAGCCATGCGAGATCCTGGAATTCCATGTGGTTCTGTCTGACGGGACAAGCTGGAAGGAAATAAACACAAGGAAGCTGCGCCTCGAGGCGCGATCGGATATTCGACTGAGGGGGACATACCGGCGCAATACAGGCTGCCACCACCCTTGTCGTGATCACCACGTGGTCGTGCATTCATGTATAATAGGACTATGTACAAGTTGAATATGAAGAGTAAACTTAAATATATACAACTGTTACATATTCAGAAAACCTCGTTGGCTGTCGCAGCTCGCGGCCGCGTCGATTTCTCCTGTTGACCGGTGCAGCTGTGTCTTTCGTGGAGTTTGGTGTTGCAACAGGTAACGAGGGGTCGTTAGTGGGAGTAACAGGGGCCGACTCAGGACGACTAACCGAAGGTTGTGAGCAGGTAGGGACACTGAGAGGGTTGTTCGAGGTGGGTTCTGCCTCGATGAAGGCTGGTTTGAGGCGGTCTATGCTGATGGTCTCCTTCCTGCCCTCGACGTCCACCACGTATTTCTTTTCCTTTCGCTGGACGACGCGGAACGGGCCAGAGTAAGCCGCCTGCAGTGGTGATCGCACTGCATCTACTCGAATAAAAACATGGCTGGTGGTAGCTAGAGCGGTAGGTATGTAGTTGCTCAGGGTTTGTTCTCGTGGTGGGGTGGGCTTTATCACCCGCATTTGGTGCGACAGCCGTTTTGCGTAATCCCCGTAATTAAAACTCATAGGTGGTAATGGAGAAACCAACTCACCTGGAAGTCGTAGTGTGCAACCATAAACCAGTTCAGCCGCCGTAACACCCATATCGGCTTTAACGGTGTTACGCAGTCCTAAGAGAACGATCGGCAAAACTTCACTCCATAATGGATTATCACGAGCACGAAGGGCAGCTTTCAGCTGGCGATGGAATCGCTCCACCATGCCGTTGGCCTGAGGATGATAGGCTGTCGTCTTGTTGTGTCGACAACCGAATGCGTTTAGTAGCTCGTGGAAGGCGCCGTCGAAATGAGAACCACGATCAGTGGTCACGATAGCAGGGCAACCGAACTGACTCACCCAACCGGTTAGAAATGCTTTTGCAGCTTCCTCTGAGGTTGGGCGAGGAATAGGTATGGCCTGTGGCCAGCGAGTGAAACGATCTACGCAAGTGAGGATGTAGACGCAGCCATTGGATGGCGGAAGTGGCCCCACGAGATCCACATGCACATGATGAAAGCGTGCGTCCGGTTCGCAGAATGTGCCTAAAGTAGATTTGGTGTGACGATGTATCTTAACTCGTTGGCACTGGAGACAAGCACGAGCCCAAAGACGTACGTCACGTTTGACGCAAGGCCAGACGAATCGCTCGGTGACTAGTTTCACTGAGGCGGTTACCCCAGGGTGCGATAAGTTGTGGAGGCTGGTAAAAACTCGCCGGCAAAAACTGGCAGGAACTAGTGGTCGGGGTCGACCTTGTGACACATCGCAAATGATAGTTACGTCCGAAGTTGGAAGGGTCACTGGCACTAGGTGCAGGGAGCTGTTGTGTCTGAGTTGCTCTACCTCAGGATCTGTCGTTTGGGCTGCGGCGATTGTCTCTAGGTCTATGCCCATGGGTAGTGGGTAGTCGATATTGTGGACGCGTGAGAGTGCACCTGCTACGGGATTGTGTGCCCCAGAGACGTGTCGAATGTCCGTAGTAAACTGCGAAACATAGTCTAAGTGGCGAATCTCGCGTGGCGAATATCGGTCAGAAGCTGACTGGAGGGCGTACACTAGTGGTTTATGATCTGTAAACACTGTGAACAATTGGCCCTCGAGTGTGTGCCGGAAGTGTCGGATACCCAAATAGATTGCCAGCAGTTCTCTGCTGAACGTACTATATCGGGATTCCAAAGGCTGGAGACGCTTGGAGAAGAAAGCTATTGGTTACCATGAATTGTTGACGAATTGCTGCAACACTGCTCCAACAGCCGTGTCCGAAGCATCTGTTCCTAATGCCAGGGGAGCAGAAGGATCGGGATGTGCAAGGAGTGCTATGTTGGCGATAGCATCCTTGATCAAAGTAAAAGCTGCCTGCGCCCTGTCGGGAAAAATGAATTTCCGCTTACCTCCACGTAAAAGGTCTGTTAGGGGCTGCATTACTTCGGCGCAGTGTGGGATAAAGCGGCGATAAAAGTTAACCAGGCCAGAAAATTGGCGCAACTGTCGGTAAGAGTGAGGCTCAGGATAGTCGCGAATTGCCGCCACCTTGTCAGGCAGGGGCTGTATGCCTGAGGCTGAGATTTCGTGACCTAGGAACGTGATGGTCGTCCTACCTAATTCGCACTTAGCAGAGTTAATGGTCACACCGTGTTGGCTAAGGCGCTCAAAAAGAGCACGCAGGTGTGTCATATGCTCTTCTTTTGAAGAACTTGCCACCAAAATATCGTCTAAGTACACGTAGACATTCTTCAAACCGCGTGTTGCCTCATGCATAAACCTTTGAAAGGTTTGGGCTGCATCGCTGAGCCCAAAAGGCATGCGCAAAAACTCGAATAGTCCGAATAGAGTTGTGACAGCGGTTTTAGGGATGTCAGCCTCTGCTACTGGGATTTGGTGGTAGGCTCTGACGAGGTCGATTCTGATGAAAACAGAACAACCAGACAGGGTAGAAGTAAGATCTTGAATATGTGGAATGGGGTACCTGTCCGGGACAGTAGCCTGGTTGAGGGCCCTGTAGTCACCGCAGGGGCGCCAATCGCCATTAGGTTTAGGAACCATGTGAAGGGGCGAGGCCCAATGGCTACTGGACGGGCGTATTACGCCTAATTCTAGCATGTGTTCAAACTCAGCCTGTGCTACGCGTAGCTTGTCTAAGGTCAAGCGACGTGGTCGGCTAAATGCTGGGGGTCCTTTAGTGACAATATGGTGGGTAACGTTAGTGGTCACCGCGGGAAGGGGGCCAGATTGTCTTAGCATTGCCGGGTAAGCTGAAAGTAGGTCTGCGTACGGGTGTTCGGCCTGCGGTTCGATGTATAGGGGCGTGATGTGATTCACGGAGGAATACGAACCGGTTACGGAAAGAGAAGTCTGCCGGTCGACAACTCTCCGGTCTCGTGCATCGATCAGGAGGTCGAAATGGTCTAGGAAATCGATGCCTAGTATGGGATAAGGGACGTCTGCTACTATGAACACCCAGCGGAAGGTGCGGCGTAGTCCTAAGTTGAGTGTGAGTGACTTACGGCCGTAAGTAGCAATGGGAGTGCCATTGGCAGCACGGAGTTGTTGGACTGACGGGTTCGTTGCATCACCTGCCTCCTTTGGAATGACACTTACTGCTGCACCGGTGTCAATTAGGAACAGGCTATTGGAAACTAAATCTCGGACATGCAACAGACGACTGCTATGATGGCTGCCGACCGCGTTAGTCGTCGGAACGCGTCGGGATATTAGTTTCCCTGTTTGGCACCTGGGAAGGTGCAACCGGCTTCGCAGCGCCGAGCCTTCTCCCCAAACCGTTTGTGGTATCGACAATACGTTGATCGAGATGGGTTAACCAGGCGGTTAGGGGAAGGGCTTCCGAGACGTTCACGTCGGTCAGAGTTGTGATAAGATATATGGTTTCTACAGTGAGAACAACCAGGAGAGGAAAAACGTCTGAAAGCCCGCTCGAAAGCAGCTATCAGAGTGTCCTCGGAGTGTGTTCCTACGGTGGGAGCTGTGGTCTGGGGGCTGCTCGAGTTTGTTACGGCGGTAATTTGTGGATGGTACCGGTCCATAATACCGTCCGCTAGTTTAGCCGCTTCTGTGAGCTTAAGGTGGCTGGAAACCTCGAGCAGTGCTTGAATGTTGGGTGGTAGTCGCTGTACCCACAACTCTTTAAGGACGTTTTCCTCTAAAAGTTGCCCTGCCAGCTGCTGCATTTCTCTCAGTAATGCAAAGGGCTTCTTGCTACCTAACTCTGTCCCTTGGGTCAGCCGTTTTAGTCTGGACGATTTTGACGGTAAAAGAAAAGAGATTACCGCGTCTTTCACGGCTGTGTAAGAACTGTTATTAAATATTACGTCGCGTATCTGAGTAGCAACGTCACGGGGAAGGCGACCGATAGTGCACAAGTAACGGGTTCGTTCGCTTGTAATCCTATGTGATTCAAACTCTGCCTCTAACATAAGAAACCAGAGTTGAGGGTCATCAATAAAAAACTGAGGGACGGCTAGGGAGACTGTCGAAACGGACGGTTCCGGGTCAGGTTTACGGTCGTTGCTAGCCATAGTTGCAATGGTATATCAAATGTAAAGTGATATAAAGAGTTCAGTGCAGCAAAAGTGAAACACTTATAATATGGATATGAGAGAATATATATAAGGGATATGGTAACTGATATCGGAATTTACCGTTTATATATCGGAAAAGTGTATATGTAAACGAATAAATGTGATTGAGGGACTTACGAATGTCCTCCGAGAATTAATTTGTTGTTCGGGCTCACCAGTTTAGGATTTATCTCAGTTAAGTCAGGACCTGCACCCGTATAGAGTCTATAGCCCGTGGTCCTCGGTATGTGACACGATAGCGAATATACTCGGCAGCGCGCAAAGCAGAACTCAAAACGCTGGAGCGGGACAACGTGTGTATTGGAGGAGCGCAACGGCGTGCAGACGACGTACACAGGCGGAGCAAGTGGTGCCACCAAAAACGGTCATTGTTCAAATAAACAAGTTTGTTAGTCTTTGTCATCGAGTGCTGTATTGGTAGCACTACACAATCCATAAGATAGGACCAGTACATGACCCCTCCAATTACCGCCCTATCAACCACACTCCAATTGCTTCCAGGTTGATGGAACGCCTCGTCAAACAGCGGATGTCCGACTTCGTATTGTCCCATAACATCATCCATAGTGGGCAGCATGCCTTCTTAAAGTCACGTTCATGCATCACTTGCCAATACGATATTTTTAACCTCATAAAGGCGGCCGCCGACAACAGTCAATCCATCATCATTATATACCTTGATATGACAAAAGCGTTCGACCGCGTCCCTCACGCTTTATTACTAACCAAACTCAAAGCTCACGGCTTTTCCGGTTCGCTTTTAACGTGGTTAACATCATACCTATCGAATCGCTCACAAGTGGTTTCCATTGATGGGTGTTTCTCACAGCCTGCTCCAGTCACTAGTGGAGTTATACAAGGCAGTGTACTCGGTTCTTTACTTTTTCTCATCTACATAAATGATATATTTCCCATCTTGCACCATGGCACCCCATTCCTCTTCGCTGATGACGTTAAGATTGTCTATGAGTTTCCTCGTCAGAACCTCAACATTATGCTAGATGAAATTTCTAGTGACCTAAAGCGACTCGGGGATTGGTGCAATTCATGGAGTATGGACTTCTCGGCCTCGAAGAGCTGCTACACAACATTCAGATGTCAAGTGGCCTCCGGAACCCTGCTTATCCACGACCTACCCATCTCGTACAGCCCTTTAGTTCGAGACCTCGGTCTTCATTATTCTTGCAGTTTTAGGTTTTCTGAGTATGTTCCACTCCAGATTGCAAAGACGAGAAGAACCACTGGTTTCATCTCCAGAACCTTTCGGCTAAATGATTGCAAACTGCTCACTTACAAGCCTCACGCCAGGCCTCTCCTTGAATACTGTCCTATTATCTTCACCAGCATGACGAAATCCGACCGCATTTCTCTGGAGTCCGTGCAACGTCAGTTCACCAAACAATTAGTGGGATTTTCCTCCAGTTTGTGTTACAAGGATCGATGCATCCTACTCAGTCTTGACCCTCTATGGCTGCGTCGCATGAAGCTCAATTTATGCTTTCTGTTTAAGCTGTACCACCGTACGGCCCTTTCGTGTACCGAACCCATTCGTCTCACTCCCTCCACGAATTATGTTCTACGCCATCGGTCATTGCAGTTCTCTATTCCTAGATCAAAATTAGCGTTGAGATCTAACTTCTTCCTTATAAAATACTCAAAGTTATGGAATAAACTCCCGCTAAACATCCGCGAGAGTCTCTCAATTTCCCAGTTCAGAGGCTCGCTGAATCACTTCTTGACTGTTCCCAATGTGATCCTTCTTACCGGCCAGACCGTCACCGAAGAGGTGGCCTACGAAGACGGGTTTGATTACTAGGATTATTGCACCAGAACTTTCATTTCTCGCCCGATGACAAACGCCAGTGCAACATACGTCCACGTTCCTGTGCATGATAACAATTTTCTATAGTGCATCACCACTGATGCCCTAGCGATTCTTTCTGCATTCTTCCTTAATTGCTCTTCAGAACTTCTAATTGCGTGCAAACAATTAATCCTTTGAAATTCAGACGCAGCAGCCCAACCGGTTTACGCTATATTGCAAGCCCGAGGTAGTGCTTATCAACCCTACGCTATTTAAACTCTCGAATTTAAACCCAGACCAAAATATGAAATGTGCCACTGACCGTTCATATAAACCCAACCAGTGTGCCAGTCACATTCGCTCACAGTCTGTTATTTCAAACCTATCTTATCGCATTGTTGCCAAACTGCTTTCTGCGTAAGCAAACGGTACTGAGGGTTATCATTTCTAACTGCTCTAAACCTTGAGACCCTAGGTCTTTCATTAGCATCCGAGCGATGCCATGCCAACGTGAAAAATCATAAATCATTTGGGATGCATACACCGTTGCCAAACTAGTGTACGCAACTCCGTTTGCCTGCAGCAGTATAGCACAAATCCACCGCGAGCCTATTTTTACTTAGAATGTGGAGTAGGTGCCATTGACTGCTCAAATGAAACTTTATCCATGCTTCACTCACACAGACGTAACCAGTCCATTATCTATTGTCTTCATATATCATCATAAACCATAGCTGGAACCAAGTCCAGACTGCAACCCCCCTTTATTTCAGGTCTGTTGTCTCTCACTATCGCAGTCACCAAACCGAATAACCAAGGACGCCACTTTGACTCGAACGGACAGAGACTCAATAGAACCTACCATAGCAACTGGGACCGAAATCAAGCCACCCGACAGAAAATACTCCCAATTGCTTATCAGATCATTCAGCTTTTTCTAAAGCAACCAACACACATTCCAGTGCATGTGCATCTTGCTAATATACCACCACACTCAGCCGATTGACCGACACATACTTTGCCCTGCTAGACGAAACACACCCATATGATATCGTACGTTACCAGAAACGACGCCGAATATCACTGAAGGCAAATGCGTCAACATATGTATATGTATATTTGTTGGTGAAACAGCATATTAACTCTCAAGTCCATGCGGAGATTTCACACTTTATTATCCGTTACCACAGTCCACCTTTCCTCCGAACCGTAGCCGGTTGGAAATTGACTCTCCACTCCTCGAGGACCTTTCAGTTGCGTTTTCTCATTTCTGAATGTTACATGTTACTGATCCTGAATCTAAACTCACCTCTTTATGGACTGCTGTTTCTCCCACATCCACCAGTGTTCACTTTCACGAAATTAGTCTCGGCACCGTTTCGAAACTCATTCCATTTATTGAACTCCGGTAAATCCGACATTCAGGGTCTGCATCATCTTCATGGATCGCTATCCTCTCCGCATGCACCGATTTTCCAGAGAACACTCCTTTACAATTTTTTCTTCTTCCTTTTCTTCTTGTTCAAAATTTACTCCATCTGTAGAACCTTAGCAGGCCTCCGTTTCCCAGCTTGCATCATTCTCATTCATAATGCGTCCTTGACACTGCGCTAACGGTTTTTCGATATCTCCACCGCCCAGCCCGGAATCGAAACCGGTTTGAAACTGCCGCGCAAACCATTAGTAAAATGATCCATTCAAACTGTTGTTGGCTATGTCTACCTATCGCTGATACTCTCGACTTTCATACTTTGAATTTGTGAATATTTCACCTTATCGAGTAACGTGTCACACCATGATCATGCGCTAGCGCGTGCGTCTCGACCATGGCCGAGAAATATACCATTATCAATTATCATCTCCCCGTTCAGTCGCTCGCCATAGGCATCTTTTTTGTGCTTTCCAGGCCACCCTACTTTTCTGTTCCTTCCCCTGCTTTTCCATTTTCCGTCTGTCATAAAAATATTGAACTCGATAGAACATGATTGCCTCGTGAGAGTCTGAGACATACGATCCTTGCTTACCTGACTTACCTGGCCTTTGGTGTACCTATTCATATTCTACATCGTTCGCTATTGCTGAGCCACACTCTTGCTTCTGAGTCCCCTTTATCTGCCAGTGGTCTGTAAAACATCGAATTTTTGAACCTACATCCGCTCTGCTTTCCCCGGACACTTCCATCGCCATTATCCTTCTCCCTCTTCCACGATGTACGTCCTTTTTTAGCTGCTTCGGTTTTCTGGCAGCCACCACCTGACTAGCTTACTTTCGTTTAATTTTGCCGGTATACTAATACCGGTTTTCCTTGATCATTTCCCCCACCTTCTCTTCCTGATGTACTGATCGCCATAGCCGACACCTTCTCTGCCATTCCAGGCAGCCTGTTTCTCTGTTCTTCTCTGCGAAATCATTGTATTACATCCACGATGAGTGAAGCGATACGTCGCAAACTTCATGTACGGTTTCAAACCGTATGATCCGCCCCTACCTGACCTCCCTTGAATTTTTGTATACCCGTTTACTTCTGACATCACTCGCCACTACAACCGCTACATCCCCGCGCCATAGTCCTCTACACATCCTTGTTCCCATTCTCCTCTGATAGTCTACACAACTCCGACCACTCTCGAACTATATTCACCCTGCCTGCCCCAGACAATTTTGTCGTCGTCTCAAAGCTTCTCAAAGCTTCTACCCGTTCTCAACAGCTGTTGCACAATGCTCCCGCATTTGGTTGAGTTATTCGATCAACTCTCACCTTTGTCCTATTTTTTACTTTCTTCACCATCCATCGTTTATGAAATGTTCACCACGGCTAGCTTCGTCCCTGTGATTCAAAAATTGTTTTCTTCTTCTTCGATTTACTCCGTTGGTCCACAATACTCTGCCTGTCACAAAGAGAACAACGTATCGCGATTTCCCCAAGTAGTTCTAGACAATCCCATCTAGTCTTACCTGCATCTTCTGATCACTGCCACATTCATCTCTTCCTCACATCATTCACTATTGTTACTCCCCTGTTCCAGCACCACAGTCCGTTTCACGCCTCAGCTCCTCCTGTCCGCTGGTAGTCCACATTCTGTCTCTTATAAGGAAGGTATACCCCATCTGCATCTAACAGCTCTCCCCCAGCCATTTCCCTAGCCATCGTCTCGCTACCTCCGTTGATATACGTCCGTTTCGAAACCGTGTGTACCTCACAGCCACCATATACCGAACTCTCCAAACGTTCCTACTAATTCATCCGCTTTCCACAAATGGCTTCGCTGGCCCTCTTTTCCCATCGAGTTTCGTTTCCTGGAGCCAATCTTTCACCGCGGTGTACTGATACTACACATTATGTTCATTTTCATCCGTCCCTTTTTGCGAAAGTTGATTTGTTTTTCATCGTCTTTCTTTATCCCAGCTGCTTCAACCTATCTGTAATCTATCTCACGTACAACTTCCAGTTCTTAGCTGCCTACCACTGGATCAGTCGGACTCCACGGCTTGACCCCCAGTTCATACTGGCCAAGCATCTAATGGAATCTGTCATTTTATCCATTGAAGCTCTCCCGACTATTCCTTTTTGTGGATAAGTTTACCTCTCCAAAATCCGTCGGTCTCAATTTTTCACACATCTTTCAACATTGCTGCAAAGATTCTGAGCAAACCATCACTTTTAACACCTGGTCACGTATCTGGAGTGCTTCCGTCCTCTCTCAGATAAATCATTATTGTTATTACTTTTAGTGAGACGTCAGTAGCGAAATTGCTGTGGTCCATGTGTCGGATAGAGCAATCTTGGGGTCCAGTGGGGAGCTGCTCTAGACCTTGAGGCGGCTGAGTGGCTTAGGATAGAAGACATGGGAACTGGTAACTGACTCCAGGTCAGATCTCAGGAGCTGATCATGAGAAAATCGGAGGGGGAGTTAAGGGGACAATGGTGTTCAGTATGGTGGTAAAAGGTCCCCCTGGGCCTACGGTCGATGACCATGCAGGTCGGAATTGCTGGGGTATAGAAAGGCATTCGGCTGAAGCAAAAAATCCCAAAGTTTATGGTAGAATTTTATTGCCCAATAACACAGCGTAGTCGAAATCGTTGGTAGGTTGTCAACGTTTCGGTCACCACGCCTAAACCTTTTCAAGACTGGTTTTACTGCCGAATGAAACTGGAACCCAGTTTCATTCCAGTTTCGTCCGGTTGTAAAACCAGTCTTGAAAAAGGTTACCCATGGTGACCGAAACGTTGACAACCTACCAACGATTTCGACTACGCTGTGTTACTGAGCAATGAAATTCTACCATAACATTTCACACGGCGCATCGATTTTTTGATACACTCCGAATCGATCTCGGTTCTGACACATTAATTCAGAAGTGTAGTTAGCAAGAAAGGACCATTTGTACTTTCGACTGTTAGATACCATAGTTGCGGTGGATGAGATAAGGCATATTTGTTTGGGTGAGCCGTAAGTAGCGGAGAAAAGAGGGCGGAGGTGCGCTGTTGAAAATGGGGTACTGGTACAGTGGACAACGTGGTGGTAGCCACTGATCGGTTGCCCTACGCGTGAGACTTCGCCATCAGTTCGCTGTCAGATGCGTCCTTGGCCAGCTGAGCCTGTTGCAGCCCAGTGGAATATCTGTTCCAATGTTCCGCCGGTCTAGAAAGTGAACTATCCTCGCAGTAGATAACTCATATAAGGGGCGTTTCAGGGGACAGCCAACGTAGACTCATCCGAGATCGTTCGGCCACCTGGCCGGCTGGCACAAGTGGATTGTCTTCTAAGAATGGAGCTTTGTGTGCTAGGGGTTGACGGCTTATGGCACGAGGCATCCTTTTGAACTAAAGAAACGGGAGTTAGATCTCGTGGGGGTTTTTCTGGGCCTGAAAATGACATTGGCAGAGTCATGAAAGATGCTATGTTACCTTGGGTTAGGCAAAAAGGCTGTAACGAACTTTTGAGCAGTGCGTAGCCAAATTCGCAACGGATCCCGAAATCAAAAGACGATTATCCGTGGTATCCTACGATACTAGATTATTACACGAACAATGACGCCAAAAATATACAAACCTCAGTAATACGATCACAAGGACTCAACAACGAGAAACCGAATAGCAGCGTGTGAGCAAACAGCACGTGCGTAACGCAGGTCCTGAACAAGGATGTGCCGAAGTAGCGCTCTGGGCGCGAACAAACAACAGTTGGTCCATAGAACCAACCAGCTCGTAAAGACAAGTCAATAGTGTATGGAAATGAGTGATGTTGGGAAAAACACTGAATCGCGAGGGAAAAAGGGGGATTTTCCACGACCGGCCGTTACACCTCCCACCAAAGTCCCCCTGGATTCTTAGCAAAGTCAAAGGTTCGATATAAAAGTACTGATTCCTTCTACCTGCCTAGGCCCTGCTGTCAGTGCGCGCGCCCAGTGCTCGTCGTCGACGTTCTACTACTGGTCGCACCTAACCGATTGGCTACATAGACGTGAGGCTAGTCTACATCTTCCACAAGACCAAATGGCCGATGGCGGGCGTGAAGGGGCCACATAGAGGCTGTCCTTGTAAAGGGCCGTCCTGTCCTGGATGTATGTGCTTGAGTGAGTGTGTGTGTGTGTGCCGGGGTGTACAATGGAATCACAGGTTTGACTGCACATCAAAGGGGGACTTTCTGCAATGTCAACAAGAGACTGTATGTCAAAAACGAGTAAAATGTAGGCATGTGTGTGTGACCTAGGCTCCGCTACTTCTACTATGCAAGGGGCATTCAGTAACGTCAACAAAAAGCAAACAACGAACACTGTCACATGTTTGATGGGGTTACGGGGTGTAGAGTGCATCGGGCATGTGTGTATGTGTTGGGATGTACAATGAGATCGCATTCGTCACCACATATCGGAAAGAACCTTCTGTAATGTCAACGAAAGACCGTGAGCACTGTATCGTGTTTGACTGAGACCGTGTGGTATAACGAGTTCAATGTAGGTGAGGGCGCGTCGGGATTGCTTCCATATGTGGTGTTTCTTTATCCACCTCGATGACTAGTGCGAAAAGGTCTACTGGGCCTCAGAGTTATCAGCTCCTCCGCCTTTGCTATCGAGTGGGTTAATACTGAGTATTTCACGAATGAACACTCCGTTAGCTGTCATCACCTTCACCGTTCTTATCATTACGTCAGTGCCTTCGACGGTTTCCGTAGCTACCCCCAAAGACCAAGTGCTGAAATGTGCGCGTTCGTCGGTGATCATAACCACATCCCCAACTTTGAATGGTCTTGTTTTGGCCAGCCACTTCTGTCGGGTCTGCAGAGCCGGTAGGTACTCCCGCAGTCATCGCCTCCAGAAGACCTTGGCCAGATAGTTCGCCTGCTTCCATCCGTGGAGGTAGCTCCCACGAAGGTTTGCCGGGCCTTGGAAACCCTCGTTCGACCTTGACGTCAATAAGCCGTTCGGGGTGAGCGCCAGGTGGGTGGGGTAGCAGTTCATTACTGGGACCAGGGGGCGGTTGTTCAGGATTAACGTTTAGCTGAAGAGCAGTACAAGTTGAGATTGGCTTTGGAAGGCCGGCTGCTGAGAGGTGCAGCCAAAGTGATGGGAGCTTTGTCAGCTATACTTCTGGGTAGTGGAATGTGTCACTAGTGTTCAGTAGGTTTGATTCGTTCATTCATCGACCAGTGAACCTCTTGTAGCAATGGAGCTCCACCTGCCAGTATCTCAGGTCCGGTAAGGCAAAATCATGAGACCTGAGGCTGGGCAAATGGACCGGCCCATATTCTTGCACCAGCGAGCTTCAGTTGATTCTCACCGGGCTACGACTTCCGTGCTTCTTTTTCGCTTCTGTTTGGTTTAATTCCAGTCTTGGATCTGTGGGGGAACGGAGTTGGGACTCGATTCGCTATCGGGAGCGCATCACCCCCACTGTTACGAACTGAATCCCCGCGCAAGTCTACCCCCAACCAAGAGGGTCATTTAAATAGCCGTGTTTGGCGTAAGGACTGGTGTGGAAGGTCAGGTCTGGGGGAGAGGACTACGAAGGGCCTTGCAGTGGAGTGAACAGTCACGTGTACAGGGAAAAAGGTGGATGAAAAGACAGGAAGGATGCTGCCTCCAAATCTGCCTTGTGTATTTTTGACTGGTTTCTTCCAGGGAATATTACCTACCAGCAACGGCTGAGAAGGGCTTTAAACTGAACCATCTTGTCCGCAGCCACCACCGCGACCAATGGACTGTTCCACGCAATGATGATCCAAAACGCAAAAAGTTGTGCCTTAACTTTCCCAGCGCTCTTGGTTTTACTGGCTTGCAAGCACGACCCCTAAGTCGGAATTCCGCTGCTGTGTCTACTGTCGGATTATTTGGGATGGATAGCGCCCTGATCTCTTTAAAAACTACTGTGAGTTCACCCCCTAGTCCTCTGCTCTCTAAGCAGAGCACTTTCAGTACATTGGTTCTCTCTGCGCGTGGCTTGTTCCCCTATCCATCCACCATCTTTGTGAACTGAAACTGAACTTTTCCCAATACTACGGCCTCCAGCACCGGGGTAGGAGCCCGCCCTTGGACACAGTATTCAAGATGCAGTCCGACTGGTGTTTTGTGGTGCGGTATCAGCTCATGAGCCTATCCTGGTGCAGATGAGCGAGGTAGTTATTAGAACCCCTGTCTTGTCTTGGTCGCGGCAGCTGGGCACTGCTCAGATTGTCGGAAGCAGCCAGCTATCCGAACTTTAAGATCCGTGATGTCTGTGACCCGTGTTACCACTTATGGATCATTTGGGCCAGTATATTTGAAATCCCCATCAGCGTTCCAGGTCAGGTGCCTGCTTTTACCCACATTGAGTGGCAACTGCCACTTTGTGGTCCAAGGGTGAATCCTATTTAGGTCCCCTTGCAGGTATGAGATTCCTTTTTCACCTATCAGTTTAGGGTTGTCTGCGAAGAGGTAACGTGGGTCTTGGATAACGTCCAATAAGTCTTTCAAATAAACTATGCATACAAGTGGACCCTGTACTGAACACCGCGAGACCGGCTGATGGCCCGTGCCCTCGCGGATCTGCTGTTTTCTACCCCCACACAGCAAGCACTGTAGCTAAGGTCTAAGCCGTCTTGATTGCGAATCGAGCGAAGAGTAGCCGATTAACACGAATCCCAAAGCCAGAACAAGAGTGATTCGTTGTTTCTACGGTACTAAATTGACATTCACAGAGGGTACAAATATATACTACCCTCGAGTATGCAGCCGAATAGATCCAACAATAAAACTCCAAAGTCCAAAGCCCCTTGCTCGAGCGCGACAGTCAGAAAAGGTTCAAGGCCAAATTCAAGTGTCCTGCCTAAACGAACAAGCGTGCAAAAATGTGATGTATGTACGAACTTACCAGAGTAATGCCAAATATAGTCACGTTCACAAAGGAAGTAGAACATTTGGAAGGGTTTTCAGTAGTCATCCTTCACGAAGGCTTTCCGGAGTCTTCTTCAGGGCCAGAGGTGCGATCCTGAGGGCCTCCATTTTGCGGAGCAGCCGTCGGTGGTTCACAGAGTCGAAGGCTTTTGAAAGCTCAGGGGGCTGACCTCGACATTTTCTCCTCCATCTGCTATGTCCTTTACTCCGCCTACGAATGAATGGAGGCTAGACTGGTTAGATCTGTTCATGACGAATCCACGTTGTCCACTGGAGATGACCCTATATTCCGCTAAGCTACTGGCCACTCGGTCCCCGGTCAGCCCTCCCAGTATTTTTACGGGCACCAGCAGTAGGCCGACAGGCTGATAATAGTCAGTCTCTTTGTTCTTACCACATTTGTGCGTAGGATCGACTTCCGCTGTCAGTCAACCTCCTGATAGTTGTGCACTGGACTGCTACCTAGTGTGCACGTGGACCAAGGATGTCGCCAAGATGGGGGCTAGGGGGATCAGATTCTCTGCACGGGTGCCACCTGGCCCGGTTGTCTTGTGCAGGCTCTGGGAGCTTGTTCGACATCCTCAGGATAGACTAAAACTGGCCGCATCGTCTGTGGTCGGATAAGAGGCTCGAAAGCAGGGCCCTATCCATGGTCGGCTTGATGCACCATCTCGAAGCACCACCCCAGCTTTCCAGCTTTAGTCCTGTTGCCTAAGACATGCATGCCGTCTCCTCCTTGACGCCACCTACAGCTACACTCAGGTCTGTCTTTGACTGAATGTAGTTGTAGTGAGCCCTTGCACATCGCTTGGCCTTCTAGCCAGTGCGACCTCGAACGATAATTCACTCTGCTTTTAGACTCCGATGGCTGATTCTCGCGTTCTTTTGTAACGCAGGTGCCGCCTGTAGCCTCCCGTCTGTTGGTAGTGGGCCCATGCCCTGTGCTTCCAGCTTTGTGCCCTGGTGGCTCTGCGGGTTCAACAAGTTGCATTCCCCGTCCTGCTCATTCCGAGTACTGGAGCAAAGTGTCCAGTGAGCGGCATCTCGCTGTCCCTGAGTGCCGTCCATTTTTCCTCTACGTTTCTCTGCTGGGCTTCTTGTGTAAGTGTTTGGGCTGCAATAACAAGGCCCTGTACTCCAAGGTTCTTAAAGCCACCTTGCTTTCTGTGAGGTACTATATCCTCAATAGCCAATCACTTACAACTGATCACCCTGTGTAAAGAACAAATACTGGAAATCCTTCCAAATGTCCTAAGTGCCTTTGTGAATTTGACTATACGCAACATCACCTTCAAAATCTCGCTCATATACAACACTTTCCACGTTTGTTTATCCATGTGAGACATTTGAATTTGGCCTTGAACCGTTTCTGGCTGTCGTGCTTGAGCCATGGGGCTTTGGACATTTGGGTTTTACTGTGAAGTCTATTCGGCCGCATACTTGAGGTTTGTATATATTTGTACCCTCTGTGAATGTCAATTTAGTACCGTAGAAACAAAGAATCAATCTTGTTCTGGTTTTGGGATTCGTTTGAATTGGCTACGCGCTGCTCGATTTGCGAGAAATAACTTACACCCTGTGGTCTCTTCTACTTAGGGGAGCTGATACCTGTAGCTCCACGACTTCACTGGAATTCTTCCCTGGGACCAGGCCCAGTGGCTCCGGGGTCTGTCCCGCCCCTATCTAGTTCGTTGAGGTACTTGCCGGACAAGGCTTTCTTCCAACGCTAGATCGAGTATCTGAACACGGAATCCATCCCCAGGAACCCACAGATCCACCCGATCAGCTCCAGGAGAGTTAAGGTGTCCAGAGACCATGACTTTATTAGCTCAGGCCACGGAACCGCGAAGGTGAGCCAGCAGTACCTGGTCCTCCGGGGAGGTAGGAGAGAGGCTCCTGTAGAGGCACACCACCCGGAAGTCTGATCGGCCTATCCTTAAATCATATCAGAGGGCCTGTATATTGGATGTTAACACCCACTTCCCAACTATCTGCCCGATTTCAGGTGAGATTATAAGCATCGCGCCACCGCCATCCCTGCCGTCCACTCAATTAGCCTGATGCACGCAGTAACTGGCACGAGAAAGCACATCGATTAGTGACTTCCGTTAATTAATGTTTCGGTGGCAGACATGCGGTCCGACTTCTCAGCCTCAGTCGCCACTTCGATCCAGTAGTTTCCAATGCTGCATGCATTAGAGTAGGCCACTGCGAGGCTACCTGCCCTTCGTTGTGCATCAATTTTCAGCTGATACTTGTAGCACCCGGTAACTAGTTCTGAGTGCTTGCCACCTTCTTCTGGTGTCCTTCATCCAGCTACTTACTGGTGCGATGCAAGGGTTTGGAGGGATGGGTGTGCTATACCCTTCAGGTGAGGTATGACAATTTTCAATGGTGACGAGTGGTTAGCAGCATTTCACACATTCGACAGTCCCCCTAACAACTCGAGTGCACCAACTGGCTGAATTATCCGGATGTACCGTGAACCTTTCCTGGGCACCAGTCTACACCAGCTCCGCCCGGTTTAAGGTGTCCCCCCTCTAGGGCTAGCCAACCCCAAGAGTGCTGCCCAGAGGGGTCGCTGTTCCCCTTGTACAAGTTTCCGCCGCGGTAATGTGAAAACTCTTGGGTACTGTTTTCCCCTGAAGCCCGGCCTCACGCAAGAGGATAACTGTGTAGTGTTTGATATCCTGTTCCCGTTGTTTGGCGGCTTGGCAGAAGGGTTCAGGTATTCTTTTCACCACTACTTTGTGATTTCAGACCAAGGCTAACCATGCTTTCTTCATTGATGCGCTCAGGTTGAGGGCTACTGCTTCCAGCCTACTTCTAAAGGCCACCAAGTTCACGTCTTGTTTGCGACCTTTTATCGCATCTCCGCCAGCTCAGGTTCCGGTTTCTTACGTGTACCACGGTTGTGGTTTTCTAGGGTTGGACCCCCTACTAAGGTTCGCTGAATTGTGGTATCCATTCCTGGGTGGTCAATGCGGTTACTCAACATAACTTCACCTGAACTCTCACATGCTGTCCGCTTGGATTTTCAAGGGGTAAAACGCTTCCAGCGCAACCGTTTCAGACATTGGTGTCTATCGTAATGATCGGAGGCCCTCAGAGATAGTCGGCAGCACCGCCGAACGCACCAGTAAAGGCCGGTATCACATTGAATACCTTCCTCTACTTCTTGGGAGCATTTCAGGTTCCCGCACTGAGAACTGCCATCTGCGGTCCTGTTGGCACTAGTGTTGGGGCATTTAGGTCGAAGGCTCGCCTCTGCAGTGGGTGATGCACTTGGCATGCCTCGGACGTCTCCGAAATAAACAATTATTATTCATTATTACATTATCACTACCCACAGCTGGAAACACGTCCAGACTGCAGTACCCCTTTATTTCAGGTTTGCTGTCTCCCACTATCTCAGTCGCAAAACTGGCTAACCAAGGATGCCACTTTGACTCCTACGGACAGAGACTCAAGTGGAACCTACCATAGCAATTGGGACCGAAATCAAACCATACAACAGGAAATACTCCTAATTGCTTATCAGATCGTTCAAGTTTTCAAACGCAACCAACACGAGTTCCAGTTCACGCGCATGCCGCTACTAAACAGCTACACTCGACTGATCAACCGACACATACATTTTCCTGCCAGACGAACCTTAAGCACTCGATGCCGTACGTTACCAGAAACGACGCTGAATGACACTGAAGGCAAATGTGTCAACACATACATATATATTTGTCAGTGAAACAGAATAATAACTCTGAAGTCCATGCGGAGATTTCCCACTTTATCATCCGTTACCACTGTTTATCTTTCCTACGACCCATAGCCGGCTGGAAATTGACTCTCCACTTCCAGAAGACCTTCCAGTTGCGCTTTCTTATTTCAGAATGGTGCATGTTACTGATCCTGAATCTAAACTCACCTTTTTATGGTCTTCTGTTTCTCCCATATCCACCAGTGTTCACTCTCACAAAATTGGTCTCATGCCCCCCTGCTCCAAAACTCATTCCGTTTATTGAACTCCGGTAAATCCGTCATTCAGGGTTTGCATTGTCTTCATGATCGCTATCCTCTTCGCATGCGTTGATTTTCCCGAACATACTTCTTTACAATTTTTCCTCTTGCTCAAAAATTTACTCCATCTGCATAACCTCGGTGGGCCTTCGGTTTTCTTGGCTTGCATCATTCTCGTTCGTAATGCGTCCTTAGCACTGCGTTAATGATTTTTCGACATTTCCACCGCGAACAAGTGCCCAGGCCGGAATCGAAACCGGTTCAAAAGTGCCGCGCGAAACAATTATCAGAATGATCCATTCAAACTGTGGCTGGCTTTGTTTTTCCATCTTTGATACTCTCGACTTTCATATTCTGAATTTGTGAATATTCCATCTTATTGAGTAACGTGTTACACCATGATCATGCGCTACAGCGTGCATCTCGACTATGGCCGAGAAATATACCAGTATTATTATTATTATTAAAAGATCAAAAGTGACAAATTCTGAGAATGAGACTGAAAACTGATCAAGAAATGCTCTACTGCTGCGGCAAACCAAATGGAAGTAGTATCAACAAGGAATATGAGAGACTCATTATCGGTTTATTCCTCAGCGATTGTCGCAAATCTTTTCAGTAAAACGTTATTTTCACCAGGTCCACTGATTTGCTTTTGGATCTCCCTATGATAACTGATCGTTCCTAGCGGAATCTTGCGTAAATGGGTTTATATGGCGGTTTTTCAGCTTTTTCTATTCCATTCCTGACGCTGTTGTTCAAAAATATCCCCGAAGGCCCCCGAGCAGCGGCACGGCACTGTGTAACGCAATCTCGATGGTTCCAAACGCTATGGCATTTGCCATACTTGTCTCCTTTTAATTAACTAGTGGGCCAGGTGTCCGTTGAAAAATATGAAGAGGGGAAGAGAAATGTGGCACCGTCCTTGCCCGAAGTCTGATGCATTAACATACCATTTTACGCCACAGGAACGTAGTACGATTACCTTGATCGAAGAGAGAGGTAGACAAGCTGCACGCCCACCGCAGCCTGGAGCGTGAGCTCCTCAGCTTGGACTTCGTTGTGGCCGCAATCGGTTATCTCGCCCTCTGTTTTTAACCTTTCACTGTAGTTCAGCTGCAGTCGTTGATTTGCTTTTCAACTTGGGATGTAAGATCCCGGAAGACGCACTATTGAGGTTTGACTATTGTAAAATTATTTACTTTGCTGTATACGATACCGCAGCCTTTTGGAACCGACTTTGTTTTCAATTGTGAGGAAATCGGCTGCTGCGCATCACTCGCACTTTCCAGTGACTGGACTTTACATCCTTTTCCGAGGCTTTTACTCCTGTTGGTCTAGTCGTATATTTCTACGAGCGCCAAAGAACTTAGTCCAAGCGCGGTCTGTGTAAGAGGATGTCTGTTTTTTCTCAGTAATTCACATTCGGCAGGACTTCCCCAAGCGATTTCGTTGAGCATATCTATTTCTCGGCATTACCGCGTAGTGAAGATTGGATTTACTTTGAGGGACAAAATGTGTCCGTTACGGCAGAACTTGGGGAGATACGGCGGCCAGCGAGCCCAGTCGTGGGCTATCGGGTAATGGAAACCTTAGAGACTACACACGGAAAACCCAAAAATGGATTTAACAACAAATGTGGGGGTTTTCGAGAACAATTTCGAGTGCCAAAAGGGCTTCAGAGTCAGTCGAACTCCTGTCTATAATTGCCAAAATGAACCGAAGTGTAACTGTAGCCCTTTGCTGACGGTCTTGGCTTGCCACCGGCAGCACGGTTCGTCCACCTATTCTACTGTTCTCTGTGTTCTCTGACCAGACTGCCCACTATCTGGTGTTGCAGCAGCCAAACTTCCATGACTGCAACGGAATCCACAATATTCATGCGCTCTCGCAGCTGGCCCCCTTTGTCCCTTGGTGTCACTGCATTCGTGTGAGCAGCTTGTGCATCAGCAATCCTCCTACCGACTCTAATGTCGCAGGGGGGAATATAATGCTTAATTTCCATTCCCCAGAACCCCCTTTTTTGTTGACCGGGATGGTATTTGTTCGTTGGGGTGCCGCCTTATATTGACACTTGGTCATACATTCCGGGAAGATTGCTCTCCCGTTGCAGTGCTGAATTCCGTGGGCTCTCGATTTCCCCTACTTAGTTCATATCAGATATATGTTATACCGTTATATGCGGGGGATTGAGTTTGACACAACCTTTCTTTTTGCGTCATGGCTAGCTCGCCCTATGCTTGAGGTGATTGTCCCCCTCCAACGTGATTGCATCCCGAGATGCACCCCCTATCATGCCCGCAGGTTTCAGAGACTCATCTCTGTGTCTTGGGCTTGCAAATCCTGCCTCCATTGGTCTAGGGTACGCTCTACTCTTCCCCTGCCACGAGCTTAAACAAAAGGCATGATTGATAGTCGCCTGGCTCGGCGGATCCCCTGTATGCAGCAAATTGTTCACGGGGCTACGAACCGGCACTGTATTCTTGTATGATCTTTGTGATTATTGTCTCCCGTACCTTTTGATAACCAAATTTCTATTCCTTTCCAGAGCTGTTGCTTCCATTCAGCAGTCAATGAGGTGCTGTTGTCAGTAGTAGGTTGGTACCTTACATAGCAGCCATTCTGGACGGTAGTAGTGTCATCTTATCCGTACATTCTCCACCACTTTTCGTCGCAGCTCGCTTTCTATCGGGTGTTTTTGATATGTGGCCTTTGTCATTGACCTTGATGGGTTCCATATGTGTTTCGGTTGAGAATTCGCCCTCCCAGTTGAGTACTGAGCCCCTTCTATCTTCGTTGTCCTTCGCAGCTTCGCTTACTTCCTCGCTGAACTCCAAATTGTCATGACTTATCTCTTCGCTCATAACAATCTTTTTGCCTTCTCAGCTACCGGCTTCGCCCGTTTATCTTTGGCATCAGCCCTGACTTAAACCTAAGGCAGATCCATGTTGGCTTTACGCGACCATAATTAAATGAAGCGCTTCGGTCAACTCCACTCACTTGATGTGGTGCTGTGCCTCACAGACATTGCACCTTGTGCACCCCATAGCATCCCATCGTTGTATAATAATAATAATGGTTTATTTCGAAGACGCCCGAAACATGCCGGGTGCATGATCATGTTTATACAGGTGATGGAATAGACACATATAATTCATGAAAATTGGGAAATTTGCATAAAATGTAGGATAAAAAGGCTCACGTGGGGGAATAGGGTGGGAAGAAAGTATGATAACTGTGCTAACACCATAGAAAATGTAGGGAGTTTAAAGGAACTCAAGGGCGGATTTGAATGGACACCCGGTGAGTTTGAAAGTCAAGGTCAGGTGGGAAGTTTGACTGGTCCTGGTGGAAACATCTGGAGGCCGACTTATATACATGAGGAAGGCTAGAATTCGGTATAATAAACTGCAGTAGCGGGGGACGATGGAGAAAAAGTGGGATGCACTGCAAAGGGTTAGATATCAAAGAAGCGTTGGTACTCTGCAGTGGACGGTCGGCAGACAGGTCACAAAACCAATCGTTAAACAGGCAGCTAGCAATGCAAGACGTAGAGGGTGGATCAGATGGCAAAAATGATTCAGGAGGATTGGATAGGGTATAGTATAGTATAGTATAGTATATTTCTTGACCGTGGTCAATACACATGCACAAGGCAAGATCAGAGTGTACAGCAGTACATGTCAATGTGAGGTATTCACAAATTTTAAATTTATAAATCACACAGCAACCAAAATACACCAGTAAAGTCATGTAGTGTTTGAGTGAACAGAAGTGGTAATGGTTGAGGCGGGAATTCCGAATCGGTTTCAAAATCGCTGGGGGCGGTGTGGATAGCTGGGCAGTAGTGGGATTGCTGATATAAGCGACAATTGGACGGTCACTAACGAGTAATCGGGGAGAAGGAGATGCCAAAGAACATTGTTAGAAGTAAAACAAGCATGGGGTTTTCAACGTGCAGTGAGAGCTACCAGCGGAATATTGGAAACCGATCCAGCATTGGGTAACTAATTGTGGAGGAAACATGTGAAATAAAGGCAAGTGAGTCAAAGGTGATAATAAAACGGACCTTTTGTGCAGGTTATTAAGGTGTCATATGGAAATTCAAATAAAGGCGAAAAGCTTCGCAGGGACTTCAGTGAACTTTTGAAGAGCATGAATGGTGTATGGACGTATAACGGACTTTTAAAGAAAAGCCGTCAATGAAACGGATTAGTGGAGACAAACGTCAATGGTTCGGCTAGGCAGAAGTTGGAAGAGTGGAAATATTTTTTTGTATGTGATAGAAAATTGTTAACCAAATTATGGTTGGCTGCGGATGGTTGGTATTCTGTTCCTTAAAGACCTTGGTTGCAGATGGTGGCAGGTAGAATGTTGAAGGAAGCAGGTAAAAAAGGGCTGGGTTCCGGTCATTGGTTTCGTACTGCAACGCGGGAAGAATTGAACTGTTGGGTTGGATTATTTGGGAATAGACGTTGAGAGTATGTGTTGATGGTTGGTGTCAGGAATCATCTCTGCGATCCGGTGAGACTTTCGTGAGGTTTTGTTAATCCGTGTACGGTGCCCCATGTAACGTCAGCAGGCGAGAGTATAGGTTTGAACCGTTGATCAAATCGTCCAGTCCTTACGGTAATCCGGAACAAACGTCGATTTGGCCGATGGCTACCCAAGTAACCAATGCAATCTGGAAGAGATCAGGAGTGCGGCAGTCTGGAGAGTGTTTTAGCTGTGGGTTATGCTTATCGTCTTTATGGAAGCAAGAAAATGGACACTTTGTTATCCAAACAATTAGTTATCGTTTGGCTAGTGGACCGGTCTATTAGGGATCCCTAGACGGAGACTGGTAGCTTTCTAGGGTAGTTGTGTGACAGTAGAGATTTAGGGCGATATCAGGTAGGCGGTGGATGAGGAGAGGGTGTCCGTTTGGGAACCAGGAATAAAACAATAGTATATGGTATGGTCTGGAAGAAGAATAAGAAAATAGGAAGATAACAGTCTGGTCATTTCACCAGCTGTGGTCGAGGACAGCAAACAATAAAAAGGGAGAAAAACACTGGGTGTTAAGGAGAGGATTTTTCATGTGGAAGCACACGTGCTGGTATTCCGCAGGGTCAAGAGAAATCAGAGGCATACGGATTCCGGCTGGAATGGGGTCTTAACTTACCATGAGCGTATGCGCAGAGTAGTAAAGCCTAGTTACTAACGAATGGTAATCCGTGCGGCAAGGCTTCAGTGTACGAGAAAGGCGCAAAAAACAGGATGGGATGGCTGAGTTCTAGCCTGAGCCAGGAATTAAGCGAGAGCGAGCACCCATCGCTAAAGGACGAAACGGTTGTATTTATATATATGCAAATTATGTTGTAAAATGGCACAATCTGGTTAGGAAGGGGGGCAAAAGTGAGTGGAGCATACCCAAGGTATATGTACATATATATATATATATGTATATAAATATATATTGCTGTATACGTGGGTGCGATCATCAGACGGGTCATGCGATAGCGGTTGGACGCAAAAGACTGGCAAGGAAAGTGAGATAGAGAGACACAGTCTGGGTATAGCCCAGCTGAGGATCAACGGTTAACGGGAAGAAGAACGAAAGTTAGGCACGGGCTCATCGGTGCAGCGGATCCCTAAGGCACATTGAGGCCATGAAACGTGAGACTAAAAGGGAAACGCCTAAGTGTGGCTAAAACTTTCAATGGGAAATTAAGTATTTCGCCTAGAGTGGTCATTGAGCAGGAGTAAAGACTAGGTTCTGCATGAAATCACAAAAGAACCTTAGCTGGGGGATAGGTGAGAGCAGATGTGAGGCACAGATGTAGGAGGGATGAATGCATATCATGACTGTCGGCGGGACGATAGCAAGAGAAATGTTCGGCGAGGAACTGCAAGATGCAGAGCGAATGCATATATACATATATGTGCAGGCATTTACACATGTATTATGTGCATATATGCACACGTATAAGAGGAACAGGTAAGGTTGGATCAAAAGGTTGTAAAATTAACTTTGGAATATCGTAGTGAATTATCTTCAGGACAGGTGAACATGGCGGCCCAAAAGGGAAAGAGAAAAAAGGGAATGCGGAAGCACAGAAGGGGTGCCGACTGTGAGGAGCCGTTCACAGAAGGGGGAAGATGAAGGATAGGATCGAAGAGAACGGTTTAGAATAAGTCTAATTATTTGATCGATGCAGGTGCAGCATGTGGTGACGGACCAGAGGGATCGGGTAGTGGCAGACCAAAAGGTTTGGGACTGTATAAGAACATTATAACGTAACGTAGTCTTCATAATCAGGGGAACATGGAGAATCAGACCAAAATGAAAGGCTCACAGGAAGTGCCTATGGTTCAACTGGAGATATCTGAAAAATGACAGGCATACGTGAAAGGGGCTAGTAATTGATATGAGAAATCGTGGTGGCGGGAGACGGCGGAGAAAAGAGAGGGATCCATTGCTAGGAATTAGATAGCAATTGAGCTTTGCTACACTGTAGCAGATGGTCAGCGGACAGGGCACAAAATTCATCGTAAAACAGGTAGCGAACATTGGAAGAACTAAAGGGTGGTACAGATGGCAAGAACGATCTTTGGGGGATGGGTGTGGTAAATGTGAGGCGTAGATGTAAAAAAGAGTGGACGCATATCACGAGGGTCAGCGGGATGGTAGCGTGAGAAATGGCCGGCAAAATAGTGCAGGATGCAGAACGGTCGTACAGATACATATGTACGTAAACAGATGTGCGAAAAGCGAGAGCAAAGAGCAATAGAGTACTAGGAGAAAAAAGTATCGGTGATTTGGAGAGGCAGATAGGGCTGGATTGAAATGTATAGGATTGACTTTGGAAAATTCAGACAAATTTTTTCACGACAGGATAACACGGCAGCTCAACAGATAAAGGAGACTAGAGAAGCTCAGATGTGATGCCGACTGTGACGAGCAGATCACAAAAGAGGGAAGATGAAGGATAGGACCAAAGAAAACAGGTGAGAGTGAGTCTAATTATTTGAATAATGCAGGTGCGACATGTGGCGGCTGACCAAAGGAACCGGGTATTGGCTGATCAAACGATTTGGGACCGTAAAAGAACATCATGGCGCAACATTGCCTTCCCAATCGGTGGAACATGGAGAAGCAGACCAAACTGAGAGACACAGAGAAAATGCCTGTGGCGAGCAGTATACGGAACAGGAGATGAAAGCAACGACCGAAGAGACACAGGTGAGACAAGACCAGTCAGATCGTTTTACAGCAGGTGAAAAACGAAGTAGGCAGAGAAGAAAGAAGCAGAAAGTTTCAGGACAGTTAGACCAGGAATAGAACAAAAAGCCCGTGAAATGAATGCGCCACTGAGTTGAGGCAATGGAACTGGAGAACTGCGTGCCAGCAGTCAACTGAACAGGTGGATTAAGCAGGAGGATGCTAATCGGTACACTGCCTAATGGAAAGAACCACAGAGGAGTAGCGGAACCAAGAGGGGAAAATATGGTGGTGGTGATTAGATAATAAATGCGACTGTAAAAGATGCAAAGTTTGGAGCGGGGAGTTCTAATATGCGGATTGGCCATGGGTACGGGTGTGATTGGTGCGCAATGGAATTGGGCATAAGGAGAGAGAACAAGGAGGGATTAACCAAAACAACTGGCAGTGGGGCATAAGAACGCTATCGATGGGCATTATGAGCACACTGTAGTACCAAGCGAATATAGAACAGAAGCCGGCAGTGACGGCAGGTGGAAAAAGAGTTATTAGCCAGCGTCAGCAGGAAAGAGTGGTTAGGATGACAGAGACTCGATGCAATGAGAGGTGATATATTGAAAGTTGATAGGAGGAAGGATAATAGGTAGGTGTGCACACCGTGGTAGAGCGACAAAAAGGGAAAGTGGTAACAGATGATAAGAACTATAGGTAACTTACCTTGGCGGAAAAGTGTGGGGAGCATGCAGTTATCAGCCGACAGTATTGGATGCGGTAGACTGATGAAAGTTAGAGCGTGCGATCCACCACCGATACTAGTGGGTGGGACAGGCTACTGGCTGGGCACCAAGCCTGAAAAAAGCTCCGTGAAGTGAACGCAGTAGTGGTGGCCCACGAACCTAATTGTGCTCGCACGTCGCTGCCGACGGCCCGCAAGCCTGATGTGCGCTGGCGATAGCGATGGATCTGACCGCGCCCCGCACCGTTGGGAGTGGCACGAATGGTCATTGATAATTATACAAGAGGCCAAGCGACGGCGATAGGGGTGCGTGATCGTGGATCAATTGGCCAAGACGTGAGACCATGAACAGCAGAGCCAAGAAGAACGGCGAGTGGTAGACGACCGTGTGGCATTATTATCCAGGTGCACCTGCCAGGGAGATGGTCAGTGCGGTGCCCGAAGCGTTTGGCCTTCATCGAGGATCACTGGAAAGGGAAAAGGGATGGAGAAGCTCAGTCTGGGTGTGCCCCAGTTGAGGAGCAACGGATACTGAGGAGAGAAAAAATAAAAATGCTGGATAACAGATGAAAGTGGACGAGCAACAGGATTATCTTATGAAGGCGGGAGATAAGTTCACTGTGGATCAGGAATGGCAATGGCCGTAGTTCGCGGCACTAGAGAGAGGAGAAGTGTCGGGCATAGAGTATGCCTATTCGCCCGTGGCGCAGAGGTGGTAGAGTTACAGTATGGGGCCTCCTTCAAAGGCCAGATCGATGGAGACGAACTCAGCTGTGAGCAGTATAGCATTGGGAGCTGTTAAGTATGACACAAGTGCGCGCCCAAGAGCGATCAGTGAGGAGGCGCTGCGTAAGCTAAGGGGGGGGGGCTTATTCCAGATTTTGGAATAGACTGACAGAAAGAACCGGGACTTCGATCTTAGATTAGATTGAGGGACAGAGAGGGAGAAAACACAGTGTCGGATGGAGTAGGAGCAGCATGCAGCGAATGAGATCGGGTAGGAGGTGAAGCCTGGTTATAGATTAGCTTAAAGATCAGGTCGAGCCTCATGCTACGAACCAGCGAAGGCTCAATTTGTAGGAGCTCACTGAGCTGGCGGTATGCTGGGACCATGGATACTCACAAGAGCGTTTTGGTGAAGGTACGCCGTACGTTCTCAAGAGATACAGTAGAGGAACGTGGCCAGGGGCTGGAGGTAATGGGACAATATTCTAGGAGCTGTTTTACATGTGGGAGATACTTGGAGAGGCGACTGGCCGGTAGTAAGAAACACCGATGGATCAGGCCCAGGGTCCGCTTAGCTTTAGAAATTTGGAAAGACGCCTGTTCTGGAAAGTTAAAGGAACAAGGGTAGGGCACTCCAAGATCATTAACCATGGGGTGTGTGGGGATGGACAGGCGGCCCAGACAGATTTTGCCGGTGATACAGTGCACCTGCAAGGTAGGAGGAAGCTTTTCTTCGAAGAAAATTTCATGAACCACGAGAAGCACCCGGTTTGGGGAGAGAGTACGTCACGCGATATATTGCACAAGGTCACGGATAGATTATTACGGAGGAAGGAGTACGCTGTTTTTATATCGTCGGTAAAGAGGAAAGGGGTACTCTGGCGAATAGAAGAGAAAATGTCATTGATGCAAATAAGGCATAGTAATGGGCCTAAGACACTGCCTTGGATGACGCCGATAGCAATGGGTTTGGCAGAGGATAAGTGGCCGACAACCAGCACAGCTTGTGATCTGTGAGAGAGATACGCGGATAGCCAGGAGAGGAGAGGGTCAGTACTACCAAGAGACCGGATTTTGGCTAACAGATGCTTATGGGGAACACGGTCAAAAGCCTTAGACATGTCGAGGTACAGGAAGGCTACAGAGTTGCCGGCGTCTGCAGCAGACGAAAGGACATTAAGAGAGTCTAGCTGGCAGGAAGAGCAGGAACGGGAATTCAAGAAACCACGCTGACCAGGGTTCAGCAGGTTGTTGGATAAGAGGTACTGAACAATGTGTTTTTGATAATTCTCTCCATGATTTTCAGACTATTGGGGTGTGATTAATGGACCGATAGTTATATGGGTCGTGTATTGCACCCTTTTTGAAGAGCGGAAGTTTAAAAAAGGATTTTTATTGAGCGATGGACGAAATTGTGAAGCATGGAGGTGGTGTGTACATTAAGTGATAATAAAGGGAGGTCAGGACCACCGAAACGGAGGAGGGCCAGTGGGAGATCATCTCGGCCCGTGTCGAGGAATGTTTAATAGAAGGAACTGATTTTTCAATTTATAGACGGGTGAGGAGAATCGACGAAAGAGAGGCGGAGGTGCGGGATACCAAGGCAGTTCACAAGGGAGGAAGAGAAATGTTCATTGAAGGCCTCAGAAATAGATGCTGGCTTATTGGCGGTAGATGAGCCGCAGATGAGGTATTTGGGCGAGATGGAATTGGGGTGATTGTACCTTTTAGTGAGCAGGTTGGGCAGGTAGCCAGTTTTACTGGGGTGTGCCAGGGCTATGGTCCCTTGCCTTCTCTGATGTGAATCGGCCATGCGACACAGTTTCAGTTGTAGCTGGTTTATTCGCATAAGAATTGTAAAGTCGAGTGACCTAGCGAAGGTAAGTTGCAGCTCAGCCAGCTTACGCTATAAAAGTGACAGGCATAAGCTGCTGGACTTGGAGCGAGGAGCGACACATGGGTTAGCGGTACTTAAGCAGTGCAGGAGGTTGGCTTAGAAAGAGTTCACAACAATGAAAGGATCAGAGGAGAGAAAATGTGTGTTCCAGTTAAGGGAACAGATTATCATTGGCACTAGGGGCCTGCTACAGGAACGGTGGTAAGTCGGAACTGGGGAAGAGGATTGCGTCGGATGGGAACGGCTGAGCTTACACCTGACAATACGGTGGCCACCACTCGGGAAGTGATCAGTAATCTGGGTGGTCATGCCAGGAACGTCAATGGAGAATACTAGGTCCGAGATGTTGTTCCCTCTTGTAGGGCAGGAGGTGTTTTGGGTCTATCCACCAAGACGGACACAGGAAAGGAAGGCGGAGAGGGCGGAAGGACTAGTATAAGAGGACCAGCAGATTGAAGGAAGATTAAGGTCCCCGCAATAATTTTTGCATTGGCAGGATAGTCAAGCGCACCATTAAAGACGTCCACGGCAGAGTCAATTTTTGAAGGCTTCAGACCCGGGGGAAGGGGGTTCTAGCCGGAGGAGTGAATAGATAGCCATACCGAATCCTCAATAAGGAGAGGAGAGGGGTGGATAGGCGTGGATAGGGCATTCGACAAAGGCCAAGCAGCCTCCTCCAGGCCTGGACTGACGGGTGTTCGAGAAGCATTGATACCCAGCTATGCGGACAGTGTCAGGCAAGGCACCATCTGACAGCCGGGATCGAGTTACTAGTATACTGTCAGCACTTGAGGCAGATGCGAGCGATCGCAAATGCGATATTTTTCTAATTATTGATTGAGCGTTAATAAGGACCAGTAGGAAGGAGTTCAATGTCAGTGTGCGCAGTGCGTTGATACCAGGTGCAAGGCTATTGGGATCTCTGTGGCGATTGGAGTTGGGTCTCAGTGGGGGCAGAGAGTCAACAGAAGTGGGAGGGCGGGCAGTGTTCGATGGAAGACAGAAAGTGGGCAAGGCGGTAAAATAGGGTGCTGCCGATCGCTGCGGGTGATCAATACGGTGGGCATGCAACAGACCACTGATTTGGACCGGAGGGGTGTCGCGTGGTAAAGGGGGGCAAACTGACGGGTTTAGAATATCTGTCGAAGTTGGGTGGACAGGAGGGAGTGCAGGGTGTAAAGTACTAAAGGACACGATATCGAGAGAGGGGCGATCAGTGACGTAGGTCTGCGAAATTTTATCGATATGGTCCGTAGGGCGACTAACAATATGGCCACGGGTGTGGAGGGCACTGGTCAAGAAAAAACGAGATCTTGACAGCAGGTAACGTACCTGTTGGGCAGAATCAGTATAGGGCCGGCATGTCTGCGTGGGGGTGGAGGTGTGTGAAAGAGCAACTGTGAGGTGGTGTAGAGGTGGGAAGTGAGTGGCGAAATTTGGAAAGGTTTGGGGCTCATGAGGGACATGGGAGACAGTACCTGGGGAAGGGGGGGGGGTGGGGCGGAGAAGCTCGATACAGGTACGAACCTGGAGAATCTGCTAGAGTAAGTAGGTGGTACTTCAGGGTTAGATGGGGGTTGGTGGAGGGGAGCAGAGGGGAGCAGCGGAGGTATGCTGAGTTCAAGGTATGGAGGGCTGGTGTCTGGGGGGCGGGAAGGGATATAGGGTAGCAACGGAGATGGAGGATTGGTGTGACCCATTTGATCAGAGAGAGGGAAAGACAGTGGAAGGGGGTGCGAGGCAATGGAAGGGTGAGTGGCACTGGCATCGCTCTGAAGGTTACTGCTACTAATAGGGACTGTGGCTTTAAACGAATCTGGGTGGTGGCCCAACTGGTTTCCACCTGGGGGTCCGAGAGCGCGCTGTAGGCGAAGGTCTATTGAGAGTGGGGGCTAATGGGTGGTGCAGGTCAATTCTCGAAAATCTAGCAATGAGTAGCTAATTCAAACGAATCCCAAAACCAGAACAAGATTGATTCTTTGTTTCTACGGTACTAAATTGACATTCACAGAGGGTACAAATACATACAAACCTCAAGTATGCGGCCGAATAGACTTCACAGTAAAACCCAAATGTTCAAAGCCCCATGGCTCAAGCACGACAGTCAGAAACGGTTCAAGGCCAAGTTCAAATGTCTCACATGGACAAACAAACGTGGAAAGTGTTGTATATGAGCGAGATTTTGAAGGTGATGTTGCGTATAGTCAAATTCACAAAGGCACTTAGGACATTTGGAAGGATTTTCAGTACTCGTTCTTTACAGGTGGAGTGATTAGTTGAACAAGTGCCGACCTGGTAGGAGTAACAGGTAGGCTCATGGGAGGATTGAAGCGGAGCTTGTGAGGATAACGACGAAGTGTTGCGACTGAACTAGCAGCTGGTGGATGATTAGTGGAGTCGTTAGAGCGAGGACGGTGGCTGATAACACTTGTCTAGGGCTCAGAAGAAGGAAGGGAATTAGTGCTGCGAGGGCTGATATTTGTACCAGGGTCTTGCCTTGGCTCTGAAGCTATGATGGGGCAACTCGGGTCTAATACTGAAGTGGCGTGCCGCTTGGGTCCTGTGGTCGAAGGCAAGAGCTACTGGAGGTAGTGGCTACTGCGGGAGATGGTAGAAAAGGGCGTTTGTGTGGAAGCGGAACCGGTGGTGGGGAGTGAGACATATCTAGGGCGACAGCTTGCGGGTAGACAGGGTGAGGCTCTGGGTTCGCCTTTGACTTCTTGCCAGTGGAGCATTGGTTAACCTTCATGTCGGTTCCAGTGGGGTCAGCCCGCATGGACAAGACAGAGTTGCTTCTCAGCAAGCGAAGCATTTCCCGTTGGAGGGCAGTTTTGTCAGGGATTATCCTAATGTCGTTATGCTGCGAAATGGCAGCAATTGTCGGCTTGTTGCTAACGAACTCTCTAGCTGTTAGGTCGTCCATGAATTGGAATAGTAGGGGGCAACTATGTCACTGGGACTTTTTACCTACCCTCCTGCAATGGCATCCATATTGAGCCATATTGCACGAACTAAGTATGCTGTGTCTCACCATGGAAAGCTGTAAGCGGTCTGGAACACTGAAAACCACTGCTTTCTTGAAGTTGGTAAAGTGGTGGTATATTTCAGTCCATACAGAGTCGAGGAAGTTTCCCACCGAAACCAAGTTCTTGGGTGATGTAGTGGCTACAGGATCAAGGAGAGTAGCCAGGGGTGAAACCTTTGAAAGGATTTCATTAATCAGCTCGACCTTGTTTCTAAGTTCTACGAAACTCTGCTTGAGGTCATTTGGACTATTAAAAGCTTCACCGTCGATGGTAATGAGGGAGACAGAGCACGGTCTGGTTTTTAGGAGGGGTTGGGTGTGTTTGGATTCGCCAACTTTAGCTATGCGGATTTTGCGAACACTAGTTGGGGACCGGTATGGCATGATAATTAAAGATGTTTGACGAAGGTACTGAGGTAGAAGAAATTCGGTCAGCTAGACAGAGACAAGCAGAGGCTATGAGCGGACCATGAGTGTAAGAGGGTGTTATATACGCACAGGTCTAGATGAGACCTATGCAAAGGTGCGGTATAGGAACCGAGCTATATGGCCCACTCTATATATAGTTGGGGTTAGGAGACTTGGGACGATGAGGGATAGTGAGGTAGTAGAGTTTTGCTGTACGGTATGCACAGGTTCAACCCACACGGGATACGGTAGGTACTTAACGGTTGCTCGGATCACAACAGCAGGTTTTGCGGGGAGGTATATTTTAGATATGGGATCGATAGACCGGGTGGAAAGAGAGTGCACTGTTAGGGGAGAGAAAGGATAAATAAATGGAGGCACAGTGGGACAGAAGCTTCAGAAGGTGCACCGGTGGATGCGTAGCGAGAGTAAGGTAGGAGCTGGGATGTAAAAGGGCTAGATGGATCGCATCGTGGTGAGAATCACGGAGGATTTCCTAGGCAAGTCATGTAGAATGTTATCAAATGGAATTGAGGCAGAGAATATCCAGTATAATCTACAACTCTTACTCGCGACAATAACTAGCAGCTGCAAGTTGGTGTGTCGCAGTTGTTTACACAACTAGGTCGCTATTTCAAGCAACGAGGTGGTATATACTAGAGTGGACACAGCTATTAGTCTAAACAGTGGCACAAGCAAAAAGAAAGTGGGACAACCTGAATTTCACGTCGGGCTGACCTTGGCCCGTCCACGCCTAGCCGCGAGCTGCCCTAGGGTGAACTCATGACCGTAAAAGCAAATGGCTCGGATGCCATGCTAGTGTAATAAATCTGATAGGATAATTAGAAAGATGGTCCACAGGATGTGAGTTTCTATGGAATGGCGCCTAAACAGGCGGGCTTAAATGTAGCTCGACTGAAGTTATGGTACCATAATGTGTGGAACGGTTGGGACTGATGAATTGGTGCCCGTAGAAAATCAGATTGACGTGAAATGTTATAGTGCGACTTTTTTTTGAGTGCGTGCCACAAGGGTATATAATCGTTGTGGTCAAGGTTGTTACAGTCGTTGACCGCGATGGCCGCCAAAGCGGCGGGTGCAGCTGTGGTTGGTGGTCCTGAGACATTATCCCGCTTATTTCGTGGTACTTACGAGAGTTTTGCGGATTATGAAAATGATTTTGGGGTTTTCCAAAGGGGACTTCGAATTCTTCCTATATTTACGATAGAGCAGTTGCCTTTGGCTGTATAGTTCACCAAAATAGTTACCAGTTATCGCGCATGTTTGAAAGGTGCGCCAAAAGTGGCGTTTGCGCGCTCCCGCACGTTTGGTTCATACGGCTTCTATGACGATGGGGTTTAAACATAAAATAGCGGAATGGTCTCAACACAAGCAGCAATTATAGTGCTGCCCACCCGTTTTGAGTTAGTTACGGCCAAAATTTGCTGTTAGTCTGCCGTCGTGTGCCATTTGCCTCTCCCGTTAGTCGGAGTTCTTTCCCTCGCGCTATTTGCAACCTAATTATGCCGGTCGCTTGACTTATTTTGGCGGCTAAATCTGCCCTGCTTTCCTGCTTGCAAGTAGCAACATCCTCCTTGGCCTCCGGTCAATTTTTCCTGGGAAGATCACACTAGATAGAATGACGACATGGTGGCTGATAAAAGAAAGGCTGCTGCGATCCTAAGATTTGTCGGAATTTCGCTTCAACCGACCAGTCATGATCTTCTGTCATACTTGTCAGTGTACATGAACTCCCGCTTTTCGATACTACCTTATGAGTATATGCTCCTTCCACGGCCCGTCTCTTCTCACATGACAGGTTTTATTTGATCTGTTTGTCTGTCTGCCTCTCTGTCCCTATCGCAACATCGGCACCAGCCAGCCAGCCCCGTCTTTCTCCTGTCTGCCGATCTTTTATTCCACTGCACTTCCTTAGACCACCCCCTAGTGCTTGCGCCCGCCTGCTTGACTGCTATTACGATCTAAACATTTGTCAGGGACAGCTCTCTCCCTGCTCATGTTGTGCTTGTTTCTATGAATGTCCACTGTTCCCTTTTGTCACGTCAATAAGATTCATGGCTGTGTGTAGTCATTGTAACCGGGACGTCTGCCACTTTTCCACCCTTTTTAACTGTTCGGTAAATATCTGCAACCTGTCAGTCTCCTTCAGGTAGGCGACCCGTCCGCTCAGCAGAGGTCCCGTCACTCCATCATTAACTACTTTCACTCACTGTCCTAATCCGTCACTCGTATCAGATTGGCTCACTTCGACGGTATATCACCTCGCTCTTTTACTGTCACTGAATTTTGCTCCGGAACTTCGTGGTCGTTGGTTTCCTTTGTTAGACCTCCTTAGTCAAGACTGTCGTTGGTTTGGCGCCGGTAACCTTTGCCAGACCATTAAAAATTGAGGTAAGGAAGTGTATCTCATTTGACCTCGCCCTTTTGATACGTACGGGTTTTGGATGATTAGTCTCCCGGACCGAACGGGTCATGGTTTCCCTGAGAGTAACTCAACAACTGCTCGGGATCCTGCAGCAAAGGGCATTCCATGCTCACATCAGATTTTTCTTTCTTTCAGGTAAATTCCCCTTTTCTGAGGAATCGTACCGGACTTCCCTGAAGATCCAACCGGGTCCTTACCCATTGAGGCTTCGCTCGACAAAGGTGCAGATGCCTCGTTTATGCGTGGCCATTTGGCTGAAAGTTCACGTCCAGTGTGAGAGTTAGCTAAAATTAACTTGGGCACTTACATTGGGAACATTGTACAGCGTTGTGAAACATTGCCGTTCAATCCAGAGCCCTTGGAAGGTAAGGAAATGATCAGAGTAAAGGGGGCTTAAACCACTCCATCAGCTTTGGACTTATAGGCCACGGCACCCAGCCAAGAAACTCTGTCCAAGTGGGGTCATTTGGCAGAAGTAAAATTTGCAGCCACTTCGGGCCCTCAAATCGGAGTGTTATTTGGTTTAGAAGTTCCTTCTGCTCACCGGGCTTTGGAACGGCGAAGAGGTTCTAACGGTGACCCCTACGTTTGCCACACCCCTTACGGCGGGTTATATGGGGTCCTTCTGATAACGGTTGTTTGGTTGAATTTAAAAAATGTGACGTGCACAGTCTGCAGGATATTGAGAATGACCTGCTAAAGTTCTGTGATAAGATATTTCATGACGGTGACTCTTTGAGAAGCTCATAGCCTGTGGGGGACAAAAGTGTCATTGAAATTCTGCGGAAGTCGTTAAGGCTTCAGAATAGAGATCCATGCTCCGTTTTACCGTAGAAGGATAATATTCCATTAAAACTCTTCAATCGGTCGGTCTCCTTCCGCCTTTTGAGGTTGTTGGGAAATAGGTTCCTCATGTATCCAGAATTTGCTGTTGAATATACAGCTGTGATTGAGCGCTAGGTTGAAAGAGGATATGCAGTGCAGGTGCCAGAGGAGACCACCGCAGATGGGCGAGCGAGGTGGTATCCGCCACACCATGCAGTGCTGAACCCTAGAAAGCCTAAAATGGTCCGTATTGTCTTCTACAGTGCTACAGTATTCCAAAAGGAACCTTTGAAAGCGCTCTTATCGTATGGTCCTAATACGGTTCCAAGTTAGATAGGTGTGCTCCTGCGGCTTTGTCGGAAGTCTACAGCCTTGTGTGCTGATATTGAAGATATGTTCCCAAAGTAAAGCAGCCTAAGGGATATCAGGTTGCCTTTCAGTTTCTCTGGTGGCCTGGCGGGCATGCTGTTAAGCTGAGGGAATTTGAAAGGACGGCTCATACCTTCGGAGCAGCCTCGTTAACATTTCGCGTGAGTTTTGCCCTAAAGTAGTCAAACTGTTTATCTGGCCACCAGTTTTTATTCTGCGGTATCTGAAGTGGTTTTAAAGGTGTTTACGTCAGCGTCTGTTTGACTTACGTTATTGTTGCAGCAAAGGCAATATTTTTGGTAGAGGGACTGCACGGTCTGTTAAGCCTTGGTGGGTTCAGGTTACCCAAGTTGAGGAGTAACGCGCGAGAGGTTTTGGATGCCATCCCGGTTGGTAAAAGCAACTGCTCCATCGAATCCATAAATGCAGACCGATTGTCCACCGTGAAAACGTTAGGAGCGGCTCGGAATGTTGAGCCAGAGGCCTTCTAACAATATGTTTACATCAAGAATTGGCCAAAAATAAGAACAGAGCCGCCGGGCGCAACTAGCCAAAATCTGTGATCATTCAGGTTATGCTGTCTCGCTTATCATACCAATGAATTAATTGTTTCAAGCTTTTTGCTGGAGGAAACATGGCCGGGCTAAACCACTGGGCTTGAATACTGAAGCCGCAGGGAGAAGTGTGCAGAACTGTGGAGGGGATCGATCCAAAGTTGCCACGATGTTATTACCGTGATGTTCTAAAAGCTGATGCGGATGTTGAATTGCACTTGTTTTGCGATGCTCTGGAGGTGGCCTGTGGAGCATTCTCCTATGTTAGGCTTGTATCCGACACGGTGGAATCAAGGTGTGCCTGCTATTGCAAAGTCGATTGTGGCACCCCTGGGGGCTGCGTCCATATCAAAGCTATAGTTGGCAGTAGCTTTCGCTGATGTGCAAAGAGCTGAAGTAAATGAACAGGAAATGGATCCGAAGTTCATCCGACTTTTATTATCCGAACAATTTTATCGCAGCTCTCCATTGCGCGAAGAGCGATAAAAGAAGGTTGAGTACTTTTGTTGCAAACAGAGCTTCCACGATCCGTGTTAACTCAATTCCAATGCAATAAGGACAAGTGTCACAAAAAGATCCGGCAGACATGGCTTCTCAAGGGATGCTGTTCAAGCAGCAGGAACATCGACTACGGTTTTTTGGCCCAAAGATTGGTGGTCATAGGAAGGTACTCAATCCAAAGACAAGACACTTGCCGAGGTGCGACCTGGACTGTTGGAGATGAGGGTGCGTACGGTGGCTGGTGCAATGGTCTGTAGCTCATTTTGTTCACACTAAGAGCACCGTTCTTCTTGAAATAATTCATCAGGGATTATTCCTTGAATACAGCTAGTCATGAAAAATAATCTCACTGTCTCCCAACGATGAAGTGACTTGCCATTGCAAGTGGGTCATTTACCTGCCCACGAGATTTAAGTCAAGTCAAGAGCTTGCTTTATCTACCCCCGTGGGTGAATATTCAGCAGTACACGGCTATACTCAAAGCAGCTACGCGAAAAAGAAAGCGGCAAACACAACAACAAAAAGGCAATCTTAGGAGACGACTAAGTAGCTAGGACAACAAATTTTTTAAAGTTTAGCAACGATGTTTAGTGGGTTACTTAGGAATCTAACGAGGTATGAGGCAACGGACGACCGGTGGCAGTCTTGCGTGCATAAATCATTTCATGATCGTTGCGGGCTAAAGGGGAGGAAGCACACTTGCTGAGGTCCCTGTGAAGAGGGTGAGGTGGGTAATTCAGAATTCTCTCGACTAATCTTTTGCGCAGCATGATGCTGAAACATAATGGAGTCTGTGAGATCTACACGAGGAATACCACCTGCACAGGATGAGTGCCTGAGAGACCTTCTCACTATGGAGAAGTATTTGGCATGTAGGCCAGGGAAGCAGACGGGCGAAGACTACAACCAGCGAGGTAACACGCATGACAGGACAAATCTTGAATGATGCAAAGAGGTACAGACATTGCAAAATGTAGTGGGCTAGTCTTTTCACTTTAGTGAAAACGCGGGAAACATGTTCAGTCCAACAAAAATCATGGTTGATCGTAATCCTCAGGTATTTATCCGATATTTGGTAAAGAACGGAGATGTTTCCTATGCCATCATCTAGACAGGATTTTAAAGAGTTTACATACTTACAGCCTTTGAGAGGAGAAATGGTTACGTCTGAGAATCTACAGGGATTTACTCTTATGTGGTGGCCTTTGGACCAGTGGTCAGTATTCAAGGGAACACACTGGAGCCCAAGTGTGGCTGATGTATCAGGACGGGGTGAACCAACTGTAGCCTCATCTGCACGCTCTATAATGAACGAAAGGTCACTGACAGGCATGGAAGGAGTGAAGGGGGAGGGTAGAAAACGGGAGAAGATTGAACCCCGTAGTAAGCCTTGACCTAAAACAATCTCGTCTTTGAGACCTGACTTATCACTCACGGGCCGGAACTTGAAACGTTTTGTACTCAGTACCCTGTGCAGAGTCAACACCAAAAGAAACCCTTGGCAGCAAAGCCAAGGTTCGGCAAATCACCCTCAATTCATACTAAAGACCTCAACGTCTGGTTTATCAGGGAGCAACCTCTTTATATCAACAGGCCACACTCCGATGGTCATGCAAAATCAGAATCGAATAGATACCCCAGTGGGAGGTCACCAGTGCCAGGAACTACAATTTCTGAACCCAAAACAGACAGTTTCTCAAACCGTATTTCCTCCCAGCTAAAGCACAGCTCCACGCGCATTTACACGGACGATACCTGCAGCCCATCCAACAACTATTGTTCAAAGCTGCACCTGCCTGACTTACCATTTTCTAGCCTTTCAGTGTCTGCAACTTTAATCCCGTCAGTCCCATTGCCATACAAAACTTTCCGTTTTGCCCCATCACAGTTCATCCCACTGGAGTTCTTTTACCCGCAGGATACATCCATAAACCCTCTCCGTGTAAATTTCCGCCGCACGATAGCATTTAGTCTCACAATCTTTCGTTTCTTCTGGCCCTAACGAACCACTTTCAAATACCCGCACCTTGTAAGTGGTTCACACCTTCGACAGCACACCGAATTTTCCAAGCCAACCAAACAACTTTGATTATTCCCACTAACTCCTCCAAAAATAACCTTCATACACGCCCTCTAGCAGTTGCCGATTCCCACTCTATCCAACGCGGACAAGCCGCATCGACAAGCTGCGAGGCCACCGCACACACCCCTAGTTCCTATCTTCTGAGGCCTGCTCTTACCACAAAACATCAACCACTACCAAGGTTGACACGTGGGAAAGCCAATATATTCAATAACCCCATATCTTGACATCACTTCCAAGCATCGAACGATCCCAACGAATCAGGATAAGTGGCAAGGCTACTTAGTCAAAGGTCTACTTGTTCACCTCAATGTATCCCGAAATTAATTGTTTCCTGGTAGTCCGCGGCCGAATCCTCTCAAGCCATGGCGGATGTGTTCAAAGCTCACTTTTCTTCTTCGGTGATAGCTTCAACTCACGAACCTCCCTGTGCTCTTTGTCCGTCCAATTGTTCACCTACGTTACCTAGCCCAGACACCTACTTCCACATGAATAAATTGATCTTGATCTCATATAACTCCAGGTCCATCCGAAACAAGTTTCATCACTTAAAACATTATGCCATAACATCTGTAACGTACTTTTGGAAATCCTCCTTAGCCGTTTTCATATACTTGTATTGTTGAGACTACGCTCTTTATCTTATTGACCCTCGAACGATTACACCACACATCAATCACTACACTTCATAGTTTGTTTATATTCTGCCCACATGAAGTGGCATAATTTTGATTCGAACTTGGACTGCCGTGGCGATGGTACCTGACATTGGCTTCTGTTGAACTCTGATCCTCATTGCTAGGCGTTGTGACCGTACAGTTGAGATTTGTACATATTTATATGCGTACAACTTGTTGATCCAGTACCGTAGAAACCACGAATCAAACTTGTTCTGGTTTTGGGATTCGTTTGAGTTGGCTACGCGTTACTCACGATCAGAATAAACATAATAGCACTCCACTTGGAACCTCCACGAGGAAATCAACCAGAAGTGCCAAGAAGGAGACAAAGGCAAACCGATTCGGGACAGGGGGTAACCCGGAAAGCCTCTGGGGTATTCCTGGGTGATACTGATGCCCCAGATATTGCTAAGTCTGCTAGTTCTGTCAGTGAAACTTCATGTACTTCAGCCAGCGGTAAAGAATTTAAAAGTGATGATATCTATAGATTGAGAATAGTTGAATTAGAAACCCAGTTTAGGCAGGCTGGAGAAGAAGCTGAATCAGCCAAGAAAGAACAACGCCAAAGACGGGGGCGAGAGGTGATCTTGGAGACCACGGATCATACGGCCATTCGGCCTGGCAATTCCGTGGAAAAATTGGAGCCGAATTGTCCCAGTGCTGTAAGTTCGTTAAAAAATGCGAGAACTCTGTGGAAAGGAGAGTATCCGATCCCGGACAAAGATGATTGTGTCTACTACATTACCGTCGTAAGAGGGCCGGAGAGGCAATCGACGGGTGCTCGATGCTGGTTCCCGAAGGGAGTTACATTCGGGCACGTGAAATCCTGAAGGACCTGTTTGGGCAACAATTTAAGTTCACCCGGAATTTGATCGATGGTGCACTATGAGAGGCAAAACGTTCCAAAGGCAAGACGGGCTTTCTAGCCAGCCTGGTGGTAAAAATGCAGAACTACAGCGCCACATTGAACCACCTAGACTACCGATCGGGCCTGAATGCACTGCACACATTGGAGACCATAGTGCGCAGCTTACCCGCAGAACAACAGGGTAGATGGACCGAGGAAGTTGAGAGGATCAGTAGATTTAGGCGAGAAACCACCTTTAAAGACCTGATGCAGTTTATAGGCCGTCATGCCCGAATAGCAAACAGTCGTTTCGGTCAACTTGTGCGCGAGACAAACAAGCTACCTGGGATTGCGATGACGTCGGACCAGAAAACCAAGTTGCGGCCAACCATGGGCAAACACATATGCATTACCTCGCGAAGGTGAAAACTTGCTAGTGTGTAAGGTTTGTGGGGCGCTTCATCGCCTAGCGGAATGCCCTCGCTTCAGCAAAGTAGAAGTCGACGGACAATGGGAAATGGCTAAGAGACTGGGCGCGTGCTTTTCTGTCTCAACGATTAACATCGAGCAGCGGTGTGCCGAACGAAACCCAGTCGTAGTCAGGATGGATGCCATGGGAGACACCAAAACCTACTGCAAAACCCAAGAAATTGAATGCCAGAGAAACTTCGAGGCCAAGTGTGGTCGGCTAAGTGTCTGTCCCTACTAACAAGCCCGTTTGCCTGAGAGTAATAACAGTCGGCGTGGAAACCCCAGTTGGGGTCATAAGAGCGTTGGCCTTCGTGGGTAGTGGCTCGGATACCACTCTGGTGAGGAAAAGGTTTTCAGAGGAATATGAGATCAGAGGACATCAATCTTCATTAGCGGTGAGCACAGTGAGTGGTACCCAGATCATCCAATAGATCAAAGTGCACCTATAACTCGTTTCCTAGGTCAGCAACAATAGAGCAGATGCTGTAGAAGCACTCACCATAAGAGATCTGCCGATGAAAGCACCTCAGTCAATGCAATCGATTCTGACTCAGTGGTCGCATCTCGACGATGTTACGATCGAGGAGTGGCAGAACAACGAAACCGATCTGCTGATCGGTTGTGATGTATCGAAAGAGCACTGGGTCCTGGATCAAAGAATAGGAAGCCGCAAAGCACCGTATGCAGTACGCACTACATTTGGCTGCACTTTATGTGAAAGTACAGATGGAAGATGCGGCAAATAAATTCAAATCAAATGCACTTCAGTGGAAACGGCGAACATTGAACAGGGATTCCAACAACTGTATAACGCCAAAATTGCCGACCCTGCCATTGATAATGATGCCCCATCACGGGAAGATGGGTTGGCTTTGAAAATGGTGACCAAGAACGCCAAGTATGTAATGGATCGTTTCGAGATTCCCGTCCCATTGAGGCCCAACATGAAACCTATGCCAAACAGCCGAGGAATGGCTCTGAAAAGATTCCGCTTCCTCAGAAGCAGGCCAATTCGAGGATCACAATTAGGGACAGAATACACGCGAGCCATGCAGCACAACATAGACTTGGGTTATGTAGAAAGAGTGGATACAGCGGTAATAAGCGCAAATTTGAGGTGGTACCTACCTCATCACCCGGTCGCGAACCCAAAGAAATCGAGGAAGGTCGGGGTGGTTTTCGACTGTGCCGCGAAATGTCAGGGTGTGTCACTCAACGACCATATAATACGGGGTCCAGACTGGAAAACACCATTAGTCGGGGTTTTATGTCGTTTCCGGCTAGGAAAAGTGGCCGTCTCTGCGGACATACGTGAAATGTTTCTACAAGTGAAGATGCCCGTAGAAGGCGAGGAAGCCTTTCGTCTTCTCTGGTGGCCTGAAAGTGATGTAAATCGTGCATCGGACGAGTACAAGCTGACCATGCATCTTTTTGGGACGGTATCATCCCTGTTCTGTGCCACTTTTGCCCTGGAAAACCCTCGAGCTTTTTGGCGGCACCAGAAAGCTATTAAGAAGAGCAGTGGACCACTTTTACGTGGGCGACTTTTTGTGTTCCTTCAACGACCCAAATACTGTTGTTCTAAATATTGCCGTCTGATCATCACTCTAAAGGCCGGAGGATTCAACCCCACTAAATGGACTTCAAACAGCCAGGAGGTGCTTTTTGTTATCCCGAAGTCCGAGTTAGTGGAGTGCACGAGAGAGCCTTTGGGATCCTCTTCACAAGTGGAGCGCACGCTTGGAGTTCAACGAAAACCTGAAGGCGACGAATTCATATTCACACTGGGGCTGCCCAAACGACCAACCACACGGAGAGGAATCCTACCATCAGCCTAAAGCCTCTACCATCCCCTAGGTTTCGCTTCGCCATGGTTGTTATCGGGATAGTGCTTGATGCAATCGCTGTGCCAGAGAGAAGCGAGTTGGGACGAACCTCTCCAGGGTGACGATGACAAGCGATGGCTCGACTGGTTGCACAGCCTGGATCAACTTGGTGAGATCAAAGTACAAAGATGCTTGACAGGAATCGAGTGTATAAACGATGCCAAACTCCACTTATTTTCAGGTGCATCAGAAATAGGCTACGGGATAGTGGTTTACGGCTGCTGGGTAGGCGTAAATGGTGGGCGGCACAGTCAGACAGTGTTAGCAAAGGCGAGAGTGGCCCCACCGAAGACGGTGTCCGTTCCGAGGCTGGAACTGACTGCAGCAGTACTGGCCGTGAAAGCCGCGACGCTAATTAGAAGATGCCTTGATCGGATGACCTGAGAACCAAACTTTTGGACGGACCCAGTCAAGGTACTGTGTTGCATGAACAACATCACCACTCGCTTTACCACCTTCGTGGCCAGCAGACTCACTATAGTTCATGAGTCGACTAAGACCGATCAATGGTGCTGCATAAAATCCGCCAGTAACCCGGCTGACTTCTGCTCAACGGGTTCAAAGGCAATAGAAAGGCTGCGGATGTAAGCTTTGGGACCGGACTTATTAACTGCATCTAAAGGGGTGGCCAACGCTACTAATGCCTAAGCCTGATGAGGGCGATATCGATACCAAAGGACTGATACTGGCTACAAACTCCACGGGAAGGGTGGGCCTATTTGAAAAATTGTGCCACTTCCCCGACTGGATAAAAATGTTAAGCGCCGTGGTCTGGTGGACACGATACAAAGTACTCATATTGACTTTGAAAGGCAAACGACCACAGAATGCAGTAAATGTGGGGACAATGATACCGGGCGAGCTGAACCAAGCCGAACTCGACGTTCTACGCCTACTACAACTACACACTTTCCCGTTCGAGGCCCGCGAGCTTGCTAGGAAAGATGATAACGCCAAAGGAAACAGACTGTTGTACAGCAGTATCCGAGGACTAAGCCCTAAGCAAACCAACGAACTACTGAGAGCTGAAGGGCGGAGGACGAATTCGAGTCTAGAGCACGAAACAAAATACCCCACAATAGTTCCTGGTGACCACTACATAACGAGATGCCTGATAGACCACGAATATCGAAAAGAGGGACAAGCAGGTTTAAGCTAATTGCTGAACAACATAAGTCGACGATTTTGGGTGATAAATGGACCAGCTACGGTCAAGCGAGTTATAGGCAACTGCATCACTTCTCGCGGCCGGAGGGCGGTAGCAGGCCAACAAATGATGGCCCCCTTCCAGCCGTGAGAGTTCAGCCGGGATGGTGCCCGTTCGTAGACATTGACGTCAACTACTTTAGCCCGATACTTGTACGACAGAAAAGGGGCACCCAAAAGAGGTATGGTTGCCTGATAACATGTTTACAATCCGGAGCAGTCCATCTCTAAGTAGTGCATAATATGACCACCGATTCATTTCTAATGGCCCTTCAAAGGTTCATCGCGAGGCGGGGCGTCCCCAAGAACGTACACTCAGACAATGGCTCAAACTTCGTTGGAATTCATAAGGAGTTAGAGAAATGGTGGAACCGCCTGAACCACACCAAAATACACAACTAGACCGTGGCAAAGGGAATTAAATGGCACTTCAACCCCACCTTATGCCAGTCATCGCGGTGTCGTTTGGGAAAGGCTGGTACGATCGACTAGGAAAATACTCACGGCCCTGGCCTCACAACAACACCTCGATACCGAGACGCTGACTACTTTACTAACAGAAGTAGAACTCATACTGAACAACAGACCCCTAGTACCGGTCGTTTTAGACCCAGAAGGCAAACCGGCTCTCACTCCCAACGGCCTGTTATTACTGCGGTTAAACGTGGGAGCAATCACACCGAAAACCCTACGTGGAACGTTCATCGTAGGATGGAAACAAGAGAACCGCCTGGCACAGGCTTTCTGGAAACGTTGGACGAGGGAGTGCTCACTGACCCCGCAGCTACGGCAAAAGTGGATTTCCAAAGAGAGGTCTTTCAGACGTGACGATGTCGTCATCTTCGTGGAGAGTCACTTAGATGAGGGCGAACGGCCGGTCGGAGTGATCAAGAGCTGCCGTACATAAATCGATGACCTCGTGCGCACAAAGGTGCTGAGAACGAACAAAGGAGACGTATTGCGAGATATCTGTAAGATTAGTTTGACTGAAGGTGACAATGGCGACGGCGAAGTCGGCGCTACAGACCAAGCTAAAACCAGGTCTGCTGATACCAAGTGAAGCTGAATTTACTTATTTATCCCCATGTGTTTTCCTGCAGGCCCCAACCGTTCACACCGTCTTCGAAGTATATTTGTGTCTAATTTCTTAAGGTGCTCACGATTTACAATGGAGTTAGTTGTCAAAACCCCAATTCAACACACGACACGATATTGTTTTGTGAAGTACCGGAAACTCTTGAACAAGCATTTGTTGACCGTTAATAGAAACATCTCTACTTCCGGGACCTTTAATTTGTGTCTTCATCCAAATTGTGTTCCAGTGGATATAAGTTTTAAGCCAAACATACTTGTCTATCTCATTTCCCTTTCCAGTGATTCTCAGTGCCGGTCAACCACTTCGGACACTACACTGACCATTTCCCTGGCTGGTGCACCTTGATGATAATGCTGTATAGCCGTCTGTCGATCGCCGTTCCCGTTGACTCTGTTGTCCAAGTTCCCACAACCTGTCCCGTTGGTCCTGGACCATATACCCTTATCGTGGTGTCATAGCCCTCTGTATAACCATCAATTGGCCGTAGCACATCGGGTGTGCAGGCCGTCTCCAACAACACTCCAGAGCAATTAGGCTGGTAGATCCCAGCCCCTTTATCGAATCCACGAAGTGTTTTTCAGGTTGTGTGTCCAGCGCACGGTCAGCCCCACCCACTAGCGCCGGTTGCGGATTGCACCCTCCAACTCTCCTCGTCCCACCGCATTTATCACTGTCCGTTGCTACCGAAAGCTGCTACCGTTTTTTCGCCACGATTCGCTCACCTATCTATCTTGTCAACACTCTTATCACTTCCCTTCCGTGACGTTCTACCTCCGTATGTACGTCCATCCATTCTGTTTTTGTTCCTATCGTGTTTCAGAATGACAACTCTCACTGCATGAGGTCACTCTCGCCCCATCCATTTTACTCCGCCCAAGCCCGAAATATGCCCTCTTCCTCCTTTTTGCCCCTATCAGCTCCTAATCAGTATTCGCTTGGTACGCCCATATGCTAATAAAGCTCACTAATCGCATACCATACTAACTACCTTTTTGCGATATCCTTTTTTGTCCACCTCAAACCTCCCACCGTTAAGCACCAGATACGCCCGTAACCGTGACCAGTCATCATATAAGAACTCGCCGTTTCAACCTTTGCATTTTTCTTACGACCAAATTTATTATCTTTTTACCACCTCCGCACTTTTTATGTCTGAATCCGTAATTATCCCGTGGATAGTCTTCTTAGGGAGTGAACCGATTGGCAGCTTCCGGCTCAATCCATTCGTGCAATGGCCTGCATACACACAAATCTCCAGTTCCATTCTCACAACTCTGACGCACAACTTTTTTTCGTACATTTTGTTCAATTACAGGCTTTTCCGTCCGGGTCCTTTTCTTCTACTCGGTCTTTGTCCTGTATCACCTGCAGTGAAACAAACTGATTCATCCTCTCACCCGGTTTTCTTTGGTCAACACTCTCGTCCGCTTCGTACATTGCTCGCCACGGGCATCTTCATCCTGCTTTTCAGGCTGCCCTGCTCTTCCGCGTTCCGCTCAGCGTAATGTCATCGTAACGTTATCATTCTCACCTACAGTTTCAAACCATATTATCTTCCATTACCTGATCTTTCCGGTCCTCCCCTTCCTCATTTTTCTTCCGTGTTATTCGCTGTTGCAACTGATGCATCTTCGCAATACAGCCCTTCTAACCTCTAAGTTACCCTTCCCCAGTGAACTTTTACACCTCTCCAACCACCCAGTACTCCCATCCGCCCTGAGTTCTCCAGCCTTTTTCATGGCTATCTTGCTGCACAGTGCATGTCCATTTAGGAACGCTTCACCCAAGTTTGATCGTCACCACACGTCACACATGCAATAATCACACTGTTAGATTCACTCTTACCCATGTCGATCCTTTTCTTCATATTCTCTCGTTTATCAACTTCTGTTCACAGCCATTACTTCTGTGCTTCCAAAGTTGGTTCTCTTTTGCTGTTGATCCCCTATGTTCACCTGTTATAAACAAATTCATCGGGATTTATCCGTGTTAATTTCGTATCATTTGACCCAACCCTACCTGTCTTGTCCAAGCACTGTTACTTCCGTGTCCCGTTTCTTCACTGCCACTTGCTCCTGCTCTGACATATATATTTTTGTATTTGCATACGCATATTTTATATGCCCCCTCCAGTTCTTTGCCGGCCAGTTCTTTTGCCACCGTGCCACCGCCAGCCATGATATGCTTCCATTTTTTCCGAAATAAACCAATATTATTATTATTATTATTATTATTATTATTATTATTCGGTATTCCGTCTTGTTAAATCCCCTCAGACGATTTTGCTCCTTGCAACTCTCTGGCCATCATGTTCAGCCCCCGGATAACGATAATCATTAGGTAATTACTTGTTATTTAAATACTCATCTCTTTTGCAAACCGTGTACCTGCGACTATCATGGCCACGCATCAGAAACTGATTTGTTGCCCCAGTTCCAGTTTCCATTTTGGTGCTTCACATTCCATCTTTCTGAGAGCAAACATTGTGCGCAACGATTACATGTTTACGTCTGGCAACTCCTTTCAACATCTTCCAGGCAATCTTTCTCTACAAATGAATCCTTCACTGGGCATTTAACTGACTCAGCCGATATCTCGTCGCTGAACGTTGTAGGCGTAATCTTCGAAAGATTTTGCTTGTTCTTTGTCTGCAGATTCATTCCTTTCATCTTCTGATTTCAATCAAAAGCCGTGCTGTACTCCGCAAAGCGCTAAATCTGGTTCACGTCTCCCTTGGAAACTTCTTTTTTCTCAAGTTTAACAAAACTTCCGTCAATTCTGTTTGATTATTTTGTTGCGCAGTCCCTCTTTTTGTAATATTTGTGTAAGAGTCTACTACTTCCGACCGACTCCACCCTGACTCGGCCGGCTTGGCCACCAGACCTTGAGTTCAAATTTGCCGGGCGCCGTCTTAAACAGTAATTTGAATACCTTCTCCTGTACAATATCGAGTGCACATACCTGAATCATTCTCTTGGAATTCGGACTCTACGTCCCATTGTACCGTCTGATCTTGCTTTGCAGCATGCCTCGGGGTTGTCCGAAATAAACCATTATCATTACCGTTATCGTATAGCTGTGCCTCACACTTACCGTATCTCGATTCTTCGGCGGCACTGATGCCATTTGACTCACTCTTTACGTCTTGCGTTGCCAGCTAACTATTTTCAAATTGACACCGTTTATTCCAGTAACGCATATTTCATGGCTACCTTGTCCCAAGCCATACAAATCAGTATTTGTTCCTCCTTTCTTCTCTCATTGTTTTCATTTTTTCTCCACCGTTTATCGTAACGATAGTTCCTCCTGCCGATTTTCACTCCTCTTCACGTAAAACTCCCAGGTTCCGTTCCACCCCACTTGGCTCAGCCAGCTGCTCCGTCTGACCTTGACCTTCAGATTCACCGGGCCCATATTTGAATCCATCTATGGGTTCACTTACACACCCTACTTCACTCCTCAATGCGCATACATTCATCTTCCTCTCAACTCCCCCCTGTTTCTTCCCACCCCCCTTTGTGTTGCGTGTTTCTAAATGTTTCATGAATTTTGTCAGTTTTGTAGCCTGCGAAATTTGTGTCATGCGTGAGGCACCCTCCGGGCGCCTCCGAAATGAACTATTAACTAATAACTATAACACCATACGATGAGACCCTGATGTTCGAGTATCCTGTAGCCATCTCGGTTCTTCATCGGAAATTCCCAGTCTTCATTTTTACCACGTAATTAACTCTTATTCCGGAAGCCTTTTCTCCCTACATTCCGTAATCTGTCTACGCATCTTGATTACACCGAATTCCCTTTTCTTATACGGATAATATCGTACCATTCTCAGAAGAAACTCCAGGAGATGGAGTTATGTGGCTTAACCTCAAGAAAACCCGCAAGCGTGTCTGCGACTGGCCAACGATAGATGAAGCCCATGGCGACCTACGTATGCTCTGACTTAGGGTCTAGATAGGTTAGGGCGGAACAGTACCCCTATTTACTCCTTGGGTGTTGTTCGTTTCATGGGAGGATTTAGTGGGCAGTGTAACGTACATGCTTGGAGATCCTCCCTAGCCGTTTTCATATACTTGTATTGTTGAGACTACGCTCTTTATCTTATTGACCCTTGAACGATTACACCACACATCAATCACTACACTTCATAGTTTGTTTATATTCTGCCCACATGAAGTGGCATAATTTTGATTCGAACTTGGACTGCCGTGGCGATGGTACCTGACATTGGCTTCTGTTGAACTCTGATCCTCATTGCTAGGCGTTGTGACCGTACAGTTGAGATTTGTACATATTTTTATGCGTACAACTTGTTGATCCAGTACCGTAGAAACCACGAATCAAACTTGTTCTGGTTTTGGGATTAATTTGAACTGGCCACGCGATACTCACTACCGGACTAACGGTAACAGCATCAAGTCCTGATATCACCCTTATCACTGAAACCTGGCTCACGGAATATACCCCCACAAGTGAAATTCTGCTTCAGGGGTGCAAGGTCTTTGGGGCGAATAGGGCCGGCAGATTCAAAGGTGGGTGCGTAGAGTGCGCACAGCACGCCCTTCCAATATGGTCTATTAGAAATGCCGTACTCGGCTCATTTCCGTATGCTCTTTGGCTTACAATTCGGTTCTCAACTACAGTCATGGGCTCTGGTCGTGTCCACCATCAGCCCCCTCCACTACCACAGACTCATCTCCTATAATTGATGCCTTAGTTTATCTTTCACTACTACCTTGGGCAGCGAAAATCATAGCCAGTGATTTCAGCTGGCCCAAAATATCCTGGAAAAACTTCACAGCACCTCCGAACCAAACAGAATTTGTCTCCCATACTCGCATTGGGGGTTGGGTGCGACACACTCAAACCCCTTCTAGAAAAGCCAACATCCTAGAGCTTATGTTCACTCAAAGCGCTTGCAACGTTTCGGTTTCCGTTCTGCATAAATTTCCAGGCAGCGACCACAAGAGTGTAGTAAGTAATCTTGAATTCCATCTTAATCCATCGGGCTATCTGACCCAGGTCAACAATTTTCTCCGTTTAAGTGGGAACCCTCTGCCCAATTTCAGCCTTTACGAGAAATAGAGCCGTTTTTCCCTAACGGCTGATTACTTTTACCTTAACATGAAAAACTGCCTCTTGAAGCTTAACCCAAGTGCCCACAGCTCCTCTCTTAGGAAATCTAAATTTGCCTCCCTCCAGAAAAGTACTTCAGGATGCAAACGCTTTACCCCCAAAACCAGGACTTCTCTCCTCATGAAACTAACACGTCTTACTGATATTATCCGGGACCTTAAGAAAGACCAGCCTCGCGAAAAAGCAGCCGAAGTCTTAAGGCATCCCGATGAAGTATTAAACCTCTCACTCCCACATAAATCTGGGAATTCGACAGCAGATACCACTATGAATACTTTGTGCTACCTAATAGATTTGGGCCATCTCCCCTTCTGATATCGCGGAGGCTTCTGACCTTTACTTCGCCAATTACAGGGCCCGCGCCTCAGGCAAAATCCTTCCTCCGAATTCTTTTGCTATCTCCAGCTCTCCTCTATCTACCCTAATATTTGAAGTGGACAGCATTTTCCAGCTCATTTCACGCTATAAGGCATGTGTGCATCCTGGACCAAGTGGGTTAGCCTCAGCTGCAATCATTAACTGTGGACCCGACCTTCCGCTTCCATTACTAAACCTCCTTACTTTTCACTCGAATCCGGTTTGGTACGGTCGAGCTGGTAGCGTTAAGTCATCATTCCACGAAATAAAATAGGACCCGTCCCCGAACTAGCTAGTAACCGTCTCGTTAGTCACACCCCCATCATTTCCAACATAATGGAGGCGATTGCTCGTCTTCTCGCTTCAAACCTTCTTAGCAACAGGCAGCACGGATTTCCAAATCACGATCATGCATCACATGTCAGTTATACTTCCTCAACCTAGTCACCAAGGCTGTTGGCAGCTGGGCGGGCAATATTCACTGTCTATCTGGATCTGTCGAAGACTTTCGACCGTGTTCCACATCCCCATCTCATCGCTAAATTGCCTTCACTGGGCATTACTGACCTATTGCTTTTTCGGCTGCAATCTTATCTCACTCGTCGTTCTCAAGTGGTCCTCACCAGTAGACATACTTCTAACCCGAAACCTGTTAAAAGTAGCGGTATACAGAGCAGTGTATTGGGTCCTCTCCGATTTCTAATGCACACTAATGACGCACTGGATCTAATACAACACGGCAAGCCATTCTTGTTTGCAGATGATTTAACAATAGCCTATTCTTTCTTTTCCAGTAAGGATACCCCTACTATTTGCAACATCTCCATGGACCTCTCTGTACCTGGCCCCTGGTGTCACTCCTGGATGATGAATTTTTTCACCTATAAGTGCGAAGTCCTTACCTACAAGTTCTTATTTCCCCCTGGATCCCTAACTCTTGGTGGGTCCCCAGTAGCCAGCCAACCTACCGTCCGCGTATCTGGCCTGAACTGTACTAGTTCCCCCAACTGCTCTGAGCGCGCCGCCTTTCAAACGGCCAAAGCCAGAAGAGGAGTGGCCCTTCTCTTCCGCTCCTCCCGTCTCCGGGATAGTATCACCAACGTCTACAAACCACTCTTGAGGTCTTTGATTGAATACTGCCCAATAATATTTTCCAACATGGTATAATGTGACAGAGTTGAGCTGGAGAGCATTAAAAAGGCGCTTTACCAAACATCTACTCGGCTGGTCCACGTCTTCGAACCTTAGAGAACGACGCCGACATCTGAATCATGACCCACTCTGGCCCCACCGCTTGAGACTAAGCTTGGTCTTCTTGTAAAACCTACTCCATAACTGGCCTTTCTCCTGTAATCCAGTAAGCTTCTCATGAAAGATCCCCTACTCTCTTCAGCACATGCCTTTTACTACCTCTCCAGTTTGGCTAAATCGGCCGTATATTCATATTTTTTCCTTCTTGTCTACTCCAAGTTCTGGAATAAGTCAACCATCATCATTCGGGCTTCTAAGACCAAGCACCGATTCATATCTGCCCTCATTTCATACTTCAACTTTACATGTGCACTTCAGTTATATAATATTGGCACAGCTGAAGATAAAGCATACTAGAGGGGCCTCCACTTGTAAGCCCAACTCCTCCGTAGACCCTGCTCCCTCCAATTGAGTTCACTGTCGATGACGGACAGTTTCATCCGTCCGACTGAATTATCAAAGCTTGACTAGAGGTGGCCATTCCCGTAAGGGGCAGATGGAATTGAAGTACCGTTATTTTCCCACACCTTGCAACCCGTTTCCCCCGTAGTCTCAGACACCTTTGTGCCTAGTCTTTTATTAGTTTTTATTTGCCTCCGTTAACCGTTATTCCACAGCAGGCGCACACCCTGACCTCCCATCTTTATCTGTTTTTCTTTTCAAGTTCTCCCTCGTGTGCATTTCACCCTCAACTTTGGTCATCCCCCTTAGACTCGTGAAGTTGACTCCCATTATATACGCGAGTGGATAACGCTGCTGTATGGTCATTTATTAACCGCTGGCTCCGAGATCTGTGACCCCTCGCAACCTGGCCTTCTGGTCGCGGATCTAATACTTTCAAAGTTCAACCACACCCCACGTGCATAACCACCAATGAGCTTTGGTGCCATTCCCAGGGTGCGGGGCGCAGTTAGATCCACCTCTATGGCTAGCGAACATCCGGCGCGCGGGCCGTCTGCAACTGTGTGCAAGAGCAATTAGGCTGGCGGATCACACCTGTATTCACCTCGAACTGTTTTTCAGGTTGGGTATCCGGCACACGGCCAGCCCCACCCACTGGCACTAGTTGCGGACAGCTCTCTCTTACTCTGCTCGCCCTACCGCATCCAATGCTGTCGGACGTAGATGGCATGCTTACATCGTCCTCATTCCGCCACGGCATACTCATCTATCACTCTTATCTTCAGTCTTATCACTTCCGTTTTTGCCGTTCTTCCACGGTGTGCACACCTACTCATCCAGTCCTTGCTTCCGTCGACCCTCACCGTGTCACTTCTCATTGCACCTCACTCTCATCCTACCAACCTTGCTCTACCGACGACCACCAATATTCCTTTTTCCACCCAAGCCGTCGTCGCCGGCTGGCAGCCTCCATTCACTTGGTTTAACCCTATGTTCATGGAGCTCAGCGATTGCACTCTTTCGCCCTACTGTCCACCGCCCAGTCAAAACCTCCATCTATTTACCCTTCTCATGCTCAACGCCAATAGGCACCAGTTCTATCTGCACTCATGACCAATTCCCATATTAAAACGCGCCTTTCTGAACTTTACATCTCTAGTAGCAACATTTATTATCTACTCACCACCATTATATTTATCTTGCCTGACTGCGCGATTCCCCCGTGGATTTTCTCATTAGACAGTGCCCCGATTAGCATCCTCTAGCTCCATCAGCTTGTGCGATTGCCTGCGGGCACGCAACTCTGCAGTTTCATTGCCCAAACTCCGACGTGCATTCACTTCTCGTGCCTTGTGCTCATCCACCGGCTTACCTGTTCCGGTGCTTCTCTCTTCTCAGCCTTCTTAGTGTTTCATCTGAGGTAAAACGACCTGACTGGTTATGTCTCATCTGTCTTTTCGGTCCGTGATCTTATCCCCTGTATCGTTTGTTGCTCGCCACAGGCATTTTCTGCTTGCTTTCCAGGCCGTTCTGCTTTTTATGTTCCATCTAATGAAAAATCATCATAGCATCGTGGTTTTCATTTACAGTTTCAGTCTGTCATTATCCGATTCCTCTGGTGGTCCTTTTGCTTATTTTTCTCCCACACTGCTCGCTGCCACAGCTGCTGCATCTTTGCACCACAGACATCCTCACCTCCCAGGTACCCTTTTGAACTTTGTATCTATACTCGCTCTGCGCTACCCAGCCATTTCCATCGTCGTCATCTTCCTACCAAATAACGCAAGTCTAATCAATAACACTTCTCCCTGTTTCGACCGTCACCACATGTCTCCGCTACACCAAACATAACTGAATCTATTCTTGCTTGTTTTCTCCGATAATTTTCTTCATCTTTTCTCTCATATGAACTGCTCTTCACAGCCATCATTTTTATTCTTCCGAATTTCTCTCTCTCTGTCTGTTGATGTGCCATGTTCACCAGTCATGAAGAAAATTCACTTGAATACTCCTAAGTTAATTCTATACCATTCGATTTCACCCTACCTGCCTCCTCCAACCACTAATAATTTCATCTAGGACTACACTGTTATAGCTCCCGCTCCTCCTACACATTTGTACGTATGTAAGTGTACATATGCTTTCCTTCTACATCCCGCAGTTCCTCATCGGCCATGTTGCATGCTCTCGTCCCGCTGATCATCATGATGTGCTTCCCTTCTTTCTACATCTCTGCCTCACACCTACAGTATCCAATCCTTTCAAATCGCTTTGTCATCTGATCCATCCTCGAGGTCTTGCATTGCTAGCTATCCGTTTTACAGGGAGTGATGTGCCCTGTCTGCCGACCATCTGCTGCAGAGCACCAATGCTTCATTGCCATCTAATAGCTTACAGGGCGTCTCACCATTTTCCCCATCGACTCCTGCTACCACAGTTTCTCACACCGATTTCCAGCTCCCCCCATATATATATCTGACAGTTTCCAGATGCCCCCACCTGAGCCAGTCAGATTCTTCGTTTGACCATGACTTTCAGGCTCACGGGGCATCGACTTGAATGCGCTCTTGGGTTCATTTGAACCATCTAAATTCTTTGATGTGCATACACCTATCATACCTTTACCTCCCCTTATTCTCCCCAGGTAGTATGCCCATCCAATTTTTTCATGTATATTTCTACGTCTCCACGGATTTTGTTTGTCCATTCCATCGCTCGTAGACGTCTGATCATGCACACGGTATGCTTGGGGCTCCTTTGAAATAAACCGTTATTGATAATGATGATAATGATAATGGTATATTTCTCGGCCATGGTCGAGACGCACGCGCTAGCGCATGATCATGGTGTGACACGTTACTCAATAAGGTGGAATATTCACAAATTCAAATTATGAAAGTCGAGAGTATCAGCGATAGATAGACATAGCCAACAACAGTTTGAATGGATCATTTTACTAATGGTTTGCGCGGCAGTTTCAAACCGGTTTCGAATCCGGGCTGGGCGTTGGAGATATCGAAAAACCGTTAGCGCAGTGTCAAGGACGCATTATGAACGAGAATGATGCAAGCTGGGGAAACGGAAGCCTGCTGATGTTCGACAGATGGAGTAAGTTTTGAATAAGAAAAGGAAGAAAAAAAGGAAAATAAAATTTTAAAGAAGTGTTCTCGGGAAAGTCGGTGCATGCGGAGAGGATAGCGATCCATGAAGACGATGCAGACCCTGATTGACGGATTTACCAGAGTTCAATAAATGGAATGAGTTTCGAAACGGTGCCGAGACTAATTTCGTGAAAGTGAACACTGGTGGATGTGGGAGAAACAGCAGTCCATAAAGAGGTGAGTTTAGATTCAGGATCAGTAACATGTACCATTCAGAAATGAGAAAGCGCAACTGGAAGGTCCTCGAGAAGTGAAGAGTCAATTTCCAACCGGCTACGGTTCGGAGGAAAGGTGGACTGTGGTAACGGATAATAAAGTGTGAAATCTCCGCATGGACTTGAGAGTTAATATGCTGTTTCACCAACAAATATACATATACATATGTTGACGCATTTGCCTTCAGTGATATTCGGCGTCGTTTCTGGTAACGTACGATATCATATGGGTGTGTTTCGTCTAGCAGGGCAAAGTATGTGTCGGTCAATCGGCTGAGTGTGGTGGTATATTAGCAAAATGCGCATGAACTGGAATGTGTGTTGGTTGCTTTAGAAAAAGCTGAATGATCTAATAAGCAATTGGGAGTATTTTCTGTCGGGTGGCTTGATTTCGCTAACCAACGTCTGCTCACAGCCATCACTTCTGGACTCCCAAATTCGTTTCCTTTTCTGGTGATTCCCCATGTTCACCGTCATAAACAAATTCTTAAGGACTTGTCCAAGTTAATTCTGTACCACTTTACCTAACCGTACCCGTCTCTTCCAAGCACTGCTTTTTCCGTGTTCTGTCACCTCGCTGCTCCTTGCTCCTCCTCCCCTTGTATATATATATATATGTATGTATAAATATGTATATAAATAAATGAATATAGACGTACATATATATACATGTACATATGTTTGTATATTTCCTCCGCATCTTCCAGTCCTTTTGTGGCCAGTTCTCTTACCACCGTCTAGCTGCTCCTCATGACACCCTTCCATTTTTTCTGTATCTGTGCCCCATGTTTACCGTATCTCGATCCTTCTAAACCATCGATGATATCAGACCTACTCTTTACGTCTTGTACAGCTCGCTCCTTGTTCTCAAGTTGACATTGTCCTTTTATTGCAATGTAGCGCACTCCATGGCGATCTAATAGCTTGCCATACGGATAAATGCTTTCGTTTTTGTTTTCTTCCTTATTTTCATTTCTCCCCATCGTCTCTGGTTAACTAGTTCCCCATGCCGATTTTCAGCCCTCTCCATGTAAACCTCTTGGGAACCGATCCCTCACTTGGCTCAGCCAGCTCCTCCGTTTGACCTTTATTTTCAAATTCGCCGGGCACATATTTGAATCCATCCCTGGGTTTACTTAAACTCTCTCCATTATTCCGTGGTGAGCATACATTCATCTCCCTCTCATCTCCTTTCTAGCTATAACTACACTGCGTTTGTCTTGCATATTTCTATATTTTTCATGAATGTTTTCTGTCCATTTTGTCGCTTGAAAAATTTGGTCATGCCTCTGGCATGGTTCGCGCGCCTCCGAAATAAACTACTATTACCATTAAATGGAAGGGGTTTTGCACCCGTATCTGGTGAACTGTTGCCTATTGGAGAAATAGTCAGACAAAAATCCAATGGGTGGGCGTTTTATTCCGTTATTTGAGAGAGTGTCGAGAAGCCTTTGTCTGTCAACATTGTTAAAAGAAGCACAGTAATCCAGGAAGCAGGTACGCACGTCGGATCCTAGCAACGCCCGACACCACAGCGTCACCAGCTCTCCCTTTTCCAACATCGCGCCGCACTACGCAACAGCTCATAGACCAAACCTTCCAATTCACGGCGCTGATTTGCCACCTGCATATGGACCTGCTAGTGTGACCAAGAATCTAGGCTATCCCGCACCACACAACCTACTTGACCTACCGAATACCTCAAAACTAAATGCCAATAACAGTATCTCTTTGGTTCTTTTTAATGGCCGATCCACCATAAACAAAATTCGGCACTTACGATATCTGGCCACTAGTTCTAATTATGATATAATCTTGATCACTGAAACTTGGTTAACCAGTTACACTCCAACAGACCAGATTTCTCTTGTAGGCTACAATGTCTTCAGGGTAAATAGGGAAACTCGACGCGGTGGAGGTTGTTTGGCTTTTGTCAAGCAGACCTTTAATACAACAGCACTTCGCCATCCTCTACTGGACTCTGTTCCCGATTCACTTTGGCTAACTGTCCACATTCATGGTTCTCAAATTCATGCTGGACGTGTAACGGGCAAGGCAGATCTGGGTTAGTAGGCGAGATGACGATCGGTCTAAGATCAATCAGAGATAGACTCGGTGTTAGTATTTGGTAAACAAACACTGGGCCGACGTCCAACACAACGTTATCAGGTCGCTCACACGCAGGAAGAACACAGACACCAGAAGAACGCGTATATTAGGCAAAAAGTGTATTAACGTCCGGGACGCCGGGAGTCCCAGGGACAGGCCTAACACGAAAGGTAAGAAGAGATTCACTGGAGTTCAGTCTCGTTGGAAGGTTCTTGTGGACCGGAATGGTTGGCATATGGGCCTGGAAGGTAATGAAACAGAGACAGCATATGGATCAAACAATGGAAACGATAATGTCATATTCACATATTGGCCCTAAGAGAGCTAATGCCATTACACCATCCCCTCCCTGAGTGAAAAGTTTTTGTCCTAAACACCTGTCAACTTTAGGTATGGACTTCAATTTCGCCAGCCATATCCGGTACCGTGATACTGGTATCACGTCGTGATTCTTCTCGGAACGTCCCTGCTCTTGTTGCTGGCTTTAACCGAATGAAATGCACTGTCATGGGTCTAACATCCACATGGTCTGTCGGCGCAGTACGGCGTGGCATCATTGAACACGTCCAGTACAGTATAGGGTCCAGTCCACTCCCGATGTAGCTTCACTGGTCTTCCTGAGGGTGGGATCAGATTATGCAGGAACACTTGTTCGCCGGGTTGTAGTGGCTTCCCTGCAACCCACTGGTCATAGTATTCCTTTTGTTGTCGGAAGGCGCTTTTCAATCGTTTACGAGCCAGTAAGTGGGCGCGTCCTAACGCCTGTTTCAACTTCCATGCAAATTCTGTTGAGCTGAGCGGATCTGGGGCACTCATGGGAATTGCTAGATCTGATGGCAGCCGTATCTCGCGTCCCGATACCGAAGGATATTAACAGTCCCTTTAACGACCGATTTGTCCGTTCAGTCTGGTCGTTACCTTCAGGATGATACGGAGATGTACGTGTTTTACTTATCCCGCTTAGTTGAAAAAGCTCTACGACCACAGCGTTCTCGAAACTTGTGCCCCGATCTGAAAGTAGTTGTTGTGGTGCACCCCAGCGAGATTTCCACTACTCAAAGATAGCATCTACAATCGCACTGGCATCGACGGAGGGCAATGCTACCGCCTCACACCGTTTTGTGAAGTAGTCTACCATCACAAGAATATACCGATTCTTTCTGGGGGTTTCAGGTAATGGTCCGACAATATCCATTCCTACAATCTGGTTAGGATAACCTGCCGGCATTGCCTGTAACGGAGCACAATGTCGCTTCTGTGGTGGTTTAATCTGAATACATTCTATGCAGCGGCTTCAAAAGTTTATTACATCCCGGCGCTGCTGGGGCCACCAAAATCGTTGCGACACGGCATGTTCCATCTTGTGTTGCCCCGCATGCCCCAACTCGGAATGCAATTTTTCTAACACGTACTGCACTTTCAATCGGGGCACGATCATTTGGAGGCCATAATTCTCTCTGTACTGATAGTACATCACCTCCTCCTGAATCGATAGCCGTGGCCAAGCGGACCAGAGACAAAGGCTTTCCCAGCTACAGCCGGCCATCTCCGCCTTGGTGGATTTAGTCTGACCACTCTTCAACTTGTCGTAGATTACTCTCGTTTCTGGATCATTTCGCTGAATCCCTGCCCACTCCGTTTTCCGCGTTTCCAACAGGACTGTGGCCACCTGGCAAGTCGGGCAATCACCATGCTGGTTAGGACGTCGGGACAGGGCGTCGGCATTCATGTGCTTTCGACCAGGTCGGTGTTGGCATTCGCAATAGAACTCTTGCAGCCGCTCTTGCCAACGGGCTACTTGTCCTTCAGGTTTTTCGAAATTTTGCAACCATTTCAGAGACTGATGATCCGTTCTAACTGTAAGTCGTTTCCCTAGCAAATAGTGCTTGAAGTGACGTACATACCTTACCAGTGCAAGCATTTCCTTTCTGATTGTGCAATAATTCCTCTCCGGCTTGTTCAGGCAACGACTGGCATGGGTGATCACATGTTCTTCATTATCGCGGCCCAGTTGAGAAAGAACTGCCCCGATCCCCGTCTCACTGGCATCCGTGTCCAGGATAAAGGCACCTGCTGTTTCGGTGGGGTCTGGGAATGCCAGGATTTGAGCCTCGATTTGACATTTTTGGAGCTTTTCGAATGCTGTTTGACACTCCGAGGTCCACAGAAATTTCCTGTCCTTCTCTGTAAGCCGATGCAGCGGAAACGCGATTCGGGCGTAGTCCTTCACAAAGCGACGGTAATATGAAGTCAATCCAATGAACCGCCTGACGTCGGCTACGTTCGTCGGAACCAGCCAGGTTTTAATAGCTTGAATCTTTTCCGGTTCACTCCGAATCCCATCTTGACTTATAACGTGACCTAAATACCTAACTGCCCGCTTCAGAAATTCACATTTTCCAGGTTTCAGGTTCAACTCGGTATCCTCACTTGAAGTAATTACCTCTTCCAGGTTAGCGAGATGTTCAGCCAGTGTGCAGCCATGTACGATAACATCGTCTAAATAAACCAGACATTTTGCCGGCACCAGGTCGCCTAAGACCACACTCACTAAACGTTGGGATGTCGCGGAAGCATTGACCAGCCCGGAAGGCATCGTCTGAAATTCGTAAACCCCGGACGGGATACAGAAGGCGGTTTTCTCCTTGTCATCGGGGTGCATCTCCACCTGCCAGTATCCGGATGCCAAGTCAAGAGTGCTGAAATATCTTGCGCCTCCGAGTGCCTCCAAAGTATCGTCAATCCGAATAGGGGGAAAGCTATCTTTCGTGGTCACTTGGTTCAGCTTGCGATAGTCTACACAGAGCCGTAGAGATCCGGACTCCTTCCTTACTAACACTATGGGTGAGGTCCATGGAGACTGTGATGGCTTAATGACCCCTTCACTCAACATACCTTGGATGATATTGGTCAGTTATTTTCGGTACTGAACGGGAACTCGATGCGGGTGCTGCCTCACTGGAGTCGATCCCTGTGTATCGGTACAGTGTTGTAAGACTCCAGTTCGCCCTAAGGGAACACCGTCCCAGGCAAATGCTTCCTGGTGAGTTTTTATTATCTCCTCCAGCCGGGCGCGATCTTCGACTTTCGAAGGACTATCAGCCTGGTTGAGAAACGGAGCTGTTTGTCTTGATAAGTCCACCGGCTGTATTTCCTGAATCCGGTCTCTGCTCTTTTGTGTGTCTGCCATCAGGGATTTCTCATGTGGGCCCGCTAACCCCGCTTGTAACAATGACTGTTCTTGTCGCGCCTGCTGGGTTGCCTGGTGAGACTTGAGGTTTACTGCGTGATCGTCCTTCTCCACACTGCCGAACCGGATATTCTGATCTCCGAAGGTCAGCATGCCAAGACCCAAGTCCATGCAACACTTATTTGTATGCAGGAAGTCATGTCCAAGGATTAGATCCCATTGAATGTCGGGAGACACGACAACTGGGTGCGTAGCGGTTTTCCCTTCCATTTGGAGAGTTATTTGACAAGAGCCACAGGTTTTGACTGGAACCCCATTTACTGCCGAAACTCTAGGTGCCGCAGCTCTGTCCTTGCCCTGACCGCAGATCCTTGGGTGGATCAAGCTACACGTAGCTCCCGTGTCAACTAATGCCCAGTACGTTTGACCCCTTATCGCAACCTTGATTAGAAGTGGTTTTACATGTATTGTTTTGGAAACACACATCATAGGGATGAGGTCATTCGGCTGCGCTGACTCACCTTCATGGGTCCCTCTTTTGACCTGGAGCCCCACCGGTCTTGGTTTCGTCTCGCCGGATGTCGTTCACTGAAGGGCCGGTCGTATTGCGCTTTATTCCCCGGCTGGGGGCTGAACTCAGCCGCTACCCGAACAGCTTGTGACAGATTTGGGTGGCTCCTGTAGCAGCTGGAACCGGGCTTTATCACTTTGAACTCCCGAGATAAACCGTTCGAGAGCCAGTGCACTTCGAACCTCTGGGGTTGGTGTGGAAATCCGGTCGCAGCCAAGATACGTAGATGATTCGCATAATCGGTTAGGATCTCACTGAAAAGTTGCTTCCGCGTCCAAAATTCGTGTTGGGACCACTGGAAACAGTTCTTTCAAAGTTCGCCAAATGACCGCGGTAGGTGTTGTCTCATCAATTCCTTCCTGGAAAACCAATTTTTGAACGTCATCCGTAAGACGATCCAGAATGTATCCACTCTGTTCTCCGTCAGGTACTTGTGACAAAAATCGGGTCATTTTGGATTTCCATAAACGAAGTTCCGAATGGATACCGAATAGTGGCGGCGGCTCTCTCAGGGGTACCGTCGCGAAAGTAGTTACCACAGACGGCAGTCGCGTTTGAATTACTGGCGGTTCCCCCATTGATTTATCTGTCTTCACTTCCTCTGATAATGGGGATCCCATCCCCGTAGCCAAATTTGTAACGGGCAAGGCGGATCTGGGTTAGTAGGCGAGATGACGATCGGTCTAAGATCAATCAGAGATAGACTCGGTGTTAGTATTTGGTAAACAAACACTGGGCCGACGTCCAACACAACGTTATCAGGTCGCTCACACGCAGGAAGAACACAGACACCAGAAGAACGCGTATATTAGGCAAAAAGTGTATTAACGTCCGGGACGCCGGGAGTCCCAGGGACAGGCCTAACACGAAAGGTAAGAAGAGATTCACTGGAGTTCAGTCTCGTTGGAAGGTTCTTGTGGACCGGAATGGTTGGCATATGGGCCTGGAAGGTAATGAAACAGAGACAGCATATGGATCAAACAATGGAAACGATAATGTCATATTCACATATTGGCCCTAAGAGAGCTAATGCCACTACGGATGTGTTTACCGTCCCCCGAGCGAAAATTTCTCCGGACTCTCATATCTAATTGATGCATTTGAATACGTATCCTTACTGCTCTCAAGTTTAAAGATTATTGCTGGTGACTATAACGTGCCCAAGATAGCTTGGCCATCTTTATCTGCACCAGCCAACCTTTTACCATTTGCAACAAGTATTACCATAGGAGGGTGGTTACAGCATGTCCGCTCTCCCACGAGAAAAACAGCATTTCAGATCTCGTTTTCACCCATGACGTCCCTCATATATTTGACTCAATCTCCTGAAGTTCACCCGGTAACGATCACAATCTGGTTAACTGCCGCATTCCCACTCACCCACAGCCTAACCTCAAATTACACTGCATCGAACCCTCTCTTCTCCCTGACTGGAAGGTTCTCCCTACTACCATTCGACAAGCTGATTGGAGTGAGTTTCTTCTCGCTCGTGACCTACAGCACGCCACTGATATTTTCTATGCACAATTCTTCAGATGTCTTAATAGGATTACCTACCTCCCCCAGCAAAGGAATAATAGGAAATCCCATATCACTTCGCTGCAAACAAAGTATGCTAAGCTCCAAAATATTCATGAAACTACACACGACTTTGCAATTCTTATTCACCTTTTTCGCCTCAATTCTACTATCCAAAAGCTTGGAGAAACTACACTACGTGGCCAGGAAACAAAGGTTCTGCGACACCAAAATAGATCTCTTCGACTGTCATTATTGTACAGGACCAGAATCTCTCGTAATCATGGAAATATCCCGCACACTGTTTCAATGGACAGTGTATCCGCCTCTACTCCCCCTTCTATTGCAGAGGCCTTCAACTCATTCTTCGCCTCAACTACGGCCCCTATTAATAATGTTGACCCTCCACTTCTTCCTCTAGTTACCGCTTCAACTCTGTCCACAGTGGAATTTGATGCCTCAATTATCTCCCAATTATTAACCACTTTCAAGCCATCATCTTACCCAGGAACTGGCGGCTTACCGCCCACTGCATTAGTTAAATGCGGACCTGGATTACCTTACCTACTACTGAATATGTTTATCCTATCAATGGACTCCAGTCTGGTGCCCGCAAACTGGAAATGCTCAGTGATAATCCCGCATCACAAGAAAGGTCCACTGCATGAGGTAACAAACTACCGTCACAATAACCATACACCTGTCCTCTCGGCTAATGGGAAAAATCGTAAAGGAACACATCGTCAAGTACCCCTTTCAATTGGACGTTATTAATCCTCGACAACACGGCTTCCTTCAGTCAAGATCTTGCGCAACCTGCCAACTCGATCTTTCAAATCTCATCACTGAAATGGCAGACAATGGAATGGCCCCTATAGTACTTTACTTGGATATGTCAAAGGCATTTGACCGCGTGCCACACCCACATCTTCTGACCAAAATCCGATCATTTGGCATTACTGACCCTTTAATATCTTGGATCAGTTCTTACTTGTCTAATCGCTCTCAGATTGTCCCAATAAGCGGACAATGGTCCAGACCTAAACCAGTTACAAGCGGTGTTATAGAGAGTAGCGTCCTTGGCCCTCTTTTGTTCCTCATGTATATAAACGACATATTCCTCTCGATGAGCCATGACACCCCATTTCTTTCTGCTGATGACATTAAAACTGTCCACTCAGTCAAGCCTGAATGCATCGCCTCGGCTATCTTAAACATCTCTAAAGACATATCTGCACTCCATAGATGGTGTCCAACTTGGCGGATGAATTTTTCCGCTGACAAATGTGAGGTTCTTACATATAAATGCAAGCTACCTCCAGGATCCTTAACCGTTTGTGGTTCAACCATTGATAACAAGCAAATAGTTCGAAACCTTGGCTTAAACTATTCCTGCACATTTAATTTCTCGGAATATTCGGCCCTCCAAGTCGCTAAGGCCAGAAAGTGTCTAGGGCTAATATTTAGCTCCTTCCAACTTCAAGACTGCATTCTTTCCCGTTATAAATCTCATGCCAGGCCTTTATTGGAATACTGCCCCTGATCTTTTCTAGTATGCGGAAATCAGACAGAATTGGTATCGAGTCAGTTCAACGTAGTTTTACCAAGCGACTGATTGGATGGAGCTCACCCCTCACTTATAAAGAATGCTGCTTATTTTTTGAACTAGACCCTTTATGGCTTCGCCGTATGAAACTGAACCCTATCGTTTTGTATAACATCCTTCACAGTCGGACATATACTTCTAATCCACTGCACTTTGCGCCCGTTTCTAGCTATCCACTACGTTCTATAATTCTCACCCTTTCAACCCCTATTACCAACACCAGCTTCCGTTCATATTTAATCATCACAGTGTACTCTAACTTATGGAATAAATTAACGTTGAAAATACGCAGTTCTACTTCCAGCCATCGGTTTAGAAGTGCGCTGGATAAATTCCTCACGGTTACCCAAACCTTACAGCTCCTGAATGTAGACATGTCCGATGACCAAGCCTATGAGAAAGGTCTAGACTTTTGAATCGCGCAAACACCGGCCGTCTATGACAGATGAAATTAGATAACCATTCCTAGTTTTTCCGCCTCCTGCAATCGAAAAACTAGTCCAAGAGAGTCACTGTCTATTAATGTTGCCTCTTTGTATCGATTCCCATTTATCCTCAGCTGGGAGCATCCCAGACTGCGCTCCTCTACTTTTTCTCTATTTCCAGACCTTTATTCCTGCGTACCTTTCTCTCGTTGACTCTTAATACTCTGGAGACCACACCGGTCATTAACCCGGCCTACGCATCTACCTGACCGTTGGCTATCCATAAACTACCCGACCGATGCTCCCTTGGTTACGTTCCGGGATCCCCTGGTGCCTGGTCTCCTGATCGCGGACTACCTGATACCTACGGCCGTTTGGCCCCACCAAGAAAACTCATGTCAATCCCAACGGCGCGAGGGGCGGTCAGATCCACCGCTTTGGCCGGCGCACATCTGGCGTGCAGGCCAACTGCAACGATGTGCGGGCGCAGCTAGGCTGGCGGATAGCACCTCCCGTCACCAGAATTGATTTTCAGGTTGGGTGTCCAGCGCACGGCCAGCCTCACCCAATAGCACCAATTGAGGATTGGAAAACAACGTCCCCTGCATCTTACTGCTGCCACCCATTGCCTCCTCCAACGTTCCTGAACATGGTTTACCATACAACCGATCGAGTTCCACATCAACATATGCACATATACTCACTCGGCTCAGAAATGTACCCTTCTATTTGCGACTACTGGCATTTATATCCATCGACTTACCTTTCATTCGTCTGAACTGATGCCATGTTTACCCTCATTCTATTATATTCAGTGACCGGATTCTGTACCCCAACACATGAAACGGTTTCACTGTTCAGATCTTTATTATGAATATGACAATTCCTGGTACACTCTTGAAGAGACTATTCATCCAATTGGTAATTTTATGTCACCACTACATTTATCTAAACAAAACCATCATTTAAAGATTCGTCTCTCACCTGCCAACAATTCCACACAAAATGAAATGGTCCTCCATTCAGTGCTTCATCGGCGTGACACCACCTCTATGTTCAGTGTACCCTTCCGTTGCATCTTTTCTCATTCAGTCATTTGCGTTTCATGACAGTTGCATTGACAATGAAATATTCACAATCCAGGACATAAATAGTTCAATTGCCTCCTTAGCTTTTCATGTCAGACTTCAGCATATCCAGCTTTGCAATCACCTGCACGTCCTGAGAGCTGCTCATGTGTACTACTATTATACGACTGCATCAGTCCACTATATGTCCACCTCCCGCATCCACTTTGTCACCAACTTCAGATGCTCTCATGCTACTCGTCAACAAACCCGGACAAATCCATAATTGTATCTCTTTTCACTCTTCCATGAACCCCTGCCGCTGCTCCGCCAAGATTCATGATTAGCCACTTGCACCACAATTCATGGTGCTCTCTCTACATCTTTAGCTGAAAATCAACTACTGTAATTTAGGCTGCCGTTACTCTGTCTGTCCCCCCCCCAAAGTCTCAGGTTGGACTTTCCTCAACGTACCTAGTCACACAATTATCTGCACCTTCTGAAGACTCCAGTGATGTACTACCCCCAGTTTATTCCGTCAGATATTGAACACATAAACCACTATTATGCCCACTTTGTTGTACATTTGTATTCCTCATCGGTCAGTCTTGGAGTAACCCCCGATAAACCAATAGTCGAGCACCGTTTCACCCACCTATTACCTACTGCCATTTTTTGTCAGTCCTCCACGATTAGACATCTACGCCAGAGAACACTGCGAAAGCGATTTCTCCAAACCTTTTCTGGCAATGAACTATACGTATGCCAATTTACTGACCTTCTGGTTGCTTCCCAAATGCCCCACGTCAGATTTTTACCAGCGTATCCCGTTAAGCCATTCTTTACATGTCTTGACGGTATCGTTTATGCACCACCCCCATGCGACTCCATAAGATCATTGTATATCAGCTCCTGTATCCACCCTGTTGTCAACTTGTGTTCACCAATTAACCTAAAACGAACCCTTTGTTCGAACCGTTTTACTCACCTGTCAACTTTCGTCACTCTGCTCCAATGAAATTTCCAGGCTCGGGCATCTACATCCACCTCTTTATGAGGGCGTCCTCCACAACCTCTTAATGAATAGCAAATGCTAATTCCGTGGTTAAACGGGCTGTTTTATTAACGCAATCCCCCTTCTCGAAGGACACCACAAATCCTCCGGTATTATATTTCTGCTATTTTGCGGGTCATCTGGACTACCGGTTCTAGTGTATGTCCTTCATCATTCAAAATTCTCCAATTTTTCGTTGGTGCTTTCTCGAAAGTTTTCTCTGTCAGTTTACTCACTCCTGTGACTTTACATCGACGCTATCCGAAATACTGCGCGTTTATAATTCATCCCATCTTTACTTCATGACGTATCTCGACGGCGGAGCCCATTTCACTCATTTCGCAAAGGTGCGTCCACCTGACATTCAAACTCAAATTTGCCGGGCAATCATTTGTGCGACCACTAAAAACTGTACACTTTTAGGCTGCATTTACCCAAATGAATATCCAAGGAACCTCTTTGTGACCTCACTTGTGTCATATGATCATGCCATCGAGCACGCTTTGGGTGTCCCCGAAATAAATGATTATTGTAACTATCATCATTTCCTGTCTAGGGACGACAAACCATTGAGGGCCGTAAAAGCTGTGGCATCCAGGGCAGAGCTAGAGCGGTGGAAGGCCAACTGGTTTACGTCTCGTACTGTCGAATCACTGGAAGGTTCCTGGAGTATTATTTTTTTAAACGCCCTCAAAACGGTGGGGGCACAGGCATTTGGACTGAATTTTGCCGCCCCTTTCTCGGGCACAGGTGTGATGGACGCTGATCACAACAATGGGGATTACTCTTGCAGTACAAACATTGATTACATATTTGCGTTATGACATTGTGCGTAATTGTGCACATTGCTTTAGTAAAACTGCGGGAAGATTATCGGGTCGGTGGGATTTTGTCACACTGGAGGTTTAACAGCTCTTCGCAAACAGCCTGAGGAGATACGTCTCGAGGAAAGGAGCTGGTAAAGCTGTGACGAGGATGTAAGTACAACCAAACAACAAAAGGCCAGTTTGCTTGTTGAAGTTGCGGTTTGGATTCTCAACATTAACGCTAGGAGAAGGGTGGCTTGCGGAGATATCATCCAAATATTTGATGGACATTCAAAGTTCACAACAAATTTTGTCGGCTAGGAGCACAAGACTGTATATGATACTATGCCTGTGGACCTTTGACTTGATTGACAAAGGAAGGATTTGCTTTGAGCGATAGTTCCCAATTCCATGGGCACTTTCTTTCCTACCGCACAACTTTTTGATAAACCGGGATGAAAATCGGTGGCTACAAATATATATATGGTCTTAACTGGACAACACACAGCGTAGCAAAAATCAAGGCTACTGGTAAATTGCTCACGGAAGGCAAAAGGGGTCTTGCTGGCTGGAGATGTCGAGGTTGGTCTGCTCGAGCTTCGCTTAAAGTCTTTGCAATTTTGCGAATCACACTGACGTTTTTGCGTTTCAAGTCACGGCAGTGGACGAAAATTCTGTCTTCACTGTGGCTATATAGATTTGGGGATACCAATATTACGGCGTGATCTGAGGACGCCAGGAGAGGTCTACTCGAGGTCCGAACCAGACAGGGGTTGTTTGAGACACACAAATCAAGGTAAGCATCGATCCTGGTGGGGAAGTTTATAATGTTTTCAGGTATAGCGGCTTTGAAGCTCCAGCTGAGAAAAGACGAGATTACCACAAACAAAGCGCAAAAAACCGCCGACATAGCTTAAAAGCTTGGGAGATAAAATCTCAGAAAAATTCCCGAAAACGTTATTGGGGCAGATGGGAGAAACGTGAGTGTTCGCAATGACAGCGGAGCGGTATATTCTTATACGTTTAGGTTTGCATGGGATCATAGAAGCTTTAATGTAAGAATTTGGGTGCATCAGTAGTACTGGGACAGACTTGTACCGACTGTCTTTAATGTGAGTGGCAACCCCACCTCTGCTTTTTTGGCGAAGCGAGGTAAGACCTGCCCGGCAGCAGGCAAAACCATCGAGGTGGGTGATTTCGTCAACAATATTGCCATTGAGCCAAGTTTCCTCCAGCAGTGTGACTCCGAGTTACTCATGTTTCCGACGGAGGGCAAGTTTACTCAAATCACAGAAGCTTCCAATGATTGAACGCACATTCGAACCGCGAATAATGGGTATGTACATGTTTGATCTTTTCTGCCTCCAAAGAGCCGCTTTCCGCTGGGCGCCGTGTTTCTTTACTTATCCAAATACTTCAGCGTACATTCGCCTTATTCCGTCTTATCACTTGTTTCTCCATGAATTTTTACGGAGTCATTGAGGACTTGAAGAGTTTCATAAATTCTCCAGAGTACTCCGACAGTTATTACCGGAGCAATGATTGTTATGGAGCCGAAGGTTGAAAGAACGAAAAAATATTGCTGCGGTGTGGAACAAGCTTGAATTAATCCCGAAGATAGGGGATGGGACAGAAGCAAGGCCAATTTCAAAGGCCCCGCCGTAAGACGAAAAGTGGTTCTAAGGCAGTTGTGAGGTTTGTACAAGTAGAATGTTTTCGTGCCGGGATCAAATCAATGGAAAGAGGCAATAACTCCGGGGTTGTTGTACGCATGGCTCTAAACGAAACTAAAGTCCTGTCCTAATTTGCTGGCTTATATGCTCAGGATGATTAATGGCTTTAGGCCATTTTTCAATGTAAGTGAAGCATCCCGTTATTCTGCCAAAAGCGCACAGAGTCATTGGTTGATTGGTAAGCATTTTCGTGAAAAGTAACATGTCTTTGGCCGTTCCAAACTTCTATCGAACATTCTCCGGTGATTCTGGATCCTAAAGGGCGATGTAAGTCACAATAGTCGCATATCGAGCAACTCGCCGCAAATTCACACGAATCCCAAAACCAAGGAAGTAATTTGAAAATCAAAAAAGGTAAAAATGTGTACAAACCTAAAATTTGTGGGTCTCAAGACTCAAAAATAAAACCCAAATGGTCGAAGTCCCGTGGCTTGGGCACGACTGTCATAAGCGGTTTAGGGCCAAATTCAGCTGTCCCTCACAAAGAAATAAACGAGCAAAAATGTTGTGTACGGACAAGCTTGGCAAATTAGTGGCTAATGTAGTCACATCCACAACGCACTTAGAACAGTTAGAATGATTTTCGTTATACTTTCTTAACGAGTAAGGCAATCTTTCGACGTGTTCTTGGGAAGTGCTTGCTTCGCCGCCGGATGTCAGCGCATCCAAGTACTCAGCGAAGCGGCTCCTGTACCGCCTGAATACACGATGAATGTCCGTCCTACATTTGCTTGTGCGCGAGTAGGCTATTTTAGACTACTTTTGTTGGGCTTGGCACAACGGAGGAGAAACGATATGGCCGTATGTTCATATGTATGGATATGAGAGCGGTGCACGTCGAAGTCGTTCACTAGCTGTCTGCCTAATTTCCCTTAGAGGCACTAATGCGCCTCAGGGTCAGAAGTGGTCATCTACCTGTCCTCTACAGTTAAAGGTAGAAGTAATTTTAAGTGAGCTTTGTCTGAAATTCGGAGGTCCATTGAACAGCTGTCACAAGACAGAATAGGTCACATGTTATAGTCCTGATATCAAATAGAGATTTGGGCCGCCAAACGTAATCACTAGAGTTGAGTTTAGGAACGTACGATACTTTCGGCGTGGCGTATGCTATGTCTAATCGCAGGTGGTCTTCTCGTGAAGATGAGAGATTGGTGGCGTTTTGGTATAAGAACGAAGGATTCTCAGCGGTCGCCAACTATTGCAAGTAACAGATGAATACATAGACCCTGAAGAATTAGCCTCGAGCAAGTTTCTTACATTCCGTGTTTGTAAAACTTTGTATGGTTGTCAGGTTTATCCTCCACTTGTGTTAGACACTGGACAATGATACATTTGCTGGCGGATTCACTTTGGAAACGTCGGAGGAATGAGTACGCAAGTATGTTGCTGGGTAGGCAAAAGTGGTGGGGAAGAAAGGTTTGAAGCCGCGAGGTTCGGTTCACCTGGTAAGCGATTGTTGTCAGGGGAACCAACGGCCTCAAAGGGGCATCAGATAGGGCGGCTTGGAAAGGATGGATCTGTCAAAGGGGCCCTGGCTTGCGCTGTCCCGGGTTGTTGCGGTTTGAATTATTGAAACACTGTTGGGGAAGGCTGGTGGTTAGTTTAATTTTATGTGGAACACGTTGTATCACTGTGGACGTTCGTCATGGCTAGCAATTCAATGAAAGTTTGCACTATTGTTGTTGAGGTACACGTAGGCCCCTATATTATGGTTATCTGATAAACCTTCGGTGGTGCAAAGTAGTTGGTTTGATTTGGCTTACTGGTGACTTCTACTAATTTGAAACTTTGACTGCACCTTCATTGCACCTAGTTGACATCGTTGTACTCGTATATTTGTTCTGCTGAATGTAAAGCCGATTACTTTGAGTTGCCATGATTAACCTCTCCCAAGGTAATGCTACGGCAACACACACGAACAGTTCTGGGTTGAACACCGACGAAGGAAATTAGGCCAACTGTGCTGTTGCCTTTCGTTTGGGCCTAATTGCACCATCGTGGTTTCCATGCCTCAGGGCAGTTGTGGTTCTAAAAAACGCCTAGTGTAGTTGTTCTTCCTCAGTAAGCTTGCTAAGAGTGGTCGTTTTCTGGGATTGTTTGACTACTCATCTATTGGTAGACCAAAGCTGGACTTACAGAAGTAGTGAATCGTTGGCGAAAAGGGATCTGTTTGTTCCGCCCCACCAGCTCTAGTCAGAAAACTCCTCTGCCTTCGAACAATCTCATTTATTGTGCAAAAATAAACCGTTCTTATAAATCACCAGGTGATCAAAATCAGAGTAACTGTACGAAGCTTATTGGCACACAGCTTTTCTCCAAACAAGGTCTTCTGAATGGATATGTTGTACTAGTCTCCGGAAAGCTGAATTATTTGGCTGACGATTGATTGCTTTCCGTTTCGTTTGGATAAAAAGCTTCTCGTCGGTATGTTGGTTTATTCCACCGCGTCCCCTTAAGATAACGTATGACCGCTTATTTGCTGAATCAGCTGGGTTTGATAAGACGATTGTTCACGGCTGATTGGATGGATTCCATCCGTTTTGCCACTGACTAACTAAAACATCGACCAGCTTTGCTGGCATCTGACTCGGCATCGATTTTGGACAGACTAATACGTGCACTCCGTAAACAGAACTGGGCTGCCTGTCTATGCGTCGACATGTACCCTTGCAGTATCTGGTTGGATTAGGACAGCGAGAGCTGTTTTTGAAACAAATGTGATGACAACTGTGGGATGTGTCCTCGTTTGTCAAGTTGTTTTTCGCTTCAACTTTCGTATTGCGATGAACCGCAGTAAGCTGAAGCGCTGACTGTAACGACCGGTTGTGACAAATCCCCCCAAAAACACTGCAATTTCATGTTTCTTTAACATGACTCACTCGTATACACTATTGGCTTTTTTATGCATTTTATGTTTTTATGAACCGCGAATGTTTGTTCGCATCCAACGGGCTACTCTGTCATACGCTTAGTCTGGACCTGCGTGACGCATGTGCTCGTTTCTTACACGCCGTGAATTGGTTCTCGTTTTCTGAGTCCCTTTGATCGCATAAATGAGGTTCGTATCTGTTTCATGCCATTGTTCATTTGATAATCTAGTATCGTAGAACTTCACGGATAATCGCCTTCTGATTTCGGGATCCGTATCGAATGTGGCTACGTATTGCCCAAAGGTGTCTCACAATACTCATTTGATCAGTTTGGGAGGAGAAAATACGCAACATGCCAAGAAAAGATCGAAGCGATTGGAACCTGGACAGAAGGTAATTTGGCAAGTCATTAGAGAGGTTTCGGGTATTTCCGGTTTTTTAGTTAACGCTAGATCACCTAGTCCTGCCAGTGCTAGCTCATGTACTACTGAGGGTAATATAGACTGCGAGAATGTCGATCTGTTTAAGTTGAGGATATTAGACCTAGAGCATTAACTGCTATTGGCTGAGAAACAGGCCTAGGAAGCGGAAAAGAAGTGTAGACAGAATGAGCGTGAGCAAAAGACCAGCGACTATGGCCTATCCGACTGATCAGGACAAATTAAAATAGGAAACTCTGCGCCGGCCGTCGAATACAGAACATCGACGCAACCAACAACCGATCTGCCGAGAGTAGAACAGACAGTTTTTGACGGACGATCTGAACGCTGCGGCAAGTTCAATGAGCGGTTCGAAACTTTCTTCGAGAACAAGATTACCGACCCCAGGCAAAGGCTTTTCTATCTGACTCATTAAAGTGGAGGCCGAGTAAGAGAAGCTGTCGATGAGTGTACCATGCTCGACGCGGAACAAAGCCACGCACGAGCTAGGAAGATTTTGAAGGACCCGTTCGGCCAGCCGTTCAAGGTAGCCTGTAACCTAATAGAGGGCGTGATGGTAGGGGCCAAAAGAACCAAGGACGACGTCTATACAGTGGATTACCCAGTAATCAAAATGCGGAACTGTTCAGTAGCCCTCGGCTATTTAGGTTACGGGGCCGACCTCGATGCATTGCGCGTATTAAAGAGCATAGTTCGTCACCTCTCTCCCAAACTACAAGGTAGGTGGGCGGAAAAGGGGGAACTTATAAGCCGAGGCGACCGGGAGGCTAACTTCAAAGACTTGACCGAATACCTGGATAGGCAAACCAAGATAGCCGACAGTAGATTTGACCGACTTATTGGGGACAGTAACGGAGTAAAAAAAACCTAGCACCAGCCGCGCTAAGACCACTGCAAGGGAGCATCCGATATATCAGCTTTGGACCTATGCACACGTCATTTCACGCGATGCCATAGCTCAACGAATTTGCAGGTCTTGTTACGCCAGCCATGGGCTACTAGAATGCCTCAAGTTCGTCAAAGCCACAACAGACGAACAAGAGGAATGGGGAGGATGTCAGGAGCGTGCTTCATGTGTCTCAACACCAGGCACCGGGCAGCCGTTCGTAGAACAGCGACCAGATGTGGTCACGAGGGCTGCACGGGCAGACACCATCGACTGTTGCACCAAGCTGGAGAAACTACACCAGAGAACACCAAGCTCAGTGTGATTTGTTCAACGTCGCGGTCTGCCAGTAAACCAGTGCGCCTAGGAGTAGTTGCCGTGGGAGTAGTGACCCCAACTGGGGTGGTCAAAAAGTTGGCTTTTTCCGACGGTGGATCGGACGCTACCCTAGTGAAGGGGCAGTTTGCCGATAAACACTGGCTCGCTAATAGTACGACGTCGTTAGCAGAGGGCGCGGTGGAAGGAGCATAAGTATTGACTGCCGGCCGGTTGAGGCTACAGCTCATCTCCTCAGACATTGGCAAGCAAATCGAATCAACGGAGGCATTTACGTTAGCTGATCTCCCCACGCTAGCACCAAGGTCGGTGAGCGCAATTTGAACTAGGTGGCCCCACCTGCAGGATGTGACCGTTGTAGGGTAGGACGACAACGAAGTGGACCTCCTCATGGGCTGCGACATGCCAGAGGCACACTGGGTACTTGACAAGAGAGTAGGCAACGGCCAGGCAACTTATGCCGTACGCACAGCTCTGAGATAGATAATATATGGTCCAGCACGGGGACTTGGTCCCGTAAATTACTTATCAGCCGGAAAGGACCACATGGAGTATCAAATACGGCGGCCGTATGGAAAGGAGTTTCGGTACTTTGGAGGCAAAAGACTACCACTGTCTCAAGAGGACCACTTTGCTCTGCAAATAGTGAAGCAAGGAACTATGGGCCTTAAAACGCAGCTCAAGGTTCCCCTTTCATGGCGCACATCAGCTGACCTCTGGGTTGATAACAGAAACTGTGATCTGCAAAGACTACAACGACTGAAAGAAGGTTTCGTTCGAGACCAGGATCTGTGGGAACGACGGGCAGAATTACTGGAGCGAAAAGGTGCTCTCGGCTACGTTGAAAGGGTGCCCGCTGCCACTGGGGCCCGGAAAGGGATCTGGCATCTACCTCACCACCCGGTTCTCAATCCCAAGAAACCAGAAAAACCACGGGTGGTTTTCGACCGTGCAGCCAAGTTCCAGGGCAAGTTGGTAAACGATGGCCTGCTACAAGGGCCTGACTGGACCACGTCATCTATTGAGGTTTTGTGCCGTTCCGGAGTGGGCTTAGTGGCCTTGTCCGCCGATGTCGGGGAAGTGCTTCACCGGTGGAAGCACTGTTAGAAGAAAGAGACTCGTTTCGTTTCCTGTGGTAGGAAGAGAACAACCGGGACAAAGCAGTGATAAATTATAGGATGACCGTCCATTCCTTCGGAGCCACGTCATCACCGTGTTTTACGAACTACGCCCTCCGAGAATCAGCGAACAAAAATGTAGACTTGGTTCGCTGGTCGGTTGTAGATAGCGTCAGCAGAAACTCCTTCGTCGACGACTACCTTGGGCCATTAGATGATGTAGACTCGGCTCTGGTGCAGTTCAGAGACCTAGCAAGACTGCTGGAAGACGGCAGCTTCCATCTAACGAAATGGATGTCGAAAGTTTCAGAAGTGCTCGAAGTCGATCCGTACAACGAGAGGTCCTAAAGGGTTAAAAACCTGGACGGCTCTGCACTCCCTACTGAAAGCACGCTAGGAATACAATGGAATACGAAAGCGGACGACCTTGTTTTCCAGCTAAATGTTCCCGAGCTGCCGATAACTGGTCTTCGTATACCATCTGCAGTCTCTAGTTTGTTCGATCTACTCGGTTTCGTCTCTGTCTAGCTGTTGCCCGAGAAGATCTTGCTGCAGCGGCTCTGCCGCAATAAGGTCGACTGGGAACGGCCACTGGACCGAGATGACCGGTTGGACTGGGAGGAACTTTTGAACTCCTTAAGAAAACAAGGAGACATACGGATTCCACCATGTTTGCCCCCTAGGCATACAACACAGACGGGAGAACTACACACCTTTTCTGACACATCCGAGGTCGGTTACGGAGCCGTGGTGTACGGACGATTGTGCGCTGGTGGTGGACGATATACTGCGAGGATCCCGTTCCCCGAAGCCCGAGTTGACCCACTGAGGTCGGTTTTGATCCCGCTCCTCGAACTCAGCGCAGCCGTATTAGCAGTCAGGGCGGTACAAGCGGTAACGAGATGTTTTGACTCCTATATTCGGTCGGCGAGTTTTTGGACGGACTCGACGATAGTACCGTACTACATTAACAAAGTCTGGATTCGTTTTATTACTTTCGATGTTACCCGGTTCACGATCATCCACGACGAAACGGCCAAAAACCAGTGGAAACATGCCAAGTCTGGTAATAACCCAGTCGATCTGTGCTCCCGAGATACGACCAACTTCCGGCAACTCGACACATGGATTGGAGGGCCGAAGTTCCTGTAAAATGCCTAGAGAGGACTGGCCCTTGTATGAACTAAACCCCCCCCCTAGAATTGGAACTGGAGATCAAGGGCGCAGGGGTGACGGCAGCTGTCTTCAAAGCGACATCAATCTTGTCACGGTTGGTCAGGTTTTCCTCCTGGATGACGACGCCGCGTTCCTCAGTTTGGTTGGCCAGGTTCAAGAGACATTTATCATTCCTGAAAGGGGTCCACCCCTCCAGCCGGATACGAGTGGGTCCGATAAGCCCCGATGAACTAACATCCGCAGAACACGATATTTTTAAAATGATAAGGCGGGAGGCTCTCACCCGAGAACCCGAGAGGGCCGAAGAAGCTGCACCAACCGTTAGAAGATATCTTCTCCGGAAGGCGATTTGAAGCATTTGAACCCCAAACTTGATAACGGATTGCTGCGGGTAGATGGAAGGCCGACCAATTCCCACCTGAGCTTTGACACGAAATATCCCATTTTGCTACCGGCTCAAAAGCTTGATGGAGCTTATGATTCAACACATTCACGCCGCAGAGGAAGACGCCGGGGAAAGTCACGGGAAAAGCGTCATCCGAGAGCGCCTCTGGTTGCTGAGAGGAAGAGCGACTGTAAAACGCGTAATCCGACCTTGTGTACGTTTAAGGGGCGCAATGCCGCAGCGGGCAAACAACACATGGCCCCGCTGTCAGAATGCAGTGACTTCGGGCTGGTGGCCGTTCAGCGACACCGGGTTGGACTATTTCGGGCCCTTGTGGATCAAGTGTGGGAAGGGGTTGGAAAAAAGATACAGAATATTATCAGCCGAAGGTGTATACCAACAGACATATAATCCGACAGTAGGTCGAACTACGTGGATGCTTACCGGGAATTGCAGCGTTGGCACAAATACATGAAGAGGGACGAGCTGCAGAATCGAACCGTGGCGTATGGTGTACGACGGCAATTCAATCTCCTGCAGGCCGGTCATCGCTGTAAAGCATGGGAACGCCTGGTCCGGTCCACCAGGTGAATATTACTGTCGATCAGTGAGCAACAGTCACCCAACGACGAAACTATGAGCACCGTCATAACCGAGGTCGAAAGAACTCCGGGAAACCGCACCCTGGTTCCAGTAACCAACGGCAACCCCACCCACCTGGCGCTTGCCTCGAACGACTTATTGAGGTTAAGGTCAAACGAGGGTTTCCAGGGTCCGACAAGCCTTCGTGGGAGCTACCTCCATGGATGGAAGTAAGCAAACTATCTTGCCAAGGGTTTTTGGAGGCGATGGCTTCGGGAGTACCTACCGGCTCTGCAAGCTCGGCAGAAGTGACTGATCAAAGCGAGACCATTCAAGGTTGGGGATGTAGTGATGATCGTAGACGAACACGCGCATTTCAGCACCTGGCATTTAGGCGTGGCTACGGAAACCATCGAAAGCTCTGACGAAGCAATAAGAACTGTCAAGTTAAAGACGGCCAACAGAACGCTGATCCATGACGTACGGAGTGTCAGCCTCCTCAAGAGTGGAGACGGAGAAGCCGATAACACAGAATCCCGGTAGACTATTCCTCATTCGTCTTTGAAGTGGTTAAAGGAACCTTCCGTGGGTGGGGGCTTCTAAGACATACTGAAGTATTGAACTATAATTCACCCAGACACACACACTTACACGACACGTTTATACTTCATGACGTCCGTGAAACACGCTGTGGTGCCCACCGCTTTTTGTGGACTTTAAATAAGGCATTTCCTATATGGGATAGTAGTTGCGATTCCACCATACACCCAGGCACACGCCAATCACGCACTTACATGATGCACGTTTGTGCTTCATGACCTCAATCAGAACACGCCGCAGGGCTGATTGTTCCTCGTTTGTCACTGGAATTATGGAAGATGTCTCCTGTAGTTGGTAGTTGTTACTATTTGCCCATATACTGGGGATGTGACCTCACCCATGACACCCACGCGCACACACACTCACACAGGCACACGCCGCCGATGCACGACGGCTCTCCCGAGGGCAGCATCTATGTTTCTACTTCACGCCTGCCATCGATCAGCCGTTTTCATGGACGATGCAGAGTAACATCGCGTCGGTGTGGCCACTGGATCAAGTGCGAACGCGAGTAGAATGTTGACGACCAAAGTTGTGGGTAAGCGCACTGACAGCAGAGTATAGGTAGGCAGGGAGAATCAGTGTCCTTATTCCAAATCTTTGACTCTGCTAAGATTCGGGAGGATTTTGGTGGGAGGTGTAAAGACCGGTCGTGGAAAATCCCCCCAAAAACACTGCAATTTCATGTTTCTTTAACATGACTCACTCGTATACACTATTGGCTTTTTTATGCATTTTATGTTTTTATGAACCGCGAATGTTTGTTCGCATCCAACGGGCTACTCTGTCATACGCTTAGTCTGGACCTGCGTGACGCATGTGCTCGTTTCTTACACGCCGTGAATTGGTTCTCGTTTTCTGAGTCCCTTTGATCGCATAAATGAGGTTCGTATCTGTTTCATGCCATTGTTCATTTGATAATCTAGTATCGTAGAACTTCACGGATAATCGCCTTCTGATTTCGTGATCCGTATCGAATGTGGCTACGTATTGCTCATAGACGTTTTACACTGACTATTGTTGTCAATTTAATCAAAACATGGAGTGCGTCGACACTGCTTAAGCACTGTGACCAAACCATAACCTTCCTGCTTTTAGCAGAAAAACTGCTGGTTTTATAGCCGATAGATACCATCAACTCTTCACATCCGTATTAAAATGTCATTCCAACATAGCAGAGGCTTGTTGTTGGGGGTTTTGAGTCACTTTTCGTGGACTTTTTCTGTGAGGTAAATGAAAAAGTATATGGTGCACTTAGACCTCAATCTACCCCCTGTTCCACGGTTGTATGTGTCGGGTTTATCTTTGTCTTGATGCACTCTTGTGGACAGCAAGCCGAAATTTACTGGGAAATCAGGTGGCAAACTTCAGGCGGAATAAAACTAGGAGGATTCTTCTAGGGGGGTGTCATGGCCACTGACCCTTCGTAGCGGATTGCTTATGGGGAAAAGTACACTGACTTACTTTAGTCCATCTGGAGTGGCTATATATCCGTTATTTTCACTTTCTTTCACTGATCCAATTGCCTGTCTTTCTACAAGCTCTTCGAACGTTTGTTTCATGGTCGTTCGACAACAATGGTCCTCTTCCACTTGCATGATCAGCGTGGGAGCAAGCACAGCTAAGTCAGATTTGCAAAGTCCTGATTTGTTATTGTTCAAGCTCTGGATACCGCATAAAATCATATGGGTTTTTCATCTTTGGGTTGATGGGACTTGTTGAACTTCGTCAGTTTCGTTGTTCTTTGCCCCCAAAGACCAAAATTCTGGGCGGTTGTGCCATACTGCAAGGGTGCACCGTGCGTGCTCTAGGCACCCACCTCAGTGCTTGTCATTCCTATTTGTTCTAAGAAAGTTTTACTCCTCAAGCAGAGTTTCGCTTGGGAAATGAGCTCCGTGATCCATGTTCAGTGTTGAGGGTGATATCGGGGCCTGATGTTGTGATACAACTTTTTAATGTTGAAGCTTATTTAAGGTATACCGAGAGTTAAATATGACCAGTGATAACCCTTTTGTATGGAGGTGGGTAACGTAGGGGAGTTTTAGGCTATGTGGAGAACCTACAAAGTAGCAAAAGACTGTGTGACGTCTGGAGTAGATATCAACGTTGGTTGGGTCGTGTCTAGGGCTGAGCCGTGAAGTGGTTCAAAGGAACCACTTGGTTGGTTATATATAGAATCTATGAGCATCGAACAAGCACCAACGGACCAATATGAAGCAACGAGATACAGCTAGGTAACGATCATTGAGAGCAATCTAAAAATAGCTTTGTAAACCTCTGCTGCTGGGGTCAGTGGAACGACCAGCGATAGATCCAGTGGTGTGAAAGGCACTGGCCAGGAAAAAGATTCATTGGCTGTGAATAACCCACCTGTTTGAAAGGGCCAATACAGGTTTCAAAGGCGGACAAAAGGTCGAAGGAGCGTGGTAAATAACAGAGAGACGGTGGGACGGGAAGAAGATGGCCAGATTTGGAAAAGGCTTAGGGATCGTGAGGGGTACGGGGCAGGCAAATCGTAGGGATGCAGTTAGAGAGTGCGGAAGCGGGATGCAGGTACCGTCCTGGAGTTATTGACAGTATATGTGGGTGGCACTCCGGGATTACGCAGAAACTAGAGAAGAAGAGTGAGGGGAAATGGAAGGGAGATGCTGATGCTGTTGAATGGGGGTTGCTGTCAGGAGGGCAGGAAGGGATACAGGTTAGTAACGGAAACCGGTGGTTAGTCTATCGGGTTGGATCAGAAGGAAGAAACTGTGGCGGAGGAAGTGGGGAGGCAGGGGAGTTCGCAGCAAGAGTATCGGTCGAGTGGTAACTCCGAAGCATAGAGTCGACGGCTTCGGATGGATAGGGATGGTGGCCAAGCTGGCTGACTCCCACAGGGCCCTAAGGTACGCTTTTGGGTTATGTCGATAGGGATTGAGGTCGTTTGGGTAGGGTGATCAGTTGGACAAAGGCAGACATGGGTAGAAAACAGGCAGGCTCACGGAAGGTTTGGAGAAGCCTCTGTGAGAGCATCAATATGCGGCCGGTCTAAGATTGCGTCGAGTGCGTAGCTTTCACAGTCATCGGAGTGGGGACGGCGGATGACATTTGCCGATGGCTCGGAGGATGGATGGGAACCAGTAATGCAGAGGTTAGTGGTTGTACCGCGGTCCTGTTCTGACCACTAGGTCAAGACGGCGGACTGTGTGCTAGACGCTGATGAAACGTGTTGCTTGAGGAGTGTGGTCCTGGAGGGGGGGGGCTGAAGCCACCGGAAGCGGGGGCTACTGGGGAGATGGTAGAAAGAAGATTTGTGTGGAAGCAGGAACGGGAATGGGTTTTTCCAGATCCAGGTCGACGGCCTGAAGGTGTACCATTCAACCAACGGCTAGAAGACAGAATTTAGCAGTGTAAAGCTTTATCTGAAAAATGCGGCACTAGTACTGTCTGTTGTGGTTGTCGCTCTGTCTCCCAGATTGATGGTTTCTCCACCTACTTCCAGTTCCCCGCCTGCTTGTGCGTGGATGATAAAATTAGCTGCAGTAGAAGGTAAAATTGATTACGGTAATTCGGAATACCCGAATAACCCTCCAGTAGTTTCTTTCACACGGTTGCACAGCATGGCGTGCTGCACCCGCTGGTGGCACCCTACCAGTGGGGCATTCGGTGGCCCTGCTATTAGAGTCGGTGGGGTGGGCTTGCTTTGGCAAGGCAGAGCTGCTTTTGGGCGATCTAGGCGCTCCCAGCCGAAGAGGTGTTTTAAAAGGTGAGCTGGCACAAACTGTCAATTTGTCTTTAATGAACCCTCTAGCTGTTAAGTCATCCATGAACTGGAATGGCAAGGGTCAGCTATGTGGCTGGAAATTTTCACGCAGCCTGATGCCATGGCTTCCGTAGTCAGCAGCATTGCGTGAACCAAGTACTCCGTGCTTGATTAGGCATGGGGGCATGCTGTCTAGAACGCTAGAACCGCGACGTCCTTTGAGCCGGTCACGCAGTGCTATATTTTGTTCACAACTGGGCGGAGAAGTTTGCCCACCGAAACTAGTTTTTTTTTTGGGGGGGGGAGGGGAAGGAGGCCACAGGGTCAAGGAAGGTAACCAGGAGAGGAACCTCCAAGGGACTTTCGTCAACCACTCCGATCTTAACCAGGACACTTTCAATCTGGATCTAGTTGGGATTCTGGCTTAAGGTGCTACGAGGCACTTAGGGGCCTCTGGAACCCTGGTACTCTTTAAACAACTTGACCAACGCACACCGAATTGGATCACGTGTTCTGCGCGCGGAGGAGCAGGCGGTTCATCTAACCAAGAATTTCAGAAATGGAATCGGTGGACTAGAATCATGCAGCCTTTGCCAATGAACTTGAATTTCTCGCAATCACAGGTCTTCGGAAATAAACCACCGATAATTCAAACATCAAAACTGAGGAGAATAGCACAGGACACACGAGATCAAGCTCTTTGAACGGAACGTCGACCGCCAAAGGTCCGGTCGGTAGGGACGAAATTGAATAACAAACCTGGAGCCTTAGGCACAAGGTCGACTACAAAGCTCATGGTCACGGGTAGTGAAAAACATATGGATACAAAAGATTACCATCAACGGCGTTGAATGCACAGACGATGTCACCTCAACAGGTGGTGAAAGGTCTGCGATCTAAACGCCAAAGCTCAGCAATCAGAATGTGGGAACCAACAACCAGAGCTGCAGTGAACACAAATATTTGAATCCGATGAGTCCCATGTTATCTACCGTTTCCCTTTTGTCCCCACAATTCGGAAGCTGGAAGCCCAATTCAACTCCGGTGAAGAAGGAACTATTTCAACTTTTGGCACTTCGCCTTTGCTACAAAAGTCGGTAGTTTGCCCCCAAAGGACAACTATCCGATAGGCCAGTAGGCAGAAAGGCCTACTGGAAACGTCGACTCAAGGCTACGAAAAATGTTTTACAGTGCAAATGGGTTTACTTAGGTGCTCGAAGTTAAAACAATGTGTAGGAGCCAAACATTGAAAATCGGAGACCGCAGAAGTAAAAAAATATGCTACGCGATGCTCAATGGAGTGCGGTCACTTATTTTGTCCTGCGCATAATTCGGCTGAAGAACGTTTGAAATTTCCGGTTGGGGCACCACCGAGACATCCCGCAAAGTAACAGCGCAAACTACCAGACAACCTTGGTTCTGACTCCGCACAGCGGCGGCTAGGCTTCGATCAAAAGCCCCTGCAGTGAAAAGTACTGTAGGATTTACGATGGACTGAACAGTATGCAGCTACAGTAATAGTGGTATACTTTGGACAAGACCAAGGCAGGGTCCAGAGCGTGATCAGATAATTCAATTATTGTTGGAATCATACTTTTCTAAAAGGTGGAATATGTGTATACGGAGGATTGTGGGAGAAAGCTCAATAGGACCAATACCTTAATAGTACCCGGAAAATTTCAGGGTCGGGGTCAGGCGGTCGATTTTGCTGATGTAACAAAAACTTCTGGAAGGTCGTGCAATTGTTTATGTAAACCTTGCGAAAATAGATGGCGAACCGGAAGGAGTTGGCGAAACTACCAGTCTGAAGGACAGTGTAGCAATACAAGAGCACTGAATCTGGACCAAAATTTTCTGGATAACTCTTCGCCCCGCTGAATTCTGTATTGTCTTCGTTGGTTGATAGCTACACTTATGGTGATTGAAGTTGGTAAGAAAGGGGAATATTTGCATAAGTATTACCAGAGAAGACCACGACAACCGGAAACCCAAGCGTAATCAAGGGATATCTGTTGTGCTTTTCTTAAGAAAAGACTAGCTTGTCAAGGGAAATTAGAAGAGCTATTTTAATCTGCGGAGTATGAAATGTGTATGGGCGAGAAACTGGCCGTGTACAAGAATGGATGATGGATGAAGTGCAACGAGTCAGCCAGTCAATATATTGGTAACATTTGGCGGCAAGTTACCAACAAATCCAGCTACAAGAAAAGAAGACGCCAACAATTTCCGCGGAAGGGGGGGGCGACAGCTTCAGAGAGGTGGTGAAAGAAAGGGCCAGGGGAACCCCGGTAAGAGCTCGGCGAATTATTTACGCCATTAAAGGTTAGTAGTGGAGTATCAACAGGGATATAGAACGATGAGGGTAAACTGATCTTAGGTTAATCATATGACTATTGCGGAGGAAAATAATATCCAGAATCCATAGTAAAGTAGAGAGCATGCAAATGTTCTTACGACAGTTTTGGTGGATGGATCGCATGATAAAGGTAAGTGGACATCTGCAGGACCCATGGGTCTGAGACGAGAAGGGGAGACAAAACATCGGATGTGGAATAAAATAAGTCAGTCGGCAAAGATACCACTAAAGGTTGGTGCTTGTGCCGAGGTTGAATCAGTTCTGTAGCAAACTAATGATACCCCTAGATGGATAGGGAGACAACCGAAGTAATGATGAGGGGACGGCCGGAGGGGAATAGGTAGCGTGAAGCTAGTCGTTTGCTTATATTCGGCTGGTCAAGAAATATCGATGCGGGAGTGGAAGGTGAATCAATATAAGGTGCGTACAGCTACAGAGATTACAAAGTTGTATAGTTCGCGGAAGGGGTGATAGAGTGAATGACAGGTAAGTGCACATCGGTTAACAGAAGGTGCATTAGGCTCACCCCGCCAAAAAGAAGGGGGGATAAAGCTGCATGATATGCTTCCGAGGAGGCAGAGCTACATTAAGAGCTTTGGTATAAAAAATTGGTCATAAAGGTAGTTGTAGTATATGGCAGTTTGTTGCCTACAGAACACGTTATATAAATATACATATATGTATGTAAGAATACGTTACACATCAAATCTTGAGGGAGAGAGACTTCCAAAGTGATAGAGGAAAGGCCGGCTGAAGACAATTAAGCATCTGGCGACTATTTGCTGTATAATAGGTAAATAACGATATATAAATATTAAGGTCGTAGTTGTGTGGCAAATTGATCCTGGATGCGTTGTAAAGTAGTTGCTTCGATAAGTAGCATGCAAAGGTGATATCATAGTAGGTGAGTGGGAAGCTCATAACCTACGATAACCATTTTCATAGGTGCTTCATGCGATCATAACGGCGGCGGAGCTACAAGATGAATATATTTGCGATGTAAAAATGTAGGGGCATGACGGTGAACTATATGGTCTGGATACAGCGGTGGAAGGGCACCGTGTAGGCAAACAACTGGACTGATAAAGAGAGCAAATATTCACCAACCACACTATTGACTGCCGAGGGACTACGGAGTATATTTCAATGAAGGGCGCTGTTTGGTGATTGCGGCGAGTAAACTCTTCGCGATAATGAACGAGCCAGTAAATGAAGGGCAGCCATCCTTTCCGGCTTGGGGAACGGAAAAATTTACGGAAGGTACACGACGGTATTCCGAAGTGAACCGGAGAGGACGTAGGCAATAAAATGCGCACCAAAATCGATGGATATTTATGAAAGCAGTCATAGTGTCAAGAAAAAGAAGCCGGTAGGTGCGATGATAGCCGCACGATATTTAGTACATCAAAGAAATGGTGAATTTCGCCGGTCTGAAAGGTTAAGTTATAATGTAAATACTGAGGGCCAGTGCGACAGGAAAAACAGTCTATTCAGAGGATAGAGTGAAAAACACGTGAGCAGCAGCAACAAGGGTATGAGAACAGTGTGGTGTAATCCGCAGGCGATGCTAATGGGGGGATGACGGCTGGCTGGACACCCAGCCTGACAACCATTTTCGGTGAAAAAAGGAACGATCAGTCGACTTAGCTGCGCTCGCACACCATCGCAGACGTTCTACACTCTCGATGTGGACCGGCCATAGCGGTGGATCTGACCGCGTCCCGCACCGTTAGGACTTAGGTGAGTTGTATCAATGCGTTCAGTTTAAGTAATCCATGGTCTGGTGGCCTAGTCGCAGGGACCCCAGAGAGCACAGCCAGAGTGGAAACAATTGAGCAAGGTGTGAATATCAAACAGTATGGACCTTCCGGTTGTTACTTCCAGCAAGAGAAAAGTTTCTAGTTATCACTCTTGGGATAGGGTAGACCAAAATGGTCCTTAATAGGTAAGCTCTGATGTAAAAGTGGCGGAAGAGCTGCAGCCTGGCAGCTGTGTTGGCTTTAAATTAAAGGAGAAATGAAGCAACAACTTCATGCAAAAGCCGGTGTGGAGGATGGAATGAGCTAGAGGAGAATCAGGGCACTACTATAGGTTATAATACAATAGATTTTTGAATAACCCCAGGGCATGCTGCCATGCAGGAGCAAACGGGACCGTTGTAAGCTGAATCGAAGTTTTAGGAGGATTGTTCAATTAAGAGCAGGCCAGTGAATGTAAGAAGAAGCATTTAAGTCAAATTTCTGAGGTAGCACCCCGCAAATTTAAGCTACAGTTCAGCTGGTCCGGCCGGCCGAATCCAGGTGAAGTGGGCTGAGAATAGAAAAGATACACACAAGTCTTACGGAAGGAAGGCTGTCCTGCTGGAGGACCAGACAGGATTGACGGGTACATGATTACCGTGAAAAAGAAAATTACCCGGAGGAGACTTAACCAAGCAATGGAGCTTTGCAATGTACGAGAAGAGATAGAGTGTAACGTAAGACCATGGAAAAAGGTGGTATTACGCATACAGAACAAGAAAAACCACTCGAGAATTACAGTTGTGACTCTCAGTGACCGTGTTTTTGTTGAGCCAGTTATTTAAAAAACGGAAAATAAATTTGGACTATGGTTGCCAAGGTGACTCTGAAAGAAGTGGCCTGACAGAAGCAGGTACACTTTGAGCAGGCTGTTTGCTTTCAGAAGAAAGTAATATAGTGCACCAGCTCGAAAGAGGGAAATATCAATAAATCTATGTGTGGTACGTAACCACAACATTAGCAAAGACACTGCTGGCAAAAATGGTAGGCTGATGGGTAGGATACCATCATTTCATGTTCTTTATAAAAGTTGGACCACTTGATGGCGATAGAACAGAACTCCGCCTTACAAGTGCTTATCAAATGTGCATATGTGGGATATGAAGCCCTGCAAGAGGAGGGTACTGGAATGCAACAGACCTAAGTAAGCGAACAGCGGAAATGACAGGAAAGCAAACAAAAGCAGAATGATCGATTACTGGTAATTCTTAGGGATAAATTTAGCCGTGACATATACTGCTTTGAGATTGTGATATGGAAGTGAGTAGCAGCAACGATTGCGTTGGCTTTCGAATATTTCAGTAAAAACAGCAAAAAGGGGTGAGTTTCATCTTGAGGAAAGGGTAATTTTATAAATAGGACTGGTGAATGGTTTAGCATTAAATCGCGGGAAAGCGGATCGTGAACGAAGAGCCAAGAATGTTGATGGGTTTTGAATATGCAATAAATGTGCACTTAGGAAAGTGAGTTTTTCCAGGCATAAAAAGCAGTAAGTTGTGATGGCGAATATAGAAGCTAGAGCGTTAGGTGCTAGATGTTAGGATTGAGTGACCAAAGCAAATGAAAATTGAACAAGTCTAGTCACTGAATATTCATGTACTTATTGTGAAATTGCAAAGAGACGGAAAATCAGAGATGAGCAAACTCAAGTGCGAATAAACGCGTGCAAGGTGATGAAGGATACAGTGAGCAGAGAGCACAGACTAGAGACCTTTATGAGCCAAAATGTAGGGAGAACCATTAGAGGCACGGAGAACGACTGGCAGCTTCTGATTAGACTAGAACCCGTCCGCCTCTATCACTGGAGGAGGCAAGCTGACCAGTGATAGTCCTACGAGTGTTGTCGTAGTCTGAGTGTTTGTTCCACCCCGTATCCTTCCCTTCCCCAGCATACGTCAGCAACAACCCCAAGATATTGGCGATCTTGCAGTAGGAAGAAACAGCCATCCCTAGCAGCCTCGGACTCAACGGGCCAAGCTTAAGGAAAGGCGGATCAACGAAAGATAAAAAGATCACCCAGCCCTGTAAATTTGCTCGCTCACTCTTTAAAAAACTGAAAAAAGAAACAAAATAAAACAAGAATCTCCCGGCTGAGAAGGCCTTGATCTGATGCTCTCCGCTCTCTTCTGACAACAGCTTAGGCCCGACCCTGCTTACGGGAAACCCTAAGCTTCTGAGGTAGCCTCCGGTTCTCTATGCCTGAACCAGAGCAGGGTGAAAGCACGCCGCCTGAGCTCTCTGCATATGCTTGCCGACCCAGCCTTTCTTAGTTTCAACCTTTTTTGGTTCTCTGCAAAACCCTCAACCAGCCTGCCTATGTCCAGTGCAGTGGTCAATACACGGTTGGGGTGGTTATACTATGCGGCCTCTGCTCTGACGACGTCCTGGTATTGATATGGCCTCGGCTCACGGCTATCGGCTAAAACTCGCCTGCACTGGCTGCCGGAATGAGAAACGTAATCATCGCACTTTTATAGCTGACCATCCACAACCTCACTTTTCATATGTTCTCCTGGAGCCCATGAGCTAATAGTGATGTCCAGAGCCAAAGGTGACTCGTCTGCTACGTTGTTGTCTCAGTTGCCCAACCTAAATATCTACTAACACCAGCTACCTTAAAAAACCGCTTTGCCTTTTGGTGGTGGGTGCTCACCTTCACTTAATTCTGCTGTCCCAGGCTATAACTCAGTGGTCTCATTTTGTTTTTCTCGCACCTTTTTCTTGTACTGGAGTTTTTCCACGCAGAATACTATTCTTCAATAACCAAGACTCACTGATCTGCGCATAATCTCATGGTAAGTTAAGACCCCTTTCCACCGGGAATCCAAGATGGGGTGGACTGTAAGCGTCGAATTGGAAAATTCGTTTGCCATGTTTCTAGCATGAGGACCATTGAACTCCAGCAGCTGGGGTCCATGTGGCTTGGGATGAAGTGGTCCAGCGGGCAATGCGGGACTTCAGTTTTTGGGCCTGAAGTCCCAGATACCTGCTTTTTGGGCGGATAAGGCTCCCATCATGGGTCGGGGTTCCTCGCGGTGATGCACTGATGGGTGCAGGGTCTTTGTGCCGTTCGGCTTGTGTGGTCTTTTGAGATAGCCAGATGTGAGCTGCGTATATGTCAGCGGCCAAAAACAAACTGAGGTAGTGAAAGCTGGTGCTTTTACTGTTCGAAGGTGTAGCTTGCTTGGAGCAGCTAGTATACTGAGATTTGGTAAACTAGAAGACTCAAACAAAGGGAAAGAAGACCGTGTTCTTGTCAGACGGATTTACCTAGGCAGGCTTGCCTCTCTTGAAGGAACTAGGTTACTCGCTAACTTCAAAAGCTTGGAGGCTGGATAAGATGTAGGAGCGGAGTTGGTGTCGACTTCTGGCTGGAGTCGGTCGTCAATACACAGTGATAATGAGCGATAGGTTTTTAGGGGTTGATTTTGGTGAGTTCGGCGCCAACAAGTCTAGAGACTTGCAACTTTTTCATCATCTCTCTTTAAAGAAGTGCTTTGTCGAAATTTACTCTGATGTTCCCATACAGTGAGGCAGGTGCTATGGTGTGCTGCTTTTTGATGAATTACCTATCTTTTAGCTGGTCATTGAATCGGAGGGACAATAGACGGTGCTAAAGTTGCTTTTGTTTGCACAGGCGAACGCAGCGGCAAGTTTCCATTTCAATGTCGTTGGCTTTCGGCAACGTATGGCGTATTGTACGCAGAGGGATTTTATAGGGGACACGAAACGCAATAGCGTTCTGAGCAAGTTTAATGAGCATCGTAGTCTCAGAAGAGATACTGTTGGTAAAGATGACAGAGGGAGTTGAGCCATCGACACTGCTCGTCAAGGAAGGTTTGGTAATTTTTAAGAGCCGGAATAAATCCTTACTGAGCCCATCCACGGTTTTCATTCTCGATTGCTGTGAAATTGATTGTTCGTTTAGGTGACTGCACTCAGTAGTACTGTCTTTGATTAGGTTGTCAAGCGAAACAAAGCAGGATTGGGTCAAGGAAATATTATAGGTTCTTTACGCTTTAGCTTTCCTTGTATCTTTGTTTATTTGGAGCGGCTGATATTGGAATCAGGCATTGAAAACTTATAGAGAGTTGTTTGAGTTTGCGTATGACGGTGGACAGGGAGATAATGTTGAGAAAGGTTTGCCGAGTGATGAAGCCTCGTTCAGAGGATAAAGCCTATCGGTAGGCGGGGTGTGAGAAGTCGATGTCTATCTGTAACCTAGATACGAAACAGGATATCGGTCGTTTGTGGCAGGTATAGGAAAAAGAAATGGAATTCTCTAAGAAGTCACGTAAGATGATTACAATTAGGGGCGACAGGATACTTTCACTGCATGAACAACGGGGGATTAGGGTTTTACCCAAAAAGGAGTAGAAGACTGAATGATGTAATCTAGCCTGGAAACAACAAGCAGTTTGTAGATGGGGTCGCGAAGGATAACTTGGGGTAGGTTCACACCTGGAGTTCTTAGAGAAAACGTGTGTTGATATTTCGTGGTAACAAGTTACTAGCTCGTGGTAGTAACACGCAGCCACTTCCACTAACAATTCGGATCAGATGATGGTACAGGACTTGAGGTATTGGCCGGTGTACATCCAGATTCTCACTCACGAGGGCAGCAGTGTTCCCATGGTGCTTCGACAGCCAGATGTTCGGAGTGTCACAGCAGCCTGCCTGTGAAGGTCTAGAAGCGCACCAAATTGACCACAACTCTCTTGATCGCAAATCCTGAAGTAATTTGACTCAAAAATCAGAACACCGGTTAAGCGATTACCAAAGACTCGCTAAAGTCACCAGTGCGGTGTCTAAATAATTAGCACGTAAGTGTGAGAAAAGGTTCAGAAATGCCAATTTGACTGTAGTTTGTCTCGGGCTAATGTGAGGACAAAATCCAACGGGTATCCAAGGAGTTCAAGCTCAACCGAGCCATTGGCCTTTGGTGAAGACTGAACAACATGTTCAACCCGAGCCATCCGAAAGCAAATTAGAAGGTGAGGCCACCCAACCTCAACAAGGTAGGGGAGGGTGAACGAGTAAATCAACGGGAGAGCAAAGGGAGGCAAAATCCACCATCTTTGAGGCTTTTAAAAAGGATTTTGATCTCCAACCGGGAAGTTATCATTAAAGTGCTCCAGCTGCCGTAACCATCCCCGGCAATAAGAGTATCTGCTTACCTGAAGCCCATTCTATAAACCCTTTGTAGACTCAACAAAGGTAGTTGCGTACTCGTAATAAGCATTTCAAGCAGAATTATCACACTGAGCGTAGTCAGGCCGTGCAACTAAGTTATGTAAAAAGGCTCACAGCCGGTCAATTTCCAAAGTCTAGAACGTAGGCAAAGACAGAAATAGTCTTGCCCAGTGAGTTTTTGATGTTCCTGGCTTCTGACATCGGGCGACGTCTGCCCGCGGTGAGGAACCCAGAGCGGGTGAAGGCGCCATAAACGGGGCTCCGGTTTGCCCCTGGGATCGCGTACATTTTGCCGAGTATCTTCCCTGTCGCGGCTTCCATTGTCTTGTCAGTTACTGCAATAAAGTGTCTCTATATCTTGGGTTTCCAAGCTGAGCCAGCACTAGATGGGGGCACATGACAAGGTTTCTGCTCTTACGCACCACTTACCCAGCCTGAAAATCCCTTCAATAAGGGCATGCTCTGGTAAACCCACTGTTCATAGCGCGTTCATCACATGGTGATGCAAGTCCGCTTCTCCCTTAGCCGGGCTAAGAGATATAACAGATCGGGGACCTTCGTCTGCTATATCTCCCAATGGCTCTCCTAGTATCCCTGTCCAAATCGTGTAGGTGTTTCACCAAGCTGTTAGCTTCATACTTTGTGACTTTAGTCTTATGTCATGGGGCATTCCTTGGGTATCGGAGTTGAGTAACATCCTAATTCAAAACTTTTTTAAACCCTACAAGTTCAGCTTTCACAGCCTCTAGCCTTAGACCAGTTCTAGTCGTGCTCGGATTCTCGCAAATAACTGTTTCTTGTAAGGCGCCGGCGGTTTCTTGCGGCAGCTGGAGGCAGGTCCCTCAACCATTGGTTGAACTAACAGGTTCTGTTCATACCAAGGCCAGCCTGAGGTTGCGTAGATGAAGCCCAAGTTGGTCACAGGAAGTCTGGTGCATTTTTAATGAAGCCAAGGGTCACAGACATCACGAAGCATTCTTACCTCCACTTCACTTGGGCACTCAGCAGGTAAGCGGCATAAAGTTGTGGATTCAGTGGATTTCTGACTTCGCCTTCTGTTTGTTTTCGATTTACGCTTTTCAGGGAGGCGGAAAGCTGCGGCTAGAAACAGAGAGGCGAGGAAAATTCCTGGATTGTGCTTTCAGATTTTACTTAACCGTTGGTAAGATTCAGAGCACTGAGGGTTTTCTATCGCCATACAGGAAACAACAAGCGAGGAATTACCGGCTCATTTTTGTGGCATTTTCAATGGCGGCCAAGAAAATCCGTGAGATTAACTTCCTCCCACCTCTGAAAGGCCGCAAGTCAGTGTGATATTTCGCCCGTGATTCAGCGGCTACTCTTGGTCGACTTCTATTTGGTCCAGCACGGTTGTCCTTCATTTACTCTCCCTATTTCCAGCACTCTTTTGTCCTTGTTCTTACGTTTTTGCCAGAAGCTCGGTCGTCAATCAGGTTTACTTCAAGGTGTGGCACAGCTCGTGTTCCAGATTGAGTAAGTACTGCCGCCTGGTGCTACACAAAACCAGGCCGAGCTAATGGAAAAACCAAAGAAAGAAGCCACCTGACTTTCAAGTCAAGATGAACTTTCAAATACGCAAGCAAAACGAAACGCCGCAAGATAACCTCATCCGTTGTCCAACAATTTATTTTCTGGCTCATCGGCGGAGCCAGAAGCAAAATACTGCCGAGATTTGCATGCTGAAATCTCTCCTACTGCTCAGTGACCTACGTTCAAGCTTACTGTAGTATTTAGAATAAGAGAATGGGTGTAAATCTGGAGCCATGGGGTCTGTCTCAAAAAAGCTTCCTACCTGTGGACCAAACTAAAAGCAGAACAACAGGTCGAAGTCCGATCTGCCAACTAATTCCTTCGATATAACATTGTTACTGATCAGCCCTGCACTGAAGTTACCGCACATTTGGGCTCCAGCTATTCTGATACGTTATTGGTTCGAACGTTGACTGCACCGCATTGTTTTTGGCAGCACAATTTTTCCTACTCTCAGTTATTACGTAGCTTTATGGAGCAAACAGCACCAAAGCAAGCAAGCTCATATTTGGCGACTTCATCCTCTAAAAAATACAGTTTAACGTGTAATAGAGACATTAAATTTTGATATTTAGTTTCAAGTACCAAATTCAGATCGATTAATTAGGGTTGTTGATGATTGGAGGCCTGAAAAAGAATGGAAAGTTGTTGGAGAAATCGTGCTTGCTAAATAGTGTTAGAGTCTCCGAGTAGCAGTCTTGAATTCTTGAAGCACTACACGGGTTCGGGGCTTCGGGCCAAGTAGCCTCGGTTCTCGAAGAAATATTTGATCTTCTTTTGGATTCACCGGCTTGATACGAGAGTAAAGGGGAACGGAGGCCGGGTGGGGTGAGGCGGGGGCGGCAACAAAAAATATATACATAACCTCATGCAGTGTCGCACTATGGACAGTGCCTTATGCTGAGCAGGGTTGCGAAATTCATGAACATGTAGCCGGATGGAAATGCAATAAAGGACATCTATTTCGCTTTTTTGGACAAGGAATTGCTGCAAGAGACCCAGGTGGAGATCTAACTTTCTCCTAAAGATAGGTTTTTTGCGAGAGAACAGCACCTTTCGGAAGAGCGTTTCACAGGTTAATGACCCTGTAGCCATAAAAAGGTAATTCGCAGGGAAGTGCATGGTCCCGGTTCAGACTTCTCTCTCCGTGTTCACGGCAAGACGGTAGCAAACCAAGACCAAAAACGTTTCCACGAATTAAATGTTTAGCTACAAGGTAAACACTTAGTGGAACACTCTTCCGGCAGATATTATTCTCTCGCAGAAAAAAACTATCTTCAGGAGAAAGTTAGACCTCTACCTGAATTTCTCTCAGTAGTTCCTTGTACTCGAGTACGAGGCTGAGGCACAAATGTTCCGAAAGCTTGCGAATATACCGTGGTCTGAATGTTAGCCATGAGCTAGAAGATCTCTTCCAGGACAATCAGGCAACGGTAAAAACACAGAGGGTTCAAAACGTAAGATCCTAACCGTATCTTGCGCCTGGTTTTGCCGGTAAGTAGGAATAAAGGCAGCTGGAGAGCGCAAAAGGTGTCAAGATAATAGTCTTGTCTGCCCTTTGCCTCGTGCGCTCTCGGTGCGCTGCAAGACAGATAAGTAGACTGTGGGAGAAGGTGTGGCTTTGTAATATTCTGCTCAGCTTGATTGGCGCAAAGGAATACTCCTTGGAAAATCCCCCGGGTGTCAGATGACGAAATCTTTGAATAGCACTCATCGGGGGCGGCTTTATCTAGGGCGGCTTTTTCATTTCGTGACTGAACGTTTGCTGTTGGGCCCAGCTTGGCTTCGTCTGCCACATTCTGATAGCGGCCTGGGTAACTCAAGTGATTTTGTAACACATTTGCGTGAACAAATTGGTGGGTTAATCAACTTAACACTTTGCATTAATGAGGTAAGAGAGCAGAGTACAGAAGGGAAAAGCGCAACACTTACTGTACTGATTAGACAAACTCAACTTCACACTTCGATTATTATTCCGAAAATGTGGGCTTCAACATACGTATACGTAACAGAATCAACCAAAGGAAAAAGTTGCCAAAGACGGGATTGTTTACTATCCTGCATATAATTCTATGATAATTATCCCTCTAGTATTCACCCTTCAACTCCATACCCCGCTTTTGTTGAACGAAAGGTGATCTACAACTATTTGTGGGGGTTATGATCAGGTAAGGAAGTCGTAAGGCTGTCTCGCTTCCCGATGGAAAAGCACAGAAGCGGATTGTTGCTCCCTAGTCACCTTTGGTTTTACGTTATTCTCACTTCGTTCCCGCGGTGAACCGACGTGACAAAAAGCACAACAATTTGGTCAAACCGAACAACTATCAAATTTGGTGGTGCACCTAACTCCGCCTTCGTGCACTGTCGGCTCTAGTGTTCCCTCCGTACGCGCTTTATCCAGCTACAGCACTTCTCACCCTTTTCTGCTGTACGCTACCGGATAGAATCGTCATCGCGTCGTGAGTCAAGGATCAAGGGCTATGGACTCTGCACGAGATCAAGTCCTCACCTAACTAAGGAGCACCCTAAATTCTCACCTTTCAGCCTTCAAGCGTCATCCATGCTGCCTCTCTTTTTCCAGTTTGTCTACCTTCCTCCTGCTAGTACCACCTCTCATCTTATTCCGTTACCTATAACTCTTCCGTCTTTGTAATTCCTCTTCTTGAGGAGGATGGGGTGCTAGTTGGAATTGGCCCAGGGACAGTAATCCTGTAAGTTCCGTCGGACTGAGGCAGGAGGACGGAAGAGCTCTGTTCCATTTGTCCTTACCAGATCACCGATGACTCCGTTCCTCCATTGGTCGCAGCACCGAGTGAGCCAAGGAGCTCGCAGTGCAGTTACATGGACAAATTTGGCATGCCGCAGTCTGGGTCCCGCGATGTGATTTTATTTGACCTCCGAGCCTAATGCTAAATAATTCTGAAAGATCGACTAGCTCCGGCCGCTACTGGTTTTGTGCCACCCCACTTTGTCTGATTTTCTCAGTTTGCCAGAGGCGACCAATCGTCCAACCCAATCGTGCCGGAGCGTTCATCGTCGCAGAGCGTTAAGATTTATCTGGTGATTGATGATGCAACAACATGGACCTGCCGAGTCAAAGCTACGAGTACTGAGACCCAAAGTGGCCGGCGAAGAATACTGATTTCAAGAGACTCTAGGGTCACACTAATAAAAATAATAATAATGGTATATGTCTCGGCCTTGGTCGAGATGCACGCGCAAGTGCATGATCTTGGTGAACAACGTTACTCAATAAGATGGAATATTCACAAATTTTACGAATATGAGCCAAAAGTGTCTGCGATAGAAAAACACAGCCGGCAATATTCTAAACAGATCACTCGAATAACGGTTGCGGGGCAATTATTAACCAGTTTCGAGTTCGGACTGAGCGGTGGTGAGTCATGGGGCTACCGAGCAGACGACTGATACATAATGAAAAAGATGCATTATAAACGAGAATGATGCAGGACTTGGAAAACGAAGTCTTACTGGGGTTCAGCTGACAGAGTAATTTCTGAACGGGAAGAAAGAGAAAAAAGTACTGGAGTACACCCGGGAAAACGGATGCGTGCGAAGAGAATAGCCATCCATATAGATGATGCAAACCCCGAACGACGGATCTGCCGGGGTTCAGTAAACGGAATAGGTTCTGAAACAGGGATAAATGAAACCAAGTTTATGAAAGTACATTTGGAAACATTGGTGAGTGTGGAAGGAAAAGCAGTCCATAAAAGGCGGGTTTAATCTCAGGATCAGTAACGTGCACCATTCAGAAATGAGAGAGCGCCATTGGCGGGTTCTGGGAAAGTGGATAATCAATTTCCAGCAGGCTAAGTTTCGAGGGAAAATGAACAGTTGCAAAGAATACTAAAGTGGAAAATATCTGCATGGGCTTGAGAATTGTTACGCTGTTTCACCGAATATATATATGTGCATATATATATTGACGCATTGAGCCTCGGTGCTATTCAGCGTCATTACTGGTAATGTACAACATCTCATGGGTATGGCTTGTCTGGCAGGGTAAATGACGTGTCGACCAATCAGCTGGGTGTGGCGAGATATGATGGATTAAACTGATGACTGGTATTGACCACTATGTCGGCAGGTTGGGCGTTGCTTTGGTTGCGATGGTGATATCGGCAGGAGAGGCTTTGCGCTAAAAAAAGGCTAATCGATCTGATAAGCAGTCGGGGGTATTTTCTGTCGGTTGACTAAAGTCCCAGTTACTATGAAAAGCTCCACTTTGGTCTCTGTCGGTACGAGTCAACGAGGCATCCTTGGTTATCTAATGTTGGGATAGGGATAGTGGGAGACAACGAACCTGAAATCAACGGAGATTGCAATCTAGACGTGGTTCCAGCTGCGGGTTATGGTAATATATGACGACAATAATAATGAACTGATTAGATTTACCTGAGTGGGGCATAGGTGACGTTTTGTTTAGGCCATCAGTGGCACCAACTCCGCGCTCTGGGTAAAGTAGGTCCGCAGGGGATTGCGCTATTCTGCTGCAGGTTAGCAAATTTGGATACACCAGCTAGGAAACTGTGTATGCTTTCCAAAGGATTCACGGTTTGCACTCTGGAGCGGCAGTGCTCGGATACTAACAAAAACCTAGGCCTTTACGGTTAGGGGGATTTAGAAAGGGTTATTCCTAATACCGTTTGCTTACGCAAAATTCAGTTCAGCACCGAGGCGGTAAGATAAGTTCGAAAGAACAGTATGTGAGTGAATGGGACTGGTAACCCGCTAGCACGGCACCATATTTGTTACAGTCTCTTCTTGTATAGGGATTATTCCGTACTGAGTAGTTTCTGAGGAGCCTTAAAGTAGAAGAAACTGTTAGGGTGTCGGCGGTGATGCTTTCGATGAACTCGGTCTCGTGCCGAGAAGCGCGAAAGTAAGTTCGTCTACTCTCCTACTCGATGGTGCTAGCGCACTGAGATTGTTATATTGGTATATTTCTCGGCCATGGTCGAGAGGCACGCGCTAACGCATGATCATGGTATACTTGAGCGCAAGCAAGGGAATGTGATGCAGTGGTGGTTGCGTCGTTACCGTGGTGTCTTTGTCGTCGTTGGCATATGGCAAAGCGTGACAACACCGATGTGGGGACTGGTTCGGGAAGTCGTGAGAGATGAGAGCAAGAAGGGGCCGAATGTTCGTCAGGGAAGTGAACTCTAACGGTCCGCATTCAGTGCTTATGGTGGGCGGCACTAGGACATGCTTTGAATGGAGAGGTAGCACGATGAGCATCCACTGGCACCCAGCTCGTGGAGCTCCAAAATTAATCCACACTTTTTCAGAAGTTTTATTATTATTTTTTAAAGTTTTATCACGGCCAGATATGTGGCTGTCAGAGAAGGCGGAGCCGCTTCTGGTGGTTGACCACGGCTCTCACGCCCAGGCCGAAATACGGAGCGCATGTAACAAGCCTCGTTGGGAATGGGTCAACCACATAGTCAATCCGTAGCAAAACGGCAGTCCGGAGACATGGGTCACATGTGACAAGGCTGACATGCCTGGCAGACAAAACAGCAAAGTATCTTTTCTCTTTTTTAAGCCAGTCTCTTACTTTTTGATGTTTACATCGTCTCACTGGCGGTCAACAATGTGCAGGGAGACAATTACAGCCAGGAATGTTCGCAGACGTGCCGCCGTAACACTCACCATGTCCGTGAAGTTAGAGCATCAAGGCAGTCTACATGGGAGGGCGCAGAGTCAACCGCAGCCTGCGACTATTCGATGGGGTTCATGTTTACCTAAGCACCAGTTTGCAAAAAGATGGGGCATTACTTGTAGCACTAAGTACGAGATAAAAAACGGCCGAACGCGGTGAGTTCGTCAAAGACTTTAAGTTGGTTTGGACCGGGCAGCTGGGTTTATAGACCATTGTATCTGACGTCTTATACCTAAATATGCCATAGGCCGCTATTCTGGCTTGCTCCGAAAAGGATGTTTGATGGTAAAGGAGTGAGATTGTTTTGAAGTCCCAAACCGTGAAAGCGAACCGCCGAGTTTCCTAATTGCTGTCACGAGGAGGCCGACCATATGTGAGTCTAACTGAGGCCAGGATGTTCAACTCGGTTATCCGATTGGTTAGTAACCCAGTCCTATCTCAAAGGCCTGAGCCTATGAAGTGTAAGGATTGTACATCCTGGTCAGCGTGTTCGCCGTTAGGGCTAAGCACACTTCTAGTTTGAAGGATACTAATGCCAGTGATGAAGCCTGAATTCGTCGTGGCAACTTGTTCCGCATTGAAGCTTACTTGGTGTTGAAGAAGTCTGGCCTAAGTACAAGCTTAGGCAAAGGAACAGGAACCAGGAACCCATTGTTTTGTAAGGAATAATCAGAAAGGGTTTTCGCCTATGGTTCTGAACTACGTAATCTGTTTTTAAAATACTGTGAAAGAACAGAAGGGTTATTCTTAGGCGGCGCAGCCATAAGGGATCAATTTTCAGCAGATCACAAAGATCCATGTAATTTAAAGGCAAAAAACCTAGGAGCTGTTTTGCGAACCACCGTAGTACATTCTGAAACGCTATTCGGTCTCTCCGTCTGAAGCTGGAAGAATAATTCGGCCGTATTCCAGAAGAGGCCTGATGTGGGACTTAAAAATACTTAGTTTACTTTCCCGCAAAATAAAGGCTTCCAGTATGAGCCCGATCTTAATGCATGTTTTAGCCACTTGGATGGCTGCGCGTTCCGAAAAGTCAAACGCGCACGAATGGTGTAGACTCAAGTCCAGTGGTGAATCGGACTTTGTGTTGACCGACTGATAACTGATGGATAAATGTGCATTTCTTGACTGCAGTCAAGATACGTGCATAGGGCAAGATCAGGAAATGCAACAGTACATAACAGCGTGGTATATTCACCATTTTAAAATTTAAGAACAGCATGTTGACCAAAAAAACAGATAAGCTGTGAAGTGTTTGAGTGAACTTAAGAAGGGATGGGCAACGCGGGAATTATGAACGGTTTTCGAATTCTGAGATGGCACCTTAGATGGCCGGGTGAACATTGGAATGCTGATATAAGCGATACTGCGGAATGTTAAAAAGTGCAGTGATCGCAAGGACCAGTAAGAGAACAGGCGTCGGACATCACAACGTTTGAAGCAAGTTGAGGCGAGAGTAACATACAATTTGCCCCATGGGTGCCAAAACCTGGCTGCGACGGGTCGGGGTGCCCAGAAAATGATGCGAGTGTGTACCAACTGGATGTTTGAACGATCACTAACGAGTAACCGGGTGGGAGAGTCACCGAAAGTCACTCAAAATGAAGTCCGTATGGGGCTATCAGCGTGCAGTCAGAGAAGCCAGCGAAATGTAGAACACTGACTCAATATTAGGTAACTAAATGTCGGGGGAGCCTATGAAACAAATGCAAGTGAGTCGGACGTGATAATCAGACAGATTTACTTTTGTGGATGACTTCAGTGTCATATGGAAATTCACATGAAGGCAAAGAGCTTCACAGGGAATTCAGTGAACTTCTGAAGAGCATGAATGGTGTTTAGACGCAGAACGGCCTTTCAGAGAGTAGCCCTCTAAGTAATAGACTAATGGAGACAAAGGCTACTGATGCTGCCCAGCAGAAGTTGGAAGAGTGTAAAGATAAAATTTAACGTAAAAGTGATAAAAAGAATAAATGGCCAAATTCTGATTCTCTAAATAAGGCTGGTATTTCGACTCGCACGGGCCTTGGTTAAAGGTGATGGCGGGTAGAATGGCGATCAAAGCGGGCAAAAGCCGGTTAGGCTGATGAACTGGGTAGAGTAGGTTGGGAACGAAGTGGCGAGGGCTAGGTTCCGGTCATTGGTTTCGTGCTGCGAAGCAGAATCAACTGGATTGATTGTACGGGGCAAAGGTAATACATGCTGAGCGAGTGTGGGGTGATGATTGGTGTCAGGAATCCACTCTTCCATCCGGTGGGACTTTCACAAGATTATGGTCACTGGTCAGCTCCGTACGGTGCCCCATATAACGTCAGAAGGCGTCAGTTTAGGTTTACACCGTCGTCAATCTGATTGGCCAAATCGTTTGGTCCATACGGTAATTCGGGACTAACGATGAGTTGGCTGACTGCTACCCAAGTAACCAGAGTGATGTGAAAGAGACCAGGAGTGCAGCAGTTTGGAGAGTGTTCCAGCTGAGGGTTATAGTTATCGTTTTTATAGAAACCAGACAATGAACATTTTGTTATCTGACGGCCAGCGGGTCGACCGATGAGAGATCAACGGACTGGGAGCGGTAGTTTTCTAGGGTAGTTGGGTGATAGTAGAGGTGTATGGAGATATCAAGGGCAGGCTTGGCCGGAGCGCAAAATATTTTAGTGGTAAGTGGTGGATGAGGAGAGCCAGGAAAAAACAACAGGTGAGGGTGAGATCAGACAGAGAAATGGGAGAATATGAAGACAGCAGTCTGGTCGTTGTACCAGCTCTGGTCAAGGAGGCAAACTGTGGAGGGAAAAGAAAATACCCGGAGTGAGGATTAGGCTTTTTCATGTAAATGCCAACTTCGTAGTATTCCGCGGGGTCATGAGAAATCAAAAGTATAGGGATTCCGGTCGGAATGTGGTCTCAACTTACCATAAGCTTATGCGCAGATCAGTGAGTCTTGGTTATTGAAGAATAGTATTCTGCGTGGAAAAACTCCAGTACAAGAAAAAGGTGCGAGAAAAACAAAATGAGACCACTGAGTTATAGCCTGGGACAGCAGAATTAAGTGAAGGTGAGCACCCACCACCAAAAGGCAAAGCGGTTTTTTAAGGTAGCTGGTGTTAGTAGATATTTAGGTTGGGCAACTGAGACAACAACGTAGCAGACGAGTCACCTTTGGCTCTGGACATCACTATTAGCTCATGGGCTCCAGGAGAACATATGAAAAGTGAGGTTGTGGATGGTCAGCTATAAAAGTGCGATGATTACGTTTCTCATTCCGGCAGCCAGTGCAGGCGAGTTTTAGCCGATAGCCGTGAGCCGAGGCCATATCAATACCAGGACGTCGTCAGAGCAGAGGCCGCATAGTATAACCACCCCAACCGTGTATTGACCACTGCACTGGACATAGGCAGGCTGGTTGAGGGTTTTGCAGAGAACCAAAAAAGGTTGAAACTAAGAAAGGCTGGGTCGGCAAGCATATGCAGAGAGCTCAGGCGGCGTGCTTTCACCCTGCTCTGGTTCAGGCATAGAGAACCGGAGGCTACCTCAGAAGCTTAGGGTTTCCCGTAAGCAGGGTCGGGCCTAAGCTGTTGTCAGAAGAGAGCGGAGAGCATCAGATCAAGGCCTTCTCAGCCGGGAGATTCTTGTTTTATTTTGTTTCTTTTTTCAGTTTTTTAAAGAGTGAGCGAGCAAATTTACAGGGCTGGGTGATCTTTTTATCTCTCGTTGATCCGCCTTTCCTTAAGCTTGGCCCGTTGAGTCCGAGGCTGCTAGGGATGGCTGTTTCTTCCTACTGCAAGATTGCCAATATCTCGGGGTTGTTGCTGACGTATGCTGGGGAAGGGAAGGATACGGGGTGGAACAAACACTCAGACTACGGCAACACTCGTAGGACTATCACTGGTCAGCTTGCCTCCTCCAGTGATAGAGGCGGACGGGTTCTAGTATACATTCGAGCCACCTGGTGGCTGATTCGCCAACTATAGTATGCTGGGTAACTCTATGGGCACGACGACTTTCATGAAAAAGTATCAACGCCGGCCGCCAGCTATTGCTTAAGCATTGGATGATTGGCACAGATAAACCTTTGGGCTTCAGCCAAAAGCCGCTCACTGAATAGCTGTAGAAATCAAAGATTCAGTAAACCGAGCGCCGGGCATAACCGTGCGTCGAAGTCAAGTGAGGTCTACCGGATTGGCATTGTTCTGACGGAGCTTGGGTCTGATATTTATTTGCGGGCTAATTATGTGCGCAAACTAATGTGTGAAATGGCTCGATCTGATGAGGAGGGAGGAGAGAATTGAGTGGAGCATACACAAGAAAGTATTATATATATATATATATATATATATATGTGTGTGTACTTGAGCGAGCTTATTAGGTGGGTCACGAGACAGGAGTCAGAAGCACAAGACTGTGGTTCGCAGTAGTCTACTAATCAAGACAGCCTTCAAGAGCTTCATCTACGTTCATGCCACTGCAGGTCATGCTGGTTAGAAAAGATGCGTCTAGAATTCTGCCTAATGATCACTTAAATGGTTTTATCGTGCGACACAATCGCAGCGAGTCAGGAAGCTTTTTCTAGGGGCTGGGATAGATAACCGAGAAATAACTAGATATGATTGAGAGCCTAGATTTAGGAATTGTGATGGTGAATTGTCTATGACGGAGGGAGTAATGAGCCTCACTACAGAACCCCAGTGGGTTATCAGATGGGTGGACCTTTGAGTTCAGAATGTTGAAGAGAAATGAAAGATTGAGCCTGATACGACGTAACCATAGAGGTTCAAGCCAGATTAGTTCTCACCTAGCTTTGTAGTTAAGGTTGGAAGTGGGGTCTAGTAATTTTCTGGTAAAGGAGCGTTGCTTTTTCTCTGTATTGACCCGGTCAGCCTTTGGCATCAGGATAAAGGCCAGGAGGCAGTATTCTAACAGCGACCTGGCTTGTGTCTTGAATACTAGGATCTTGTCCTTCTGATTACGGCATGTTCTGAGGATAAGTGCAATCGTCCTTCCTGCCCTGACAAGCTGGGCCAATGCTTGTCCATGGAAGTTAAAGGACCAGGAATAATGCAGGCCCAGGTCTCTTACCAAGTGAGTGGTGGGACTCGGCAGGCCATTTATCGTGAGTGAGCCAAGTGGAACCTGGCATTTGTAAGGTAGATGAGGGCTCCCAGACGCCGAAAACTTTATCAGCCATTGAGTACACCATTTATCAAGGGACTCCAGGTCTGACAGAATATCACTGACAGCTGAGTGCAGGGTGTTCGCCTCAAAAGTATAGCCTGGTTATATATAGTCAGCAAAGAGGAATGTCATGCCATGACGCACTGCTGGGAAGACGTCATTTATGTACATGAGAAATAAAAGGGGGCCTAGAACGCCACCCTGTACCACCCCGCTTGTAGTTTTGTTTTGGCTGAGAAGGTGTCCCACTGACTACGACGGTTTGAGGAGGTTCAGAGAGGTGAGATGATAGCCATGACAGAAGGGGGTCGGCGATTCCGTAGCACTCAATTTTTGGAGGAAAGCGAGAGTGGGATATGTGGTCGAACTCGTTAGTCATATCGGGAAAGATGACGATGATTGACTTGTTGCTGTCTGCTTTGGAAGTAACTAAATTGAGGAAGTCCATCTGACACGTGAGGCACTAACGGGACTTTAGGAACTCATGCTGAGCTGGGCTGATAAGACTTCGAGAAGTCAAGATATTTGCAAGCTGGTCCTTTACTATCCTCCCCATGAGCCTGGAAACAATCGAAGTGTTGCTTTTGGTGCGACAGTTGCCCGGATCATGCGGAGGGCCATTTTGTACTGCGGAAATATGTAGGAGGTATTCCACTCGGCCAGGCAGACTCCGGACAACGTGGATAACGTAGAGTTCAAGCAATAGGAATACTGGGTCAGGTCTCCCAAACCGAAAGAAGACAGGCGGAAGGGCATCAGGCCCTGTATGAAAGGAGGGTTTAGTGTTGGCTGGGGATTTCCCGATACTGGCCGAGGTAAATGCTGTGGTTGACAAAGCGCCTTGTGTGAGCATCGGATAGCGGATCACCTAGCCTCTCTTTTGGTATTATATTTCTGCTATTTTTTGGGTCATTTGAGCTATTGGTTCAAGTGCATACCCGTCATCACAGGGAATTTTTCAATCTTTCGCCGGTGCCTTTCCGAAGGGTTTTTTGTCATTATGGTCTTACCGGCGGCTTAACTGCGATACCATCCCAAATACTGCGCGGTTTTACTCCATCCAAGCCCTACTTCATTACATATCTCTACCCCGGAGCCCATCTCACCCGCTGGGCGATGCTCCCACCTGACGTTCGAATTCGAATTTGCTGGGCATTCACTCATGCGCCCGCCGAAACCTACACACTCATTTTGTTGCACATACAGCAAGGAATATCGAAGAATCAGTTGTGACCTCACCAGCACAATATAATCATGCAGACAGGCGTGCTTTAGGTTTCCCCGAAAGAAATCATATTTAGCATTACTATCATTATTATTACTACTTCCAGTCCTTCCCTGCTGCTCGCTACCGGATAGAATCGTCATCGCGTCGTGAGTCAAGGATCAAGGGCTATGGACTCTGCACGAGATCAAGTCCTCACCTAACTAAGGAGCACCCTAAATTCTCACCTTTCAGCCTTCAAGCGTCATCCATGCTGCCTCTCTTTTTCCAGTTTGTCTACCTTCCTCCTGCTAGTACCACCTCTCATCTTATTCCGTTACCTATAACTCTTCCGTCTTTGTAATTCCTCTTCTTGAGGAGGATGGGGTGCTAGTTGGAATTGGCCCAGGGACAGTAATCCTGTAAGTTCCGTCGGACTGAGGCAGGAGGACGGAAGAGCTCTGTTCCATTTGTCCTTACCAGATCACCGATGACTCCGTTCCTCCATTGGTCGCAGCACCGAGTGAGCCAAGGAGCTCGCAGTGCAGTTACATGGACAAATTTGGCATGCCGCAGTCTGGGTCCCGCGATGCGATTTTATTTGACCTCCGAGCCTAATGCTAAATAATTCTGAAAGATCGACTAGCTCCGGCCGCTACTGGTTTTGTGCCACCCCACTTTGTCTGATTTTCTCAGTTTGCCAGAGGCGACCAATCGTCCAACCCAATCGTGCCGGAGCGTTCATTGTCGCAGAGCGTTAAGATTTATCTGGTGATTGATGATGCAACAACATGGACCTGCCGAGTCAAAGCTACGAGTACTGAGACCCAAAGTGGCCGGCGAAGAATACTGACTTCGAAGGGCTTTGTTGTATTAAGACTCCCTAAATGGCAACCGTTAGACCCCTCTGGAGTACGTTGTTCAGGCCTGGGCTTCCCAGTTAGTTAGAGACACCCACACCCTAGAGTGGGTCCAAAGGAGGTTCACAAGGTCGACCTCCTTTCTAAAAGGACTAGAGTAATGGAACAGACTGGCATCGCTAGATCTGTACCAGCTCAAGCTCACTCCTACAGGGAAGTCTAGATATTATCAATAAATGAACTAAAAGGTTTGTCGAGTGTGAGTAAGCCATTGGTTGTCCGTGACGGAAACTCCACCCTCCGAGGAAGTGAGCTGAATTTTGATGGGCTGGGGGCTAATAAGCATATCCGAACCCGGTTCTTCTCAGGTGGAGTAATAAAGGACTGAAATAAACTTCATGCGTACGTAGTAGCAGCAGATACTTTAGTTCAATTCAGAAGTAGTTGAACTGCACGTGGACACATTTTCGGACCACCCGAGAGGTAGCGGATGGCATTCATAAGAATTTATCTCCCAGTTATTTTCATTTTCCTTCGTTCTTTGTTATTATTATTGTCATTATTATTGTTTTTATTGATATTTCTGGCGGTGGTCCTGGGTACGAACTGCTTCTGCTCCGTATTTTTCTCCCTTAATTTGTTGTGCTACGCTTATGCTTTAATAATAATAATTGTATATTTCGGATTCGCCCGAAGCGTGCTAGAATGCATGATCAGATGATTATAGTGACGCTGGAATGACAATTCACAGAAGGGTACAACACGTGCATGCAGAGTGTCAAAGAGAGTGTTACAGTGAACTCACTGTAGTAATGCCCGGCAAATTTGAAGGTCAGGGTCGAATAATGTCAGTTGAAGGGCGAGTACATGCATAAGTGGTATATGAAATAATTACCACTAGTGGAAATTCGAACATATTCAAAGGATATGTTTTTGTTGCGCTACAGAATATGAGAGGCATATGGATAGAAATCTCGTCGAAGCGTTCGGTGAATTATTCACTTTACGACAGGTATGTCAAGAAGTATTAACATGGAAATATATCAGTCTGCAAAGATGATAGTATATAAAGTGGTGGCTGTATACTGGAGGAATCATATATGTGGCAAGCAATCGCGTACTTCTTGGGAGGGAGACTACCAGAGTGATGGTGGCAGGGAACGGCCGGAGGGTTGGCATGAAATGTAGAAGCGCAAGTGGAAGACTAATCAATATTGACCGTGTGGTTACATCCTTTATACAGGTGTTCAGTTCTGCGGGAGGGAAGGTAGAGTAATTCACAGGTAAGTGTACGTCAATAGATGAACGCTGTGTGGAGTGTACCATGCAAAAATGACAGATCAATAAAACTGCCCGGGTATATCGCGTAACGCGGCAGTGGATCAACGAATATAGAAATAAAATATATCAGCCGGTGCAGATAGTGGTGTGATTTAGAGGCTGGATACGGGGTCAGTTTCGGTAATATAACACGAATGCAACATTTGGAAGATCAAAGGTGTCGATAACGGTGATGGTATAGTAAGTGGACGGTGAGTGCCACATTTCTAATGACCAGTTTGACAGGTGTAACAAATGATGGGAACGGAGCGGCGATGCAGCATGGGAAGTGTATCGGGGACGTTCAGTCGTGGAGGTAACGCAGTGATCTGAAGAGCCCGAACACTCAATTCAACAGCATTGCGGATGCGATCGGATAGACCGATGAAGAGTGCAGGTAGTTACTAATTACTTCGCTGCCCACTGGAGGACTACTGAAAGATATGTCAGCGCCGGACGTTGTTTTTTTTGGTGACCGACGGAGCAATGAACGGTGAAAATAAAGGTGCCAGTGTTTGAACAGTATCAGCGGGTTCTAACACGGAACGGGCATAATGACATATGGGATTAAAATGAGTTGTATAAATGCAGTGAGATCGCGTATTCCAGGTTCAAGAAGTCTGATGGTGGGAATCTTGGGGAAAGCGATCGTGAGACGGGCGAAAATTGAGTCGTGTGTAAATCTCGTTTGTTCTGTCCAGCGAGAGAGGTTCCAAGTTATTCCTGGAATGAAGAAGGCGACAATCGTCCTCAGGGTGCAGGTTCTGAAAACAAAACGGAGAAGGCTGCAGTCTGGCAATTCTACCAGCTGTGGGTTAGGGGAGAAAGGAAGAACACTAAAATCATGCCGGTAATAGAAATGGGTGGTCGTGACTTTGAGGTCTGGTTTTTTGGTTTAAACAACATACGGAAAGCAAAGAAGACCGGTACTAGCGACTAATTATTGTGAGGCTTAGTGAGAATTACCAAAACAGCAAGGAGGCGAGAATAGGCAACGCTTGGGGGCAAATACTTATGTGTAGTTCGACGAATGGTTTATGGAAGACCACATCTATTGTGGTGGTTCGTTCATCAGAACGAGGCCTTGAATCTCGTGTGTTGAAATAGGGTCTCAATGAGTAAATAGTTAAAGCGTGGATGAGACTGGTACCTTGAGGACAATATTATATATGCTGCTATGTATTTTCTAGCATTATAAATGCTCTTATACGTGGCGGCAGCTGATAAAAAAGGACCTAACCGACTATGGTAAAATCCGACAGCATGAAAAAATAATCACCGGAGTAACGGTGGCCAGTAGGGGGTCGTGGTCAGAAGCGTTGAAAATAGGAAGTGGCTAAACAAACACGTGGAGTGTGTTGTTGACAGTCATGGAGTATAGGCTGGACTGCCTTTATTTACTAACTATAATACAGAATGAATCCACTAGCTCCTTACCATCCGTCGGCAATAACTGTCTACTGAACAAAGTTGTCAAGTTTTTGGTTAGAATCCCAGGCCCAGTTCGTAGGCTCGGGTAATAGACGTGTAGGGATCATGCATTCGGATGAGTTTTTGGACAGTTAGATGTTTATTTATTTCTTTTTTGAATAATAAAGAGGCCGAAGACATTGACCTAAGTTGAGGTTGGAGTTTGTTCCAGGGGGAAGAATATTTACCAATAAAGAAGTTCGACCGCATCGCAGTCCTGGATACTGGAATAAAGACCATAGAGTCCTTATGTCGTAAAGAATAGTTGGAGGGAGTTTTGACCTGGGGGGGGGCTGAGTTGCAAGATGTACGTTTAACAATATTGCAAAAGAAAGACAGGTTCATTCGTAGACGGCGCAGCCATAGGGGCTCTAGGTGCAGTATTTCACACATTTCCATATAATTTAAAGGCGAGGAATATCCTAGTAGTTGTTTGGTAAATCTACGTCGTACATTCTCAATTGCAAATCTGTCAATCTGCCGCATGTTAGAAAAGACTACAGTGCAATATTCCAGAAGTGGTCTGACATGAGTTTTAGAAATGCTTAGCTTGCTCTCTGGAAGATTGAAGGTTCTATTAATCAGACCAATTAGCCGTCTAGCTTTAGCAACCTGCACGGCCGAATGTCCGGAGAAATTAAATGTCCAAGAACATTGTAACCCCAAGTCCCTTACCTTCCGGACTGCTGTGGATGAACTGATCATTAATTTTAAATGTTCCTGCGGGAACCTGACACTGGTCGATTGGTTGACAATATACCGATCCTTAACTTGGACGAATCTACCCTTCCTGTGCCTCTAGGCCCAGAGCCAAGTGGTTTCGAAGCCGGTAGGCTCCTGAGTCTTCCTTGTTATGACCAACCAGCCATTGAAGTAAGCGAGATAGGGGAGCGGGCGCTCATTCCAGAGCCTGATACTGGCCACCTAAAGTAATTGATTGTGAATTCGCTCCACACTGCTTTTGCAGAAACTGAAGCAGCAAAAGTATCCCAGAAAACAAGTCTGGATTTAGCTTCCCTGGCCAGCAGGACACCCAAAGCGGCGAATAGGTCCATGGTTTTGAGGATGATTTTAGAAAACCCCACGCCCAGCGATGATGACTTAACCACCAAAATTCCCAATCAAATTGGCGCACCATGGCTGCTTTCGAAGAATAATACAAAGATATCGGGGCTGATCTTAGGATTCAAACCTGAGAAGGCCATCCTGGATCTGCTCACACAGACTAGAACTGGTGTTTGAGTATGTCAAGCGGTCTCGCAGGACAAACTTCAGGTCCGCTCAGGAAGAAAGCAGGCCAAAGTTGGCCTTTCTGGGAGAGGAGATCCCCAGGGAAGAACTGCACGCTTAGGGTTTCTCGCTGCCCACGATGTTTTCCAACCAGATCGAACGACAAACCGGAGCTCACGTTAACATATGAATCAACGGGAGCCTTGCCTCCCAGTGCCTCCTCAGTAGCTTCCTGTTCCTCATCTCCTGCTACTCGGGCACCAACCAAGCCTCTTGCATTCAGCACTCCGAAGGCGGATCCATGGAAATCTGACAGCGAGCCGCAAACACTGTTCATCGATACATGGGCTGGTACTAGAAGGTCCTCAATAAACAGGCAGGCAGGCAAGAAGGCGCCACTCTTGGCCTCGCCGTTCCATCCCTACTATCAAGAAATGCCGGTTTCTTAGATTGAAGCGGAGCAAGGTAGGCCTACTGGGAAACCCCTCTGTAACTCCCGAATTCAGATTCCCCCTCCCATCCCACTGCTCCCTAAACCGACTTGGTCTCATCGAGAACCTCATGTGCAGGACTCTCTTTCTGACACCCTACACATACCCAAAGATTCGTTCTTCTCCGTAATTGTCCTTCTTTCAACCTTGACAAAGACCTGCCTTCCGTAAACGACCTCAAGAAGGATATACTCAAAAAAGACGAAGCTCTCGTAAGTGGCCCCACCCACGGGGTTAAACAAGAAAGAGCAACCGAAAAATCCTCGCTCGGCCCGCTAGCTTTCAAAAGTAGCCACCAACTTTCTCAAATCTCTACTGAGCTTTGTAACAGTGATTCCGACTGTGAGTAACGCGTAGCCAACTCAAACGAATCCCGAAACCAGAATAAGATGGATTTGTAGTTTCTACGGTACTGGATTAACAAGTTGTACTCCTATAAATATGTACAAATCTCAACTGTACGGTCACAACGTCTAGCAATGAGGATTAGAGCTCAACAACGGTCAATGTCAGGTACCATCGTCACGGCAGTCCAAGTTCGAATCAAAATTATGCCACTTCACGTGAGCAAAATATAAACAAATGGTGAGGTGTAGTGAGTGATGCATTTTTTTCGTTCGAGGGTCAATAAAACAAAGAGCGTAGTTTCAAAAATACAAGTGTATGAAAACGGCTAGGGAGGATTTCCAAGCATGTACGTTACACTGCCCACCAAATCCCCTTTATGAAACGAACGACACCCAAGGAGTAAATAGGGGTACTGTTTTGCCCTAACCTACCTAGACCCTAAGTCAGTGTATACGTGGGTCGCCATGGGCTTCGTCTATCGTTGGTAAGTCGCAGACACGCTTGCAGGTTTTCTTGAGATTAAGCCCTATACCTGCGTGCTCTAGAGTTTCTTCTGAGGATGGTACGACATTATCCGTATAAGAAGAGGGAATTCGGTGTGATCGGGATGAGAAGACAGATTACGGAATGTTTAGAAAAAGGCTGCTTGAACAAGAGTAAGGTACGTGGCAAGATAAAGACTGAGAAGCTTTGAGGAAAAATCGAGATGGCTACAGGAAACTCGAACATCAGGGTCTCAAAGTGTGGTGTTATTACATTGGAAGTATGTTCGACTCACAACTAATATCCACTTGGACACAGGTTGGATAATAATACAAATAAGAGGTCCCGGAAATAGGGATGTTTCTATTAACGGTCAACAAATGCTTGTTCAAGAGTTTCCGGTACTTCACAAAACAATATCGTGTCGTGTGATAAATTGGGGTTTTGACAACTAACTCTATTGTAAATCGTAAACACCGAATGCAATTAGACACAAATATGCTTCAAAGACGGTGTGAAGGGCTGGGGCCTGCAGGAAAACACATGGGGATAAATAAGTAAATTCAGCTTCACCGGGCACCATCCCGGCTGAACTCTCACGGCTGGAAGGGGGCCATCATTTGTTGGCCTGCTACCGCCCTCCGGCCGCGAGAAGTGATGCAGTTGCCTATAACTCGCTTGACCGTAGCTGGTCCATTTATCACCCAAAATCGTCGACTTATGTTGTTCAGCAATTAGCTTAAACCTGCTTGTCCCTCTTTTCGATATTCGTGGTCTATCAGGCATCTCGTTATGTAGTGGTCACCAGGAACTATTGTGGGGTATTTTGTTTCGTGCTCTAGACTCGAATTCGTCCTCCGCCCTTCAGCTCTCAGTAGTTCGTTGGTTTGCTTAGGGCTTAGTCCTCGGATACTGCTGTACAACAGTCTGTTTCCTTTGGCGTTATCATCTTTCCTAGCAAGCTCGCGGGCCTCGAACGGGAAAGTGTGTAGTTGTAGTAGGCGTAGAACGTCGAGTTCGGCTTGGTTCAGCTCGCCCGGTATCATTGTCCCCACATTTACTGCATTCTGTGGTCGTTTGCCTTTCAAAGTCAATATGAGCACTTTGTATCGTGTCCACCAGACCACGGCGCTTAACATTTTTATCCAGTCGGGGAAGTGGCACAATTTTTCAAATAGGCCCACCCTTCCCGTGGAGTTTGTAGCCAGTATCAGTCCTTTGGTATCGATATCGCCCTCATCAGGCTTAGTAGCGTTGGCCACCCCTTTAGATGCAGTTAATAAGTCCGGTCCCAAAGCTTACATCCGCAGCCTTTCTATTGCCTTTGAACCCGTTGAGCAGAAGTCGGCCGGGTTACTGGCGGATTTTATGCAGCACCATTGATCGGTCTTAGTCGACTCATGAACTATAGTGAGTCTGCTGGCCACGAAGGTGGTAAAGCGAGTGGTGATGTTGTTCATGCAACACAGTACCTTGACTGGGTCCGTCCAAAAGTTTGGTTCTCAGGTCATCCGATCAAGGCATCTTCTAATTAGCGTCGCGGCTTTCACGGCCAGTACTGCTGCAGTCAGTTCCAGCCTCGGAACGGACACCGTCTTCGGTGGGGCCACTCTCGCCTTTGCTAATACTGTCTGACTGTGCCGCCCACCATTTACGCCTACCCAGCAGCCGTAAACCACTATCCCGTAGCCTATTTCTGATGCACCTGAAAATAAGTGGAGTTTGGCATCGTTTATACACTCGATTCCTGTCAAGCATCTTTGTACTTTGATCTCACCAAGTTGATCCAGGCTGTGCAACCAGTCGAGCCATCGCTTGTCATCGTCACCCTGGAGAGGTTCGTCCCAACTCGCTTCTCTCTGGCACAGCGATTGCATCAAGCACTATCCCGATAACAACCATGGCGAAGCGAAACCTAGGGGATGGTAGAGGCTTTAGGCTGATGGTAGGATTCCTCTCCGTGTGGTTGGTCGTTTGGGCAGCCCCAGTGTGAATATGAATTCGTCACCTTCAGGTTTTCGTTGAACTCCAAGCGTGCGCTCCACTTGTGAAGAGGATCCCAAAGGCTCTCTCGTGCACTCCACTAACTCGGACTTCGGGATAACAAAAAGCACCTCCTGGCTGTTTGAAGTCCATTTAGTGGGGTTGAATCCTCCGGCCTTTAGAGTGATGATCAGACGGCAATATTTAGAACAACAGTATTTGGGTCGTTGAAGGAACACAAAAAGTCGCCCACGTAAAAGTGGTCCACTGCTCTTCTTAATAGCTTTCTGGTGCCGCCAAAAAGCTCGAGGGTTTTCCAGGGCAAAAGTGGCACAGAACAGGGATGATACCGTCCCAAAAAGATGCATGGTCAGCTTGTACTCGTCCGATGCACGATTTACATCACTTTCAGGCCACCAGAGAAGACGAAAGGCTTCCTCGCCTTCTACGGGCATCTTCACTTGTAGAAACATTTCACGTATGTCCGCAGAGACGGCCACTTTTCCTAGCCGGAAACGACATAAAACCCCGACTAATAGTGTTTTCCAGTCTGGACCCCGTATTATATGGTCGTTGAGTGACACACCCTGACATTTCGCGGCACAGTCGAAAACCACCCCGACCTTCCTCGATTTCTTTGGGTTCGCGACCGGGTGATGAGGTAGGTACCACCTCAAATTTGCGCTTATTACCGCTGTATCCACTCTTTCTACATAACCCAAGTCTATGTTGTGCTGCATGGCTCGCGTGTATTCTGTCCCTAATTGTGATCCTCGAATTGGCCTGCTTCTGAGGAAGCGGAATCTTTTCAGAGCCATTCCTCGGCTGTTTGGCATAGGTTTCATGTTGGGCCTCAATGGGACGGGAATCTCGAAACGATCCATTACATACTTGGCGTTCTTGGTCACCATTTTCAAAGCCAACCCATCTTCCCGTGATGGGGCATCATTATCAATGGCAGGGTCGGCAATTTTGGCGTTATACAGTTTTTGGAATCCCTGTTCAATGTTCGCCGTTTCCACTGAAGTGCATTTGATTTGGATTTATTTGCCGCATCTTCCATCTGTACTTTCACATAAAGTGCAGCCAAATGTAGTGCGTACTGCATACGGTGCTTTGCGGCTTCCTATTCTTTGATCCAGGACCCAGTGCTCTTTCGATACATCACAACCGATCAGCAGATCGGTTTCGTTGTTCTGCCACTCCTCGATCGTAACATCGTCGAGATGCGACCACTGAGTCAGAATCGATTGCATTGACTGAGGTGCTTTCATCGGCAGATCTCTTATGGTGAGTGCTTCTACAGCATCTGCTCTATTGTTGCTGACCTAGGAAACGAGTTATAGGTGCACTTTGATCTATTGGATGATCTGGGTACCACTCACTGTGCTCACCGCTAATGAAGATTGATGTCCTCTGATCTCATATTCCTCTGAAAACCCCTTCCTCACCAGAGTGGTATCCGAGCCACTACCCACGAAGGCCAACGCTCTTATGACCCCAACTGGGGTTTCCACGCCGACTGTTATTACTCTCAGGCAAACGGGCTTGTTAGTAGGGACAGACACTTAGCCGACCACACTTGGCCTCGAAGTTTCTCTGGCATTCAATTTCTTGGGTTTTGCAGTAGGTTTTGGTGTCTCCCATGGCATCCATCCTGACTACGACTGGGTTTCGTTCGGCACACCGCTGCTCGATGTTAATCGTTGAGACAGAAAAGCACGCGCCCAGTCTCTTAGCCATTTCCCATTGTTCGTCGACTTCTACTTTGCTGAAGCGAGGGCATTCCGCTAGGCGATGAGGCGCCCCACAAACCTTACACACTAGCAAGTTTTCACCTTCGCGAGGTAATGCATATGTGTTTGCCCATGGTTGGCCGCAACTTGGTTTTCTGGTCCGACATCATCGCAATCCCAGGTAGCTTGTTTGTCTCGCGCACAAGTTGACCGAAACGACTGTTTGCTATTCGGGCATGACGGCCTATAAACTGCATCAGGTCTTCAAAGGTGGTTTCTCGCCTAAATCTACTGATCCTCTCAACTTCCTCGGTCCATCTACCCTGTTGTTCTGCGGGTAAGCTGCGCACTATGGTCTCCAATGTGTACAGTGCATTCAGGCCCGATCGGTAGTCTAGGTGGTTCAATGTGGCGCTGTAGTTCTGCATTTTACCACCAGGCTGGCTAGAAAGCCCGTCTTGCCTTTGGAACGTTTTGCCTCTCATAGTGCACCATCGATCAAATTCCGGGTGAACTTAAATTGTTGCCCAAACAGGTCCTTCAGGATTTCACGTGCCCGAATGTAACTCCCTTCGGGAACCAGCATCGAGCACCCGTCGATTGCCTCTCCGGCCCTCTTACGACGGTAATGTAGTAGACACAATCATCTTTGTCCGGGATCGGATACTCTCCTTTCCACAGAGTTCTCGCATTGTTTAACGAACTTACAGCACTGCTCTTCGCCCCCGTCGGAGGAAAACAATTCCACTCTTGGTAAGTCAATAGCGTGGGTTACACTGGTACAATTCGGCTCCAACGGTTCCACGGAATTGCTAGGCTGAATGGCCGTATGATCCGTGGTCTCCAAGATCACCTCTCGCCCCCGTCTTCGGCATTGTCCTTTCCTGGCTGATTCGGCTTCTTCTCTAGTCTGCCTGAACTGGGTTTCTAATTCAACTATTCTCAATCTATAGATATCATCACTTTTAAATTCTATACCACTGGCTGAAGTACATGAAGTTTCACTGACAGGACTAGCGGACTTAGCAATATCTGGGGAATCAGTATCACCCAGAGATACCCCAGGGGCTTGCCGGGTTGCCTCCTGTCCTGCTTCTGTTTGCTTTGTGCCCCTCTTGGCAGTTCTTATTGATTTCCCCCTGGAGATTCCAAGTGAATTACAGTTATGGTTATTCCGGCTGTGAGTAACGCGTAGCCAACTCAAACGAATCCCAAAACCAGAATAAGATGGATTTGTAGTTTCTACGGTACTGGATTAACAAGTTGTACTCCTATAAATATGTACAAATCTCAACTGTACGGTCACAACGTCTAGCAATGAGGATTAGAGCTCAACAACGGTCAATGTCAGGTACCATCGTCACGGCAGTCCAAGTTCGAATCAAAATTATGCCACTTCACGTGAGCAAAATATAAACAAATGGTGAGGTGTAGTGAGTGATGCATTTTTTTCGTTCGAGGGTCAATAAAACAAAGAGCGTAGTCTCAAAAATACAAGTGTATGAAAACGGCTAGGGAGGACTTCCAAGCATGTACGTTACAATCATGTTGTGAGATGAATCGCTGCCAACAGTCCAAGTATCTCCAATAGGGCGCTATTGCCCAGGATGCTGGTGACTGGCAAGAATCCTCACAGTCTAGCAGTCACAGAAACTTGGCTCAACCCAATTAACCTAGATGGTGAAATTTCTATCACTGGATATAACCCAGTTCATAAGGACTCCTTAGGAATTAAAGCCAAAGTGGCGGTTCCGTGTCTCAGGGTTAGACTTCCCTCCTACTTTATTTTCCACCTCCCTAAACTCCTCCAACAGACCTTTTATCATCGAGGATTAGAATTTCTCCCTCGGAAATTCTCCTGGTGGGTGCTATCTATGGTCCTCCGTACACCATTCTAGACAAGTCTCCTCATCTTATAGAGGAGTTGCGAGCTCCGAAAGCCGACTGCGTTCAAGGCACTTTCCCGCCTTGGGTAAAAGTGACCGAGCGGTTCTTCAACTGGACGAAACCAATCACTGGCCAGCTAGTGTCATCCAATGCGAACTCACTCGTGCACTCAGAGTAATCAACTTTGATGATCTAAAATACTTTCCGGGTCAAATGTTAAGCACTTCAAACCGGCTAGCTGAGGCAGAAATTTCCAACAAATGTCTTGAAGACGGTATCCGCCGGGCTGACCACCTTCATGTCTCTAGGAAGTGAGTCGCGGCCGACATTAAACCTCCGCTTGCATGATCCATCAGAAGCCTGCTAGGTGAACACTCCAAGAGGTTTGCCAGGCTTGAATCTACTGTACTGGGAAAGGAGGCCGCGTAGTTTAGAAGCAACTCCAAAATTTGCAAGGTTAAACAGCAGGTGGCCATCCTCGCGTGGGCGAAATCAAAAAGGCAAGCTCTTATCAGGTTCATGGGCAAAATCAAACAGCCACCGGGCCACTACTTTTGCGCCTTGGCTTCGACATGGCACACCGTGGACAGCATTTTCCCAGGCGGCAGAAATTTTCAGGTAGTATTTCCGGGCCGTTTACATCTCACTACTTTTCTCTGTCCATCTCCAACTCCCAGGCCTGCCATTTGGACAACATTTATGCACCATACTCCCTGTCAAGTTAGTCCATTTACTTTGATGGGCCCGGATGAGACCCACCCTCGAATTTTCAGGAAGTCCGTAATACTTGTAGGAATTTACACGAGGCTCTTTCAGCGACGCCCAGACTCGGATACGTTCCCAATTCTTTGGAAGAGAGTGACAATAAGCCCTATTTTCAAAAAGGGCGATTTCCGCCAACCAGGGAACTATAGACCTATTAGCCTAACTAGCGTTCCCAGTAAGATCTTTGAGGGCTTGCAAAAACGTGTCACACTTGCAAACCTGCGCTAGAATGGGTTAATTTCCCCAGCCCAACTTGGCTTCCCACGGGGAAGATCATGCCGTGTCAATATGACCCACCTCATGGATACCCTGGCTGTGGCCTACGATGAAGGAATGATTCTACATGAAATCTCTATCGACTTTGCAAAAGCTTTCATCAGGGTACGGCATATTCCTCTTACACACCAGCTGGAGTCCTACGGAATCTCCAGCAGCATGCCCTCTCTTCTTCACGGCTTTCTCCATGATAGTTCATCCACAGTCCGAGCAGGTCCTTACCCCTCGGAACCATCCCCAATCCAATCAGGAGTCCCCCAGTGGTCAGTGCCGGGTCCCATTTTGTTTCTGACCTGTAAGAATGACCTGCTAAACCACTTATAGTTGAAAGCTACAATGCAAGCTGACGAGGATACGACGTGGGGCAACAATACCATAAAACTGCAGCCGGTGGTGGACAGCCCCGAGTAATGTTCTGCCGACTGGAGCCTGACAATTATTGCAGATAATGTGTGAGCATTTCATTCAGTAACTCCCCGGCTCAGCTCTTCTGGACAAACAAAGCCAAGCCAATCCGGAATGTGAGGCAGCATGAGGCCTTGGGATCTTAGTTAAACTGGTCGCTTTCTTTCCGCTCCCACCAATGACTAGCCAAACAGTGGGCCTTTCGCGTTCTCAACATGGTATGACGAAACTTTCCTGCGATTATGAAAGACGACTTTCTGATCTTTTATTGGACTTGCACTTTACCTTTCTTGGAGTAGAGCAGCCAGACTGTACACTCCGGCCCGGTCAGGGACCGAGAAGTCTTAGGAATTGTATCAAGAAAGTCGTGAAACTAGTTCGCGGGTTTTCGCGCACCCTTATCCTCAAAGGTCGGTGAACGTAAAACAATTCCCTCTGGAAAATCGCAGAGCTAGGAGAGATCTTTTCTCAGAGTACAAGCTATTCATTGCAGGTCCTGATGATCACTTTTTCGTGCCGTCCAGCCCAGAAACCCTTAGAGAGCAACCTAAGAAAGAATTCAAGCTTTGCCCGCGGACAAACATCCCTACGATCTGTTTGCTCTCAGAGTAACTACTTTTTGGCACGACTTACAGCAGGAGAAGAAACCTTTAAAAGGAAAACGAAAGAGCTCCCACGTTTCCTCATATAATCTTACCATTTCAACACGCATCTGCTATTCCTCGAGTTTCCTTCGCTCGGTTTGTCTTGCAATGCTCCACCCCCCCCCCCCCCCCCCCTCAAAAAAACAAAAAAAGTGAAAAATGACAATACTTAAGAACATACCGCAGTTTTTCTGCCTGCTTCGATGCACATACGTAGCGCCTTTGTTCTGCCTTTTTATAGTGCGCTTTCGTTCCTGCTTCTGAGAGCTTTATCCATGTAGCATTACTGGTCACTCTAGACCACTATCTATGCCAACACCTGCAACATGTGCCGGTGGTAGTCGTCCCCTCCCGCCCAGTTCCCCAGATTTCAGCGGAACTACTACTTCAGACAAGAAGATATCTCAAGAACTGAAACTAACTGCGCATTAGCTTCGAATATGTGTACCACTTCAAGACCTCAGGCCACACCTTGATGCTCCCTGGGCCCTCTACGTTTCCCTCCTAACAAGGGAGCCGACTTTCGAGGGACTGGACTTTTGCACGAAAAGCGAACGTGCTGCTTGCAGGGGCTTTGCACTATCAAAAGGTTACCCTTGTTGCTCTCGCCGGCCGAGAAGAGAATAATGTCACGTAACTTGAATTTCAGTCCAATGGCAACCAAGAAAGTATTCCAAGAAGTCGAAGCTTGGCAAGACGCTGAGAACCAATCGGTGCATAGACAGGGCTATCATAGGCGTTGGCCGCCAGTCCTGTGCTTTGAATTGACTCGATCGGGGCGTTGTTTTAACTTTTCAGATACTGACCAAGAAATCATCACTATAACAGCGGACGTGAACACCGTTTGAAGAAGCAGACAGTCTCGCTGCCAACACCAAAGATAATGGTTTCCATCGAATATGGAGGTGGTCCAACGTTAGAGCAACGGAGAGAATTTTGCAACTTGGAGGAAGGTGGTCACATCCCAGGGTAAGAACTATTGTTGGAAAATGTATATCACAAGGACATTCTGTTAAATTAAGACTGGCAACTTATCCGTTATGCTTCAGTTTGAATTCACCGTTCACGATCTTTCAATCACCTCCCAAGAAGCTGTCTGACAAACTGTGTCAATCTCAATGTGCCAGTCAGCAAAAAGTACATTTTTAGTCCCAAGAGAGCCCTGTGAAGAACAATTTGAATAATGTGCAAATGGAGATGAATTTTATCACAATAATAGACGTATAAACGTCTGAACCATAAATATCACTTTGATCCATTGAAGGACACTCACAGCGCCCAATGTTTTCTCTATTGGGATAAGCATTTAACGAATCCGCCCTAAAGCCTTCCAGAAACCGAGTGGGTTTCAAGCGGTTTTAGGACAGTTTTGGAGCGGTTTTTGGTCGGTTCTGGTCGGTTTTGCCGTATAAATGACCGAAGTTTGAGAAATTTTGGAGCAATTTGCAACCGACCCTAGGAAACATGTTTATCCGATGCATCGAGTAAGCTCCATTACTTCCTTCCACTTTCCCCAAATTACGTTATTCTACTGTTAAAACGAAATCACTTCAACAGTCCTTTCTGATACCCCTTTTTTACGGAGTTCCAAAGAAACCAATTATGAAATGAACTTTTGTAGCACCCAACCCGTTCGTAACATCGGTTTTCGATCGGTTTTCGGTCGGTTTGTTTAACAGCCACTCTACACGGATCAACATTAAAGTTATGCAAAGAAACTTGACGATCGGAGTAATCTGCAATGCTTAGTTGGCATTTTATTTAAGTATGAGGGTTTATTTCATCGAAATGTCCTGAAAACCTCGGTACAAATCGCTTTATTTTATTCCGTCAAAATGAGCTAACTAAGGACAATCATCGGAAAATCGTAAATTAGGAGATTGAAATGAGAATCCTAATACGGAGTTTGTGTTAGTGAAAGAAATTAACTAGGCATACTGCGCATTTCAAGCGATTGGCACAAACCGCTCAGAAACCGGCAAAACCCCGTTCCGAAACCGATCAGTTTTCGGCCGGTTTCTGAGCGGTTTTTACTATTACGCCGATCGGTTTTCAAGCGGTTTTCAAGTGGTTTCAGACCGGTTTTATAGACGATTTCCGAACGGTTCCGGAGCGGTTTGTGCCAATCGTTTGAAGTACGTAATATGCTTCGTTAATTTCTCTCACGTTTCCCAAATTACGCTTCACGATGATCATTTTTATTTCGCAATTTATGATTTTCTGATTAAATGTCCTTACTTCATCCATTCTGAAGAAATAAAATAGGGCAATCTATGCCGAAGTATTTCGGGGCATTTTGACGAATTAAACCAATATATTTAAATAAAGCGTTAACCAAGCATTTCACATTACTCCGATCGTCAATTTCCTTCACACCAATTCATTTTTGGTCTGTGTGGAATGGCTACTAAACAAACCGACGGAAAAAACCGATCAAAATCTGATCGGTTTTGAAGCGGTTTTGCACCAGTTTTGCTAAAAGGGAAGTAGAAGGAAATATATTGAAATTAGAAAACATTTCAAGATATGTATTATTACACACATGCATAATAACTATTATGCACCATGTGCACAGGATCGCCGCATTCTACCAATTCTTTTTCTACCTGTGGACAAAAAGAAAGAGAAGTAAATGGGAGATAAGTTTTTGTTCACGCCCAGTCAACAAAATTGTCCCAAAGTAGCCCAAAAATTGACCCAAATTAGTCCCATTTGAAACATCCCAGAGACTATTTTTGAACACACCGAGGATGCAGCGGCTTATGTGCTTTACTTTTAAGTTTCTGTAAGCTATGCTAAATCACTTCACCTCGAGATACTATTTAATGAACTTTTAATAGCTTCAACTTGGGAAAATGACACAATTTTGAGCACCCTCAAAAATTACTTGGAACGACCAGGGTTATTTCTGGTGCGCAATATCCCTATGCAACGTAGTATTTTGCGAAGAAGTCAAGGTGTACTTCCATGTCATGAGCCGCGCTTGAAGTACCTGGCAAGATTCTCCAGCTGATACCACATTATTAAACGTTAATCCCAAAATAGTCCCTTAATGGACTTTTTGGGACTATATGCTCTATATTTGCGCTGACAGAGCGGGTCAACCATAGTATTTTTGAATTAGCTAAAATTATTTTTCCATTTTTTAGGTCTGTCCAAGTCTAATGGTGTGACGAAAACTCTTCTCAGACCAATTTCCAAAAGCTTGTCCGTCACAGAACTTTTTGAGACTAAATTGAGCACTCCCGCACTGACGGGGCGTACAGAAACAAACAAATTATCTACACTAAGCTTATTGGTCGTAAAAAATACGCGTTTAAAAAACATAAGACTACGTTCAACTTTAAGCTTATTTGATCAAAAACGGAATGTATACATTCCGTTTCCATTTCCATATATATATATATATATATATATATATATATATATATATATATATATATATGGACATGTGCGTCTTGGATATCATACTGCCTGAACTGAAAACATAGCAGATTATTTATACAGAACATGAGTAAAATATGTGAGGACAATGTTCTTATGTTTCATACCTTGACTACTACGAAAATAATAACGAACTTTAACACTCTGGCGGAGGTAATGCACTGTAAAATAAACAGCACATTTTCCTCTCCTCCGGCGACCACTCGATCTCTGGCATTGGTAAGTCACTGCTGAACATGCTTTTCAGTATCATCGTTCGACAAATCTCTTGAGAGGATTTGCATACATAGCTTCAGTACTGACGTAAATGTCTACAGATTCCAGTTTACCTTTCATGTCGCTGATAATACGCAGTTGTGCTACGGACCTTTTGGCTGCGCTACCGGCCTGACAGCACTTTATGGCCAACTTATCAGATAAAGCTGCATCCGATATTTTGTAGATTGAGTCAAGAGCATTTTCTGCAGTCAGTTAAGACAGGTTTTCAACTTTGAGTGTCATTAGGAATAAAAAAGTGTTACAAGTTGTCTGTAATTGTCCATCGATTTTAAAACTTCTTCCAATTGCATTAAATCATTATACTTTTAAAATTGACAATCACGTTACCGCATGACATAGCGTAATTGTTGCACCCAGTGAAAACTGAAAAACGTTAGAAATGATGAGTTGCAATCCCTGGATCACGCAAATCACGCGACACGAAGCCAACAACGGTTGCAACCGGCTGCCAGCGATGACTGCGATATGGCCAATGTGAATTCATTTAAAAACGTTCCACGGAAAAGCAAAGCAATTTATGATCACATTTCCATAGTTTATAATTTTATGATGGCCTCGTAATTTCCGTTTGAAACATATAACTGTTTCTTCAGTAAATCCATTACTAGCAAATCGACGTGAAAACGACTAAAAATCGACGTTACTAACGGGCTGTGAGCCTCAGGGGATAGACCGGTCCGGAAAGTTGAGTATCTCTTTGAAAAGGCTGGGAAGTGCTACCAGCCCCCAATTGGAATGGAGCTGGGTGCTTAGGCTCATGAAAAAGTGCCCAACAACAGTTCAGCCTTTTTGCCATTTATTCGTTAATTGCATTGTTCTTCATCCCACGTTTGTAGCATTCTCCATCCCCGAGGTCGGCTAAAGCTTACCACCTGACCACCTGCATCCGAGACAGGTGCTAGTTTACCGAGCTTCTCATACACATATTTCGACCAGGCCCAATTCTCTACTGAAAACACCCTTGTAGCAAAACTGCCTCAAAAACGCTCATAAACCGATCAGCTTTTGACCAGATGCGCTACTACAGTCAGTGTTTTCAAAGTATTTTGTAGCGGTTTCCAACCACTTTAAACAGATTACATGGTATACGGGATGTACTCCATCAACTTTGTCACTTCTTCCAGATCGACTTCTCCGTTGCTCGCTTTTATCTCCCAAACAATGCAAATCTTTTGGTTGTCCTCATTTTACCCATTTTGTGGCGCATGAAACAGAACGACTTGCAAGTTGGTATTAAAGGGCATTTCAATATACTGAAACCAATATGTTGAAATAAAATGCTCGTTAAAACATGTACAGTGTCCGGTCGTCGATCTTCTTTGTATCAATTTACTCTTGGTTTGTGGAAGAATGATCACTAAATAAAAAGGTCGAAAGCCTTTCGGAAATCGATGTTACGAGCGAGCTGTTTGCCACAAGAGCAGTTAAGAATGACAAACGGAAATAGTGCACCGCACCTTCGAGTGTTAAATGCTTGACAGATTTTCCCTGAGTATATGGGAATCAACAGAATATCGCCGATATTGTGGCCGTGAGACTAGGACACGAATATTTTTATTACACATTGAAATATAATGTGTCCTGTTTATTCTTTGCACGTGTCTTGAATAACAGCATTTAAGCCGATTGTCAGCAAGTGTTCCCCCACTGTTTACTTGGATTAGTAAACCGACTCACTGTAAATTTGTTTCACTAACGAACTGACTAATCAAAATGAAAATAAAACTAAGTTTGCCCTTTAATACCTTAGCTGAACTGTTTGGTAAACAATTTATTGAGAGCCGCGGCTGGCATGATACTGAAACAGACGTTGACGGCAACTATATTTACCGTTTTGCTAGATGGAGCTGCCTATTTATCATTTCACTTGATATTTGTAAAGGCCAAAGTCAGCAAAATTTAAACACTTGGGAAATTGCACAGCACCTGTTGGGGGTTGATGGTAAGTTCACTGTACCTAATACAAGTTTACGTATGGGTGATAAGCGGGTACTCTGACTATGATTGAATTATTTGCTCACTGAACGTTATAAAAACCGTTTTGAAGCGTTTAGTGATCATGAAAATGCGTCAATGTGATAAATATCTTCTAAGAAAGTTGTAGCACCTTAGCGATATCTGATACAATCACCGAATACGGTTAGAAAACGAAACTAAATTGTTAGTGGCTGCCTTCTTGATATTCGTTGAAAATGTTCACCATCAGAAAGTGTTTGCAAGTTTCATCCACTGTCCATTACTGTTAGGTGTTTACTTTGACTACCAGTTAACATATACAAGTTGCTCAATTAATTCTGACTTATCTTCAAAATGGAAGTTTTGATCAGCGTAAGTGACAGCTAGATGATTACATCCGCCGGGAAATGTTGTCATTTATCGTTAATCTTACGTCGTAATCGGACTACCCCCGTCAATACCGTTTTTGTCAGACAGTTTTTGCAATGATTCTTGTCTTATATTTCCCAAGTGTTGGACTTCTGTTAACGTTGGCCTTGAGAACACTTGAGAACCGACATTAGCAACGTCTAATCAACAGTCGAACTAATGGTTTGATTGGTAAATTACTAAACTCGAAACTCCACAATTACATCACGCAGTTACTCGAGGACTCCTGTTCCCTCTACTGCGTTTGCTTGTAAAATCGTCTTGATAAAGATTACTTACAGTGGTTGAAACGTTGGTTAATTAAAAACCATCAACAACACTGTGTTACTACCGTTACAATTTTTACAGTAAAAGCAACACACGGCGCTTCGAATTTTCGATACATTCCTCACATTCCTCCTCATGTTTTGGTTGAGATGCCACTCTCTGGTATTACATTTCGTCGTCAAAAGTAACGTTAACTAAGATCCAGGAATGCAGCTCCACGGATTATTGTATTACAGACAGCTTATGTTCACACTACCAATCAACGTTTTAAAATAGGTTTACCACTGGCATGTAGATATTTTAAATCAAGATAAGTTACGAAAATTTGCTCTAAGCTTTTTTACAAGTATCACATTAAACGATGAATATGCAGTCCTATTTCACAAAACGTTATCTAATGGACGTTAACAAGTACAATTAAAAATGCATAATATAATCACAAATACGGCCTAACTGTGCAGCATGTGTTCCATGTACCAAACACCGTCCCATCTGGGACTACTAATCACTTTCCTGATGTGCCAATCTAGACTTATCACCTTGTAATTGACGGCGTACTATACTTGTCCGGGAATTCCCAGTAAACATATCTAGAGAACAGGGTTTGGTGAACAAGTTCGTTTTTAGTAATTCATACTCATGCCGTTACATCACTATATAATCGGACAAGTTAAGGGATTGGGCCAACTAAACAAACAGGAACTAGTAGAAATAAATGATGACGACAGATGAAAGAAAACAGTTGTAATTTAGATTTAAATTAGAACCGTATGTGGATAGTTTCTCACGTGTTATGTCAGTTCCTATCTGATTTATGGCCTACTGTAGGGTGGAGGGTGGACCAGCCCAGCTTAGGAGCAAACAAATTGTTTCTGGGCACACAGAGGAAGGTTGTGGAGGCGGATGCCGATTACCTCAGCCATGGCTAGTGAGCGATATTTTTCCGGTCTTGACTATCGACCCCAACCCTTATACAGCAGACAGAAAGCCTCAGTCACGTTTACTGTGTGATTAGCGTGAATAGGTAGTGAAACGACAGCGCTGGCGAATGATTTATCTGCTCCAATGTTTAACCATAAAGATTGGCGTTCGCGGATGCGTTCAGACAAATGCCTGGTCATGAGGCCGATATAAGTTGTTCCACAGGGACAAATGAATGAACAAACACAAAATGAGGCTGCAGAATCGGGCACTTTGTCCCTTAACCACAAAAACACTACTGGCCGGGATTCGGACAGTACCCGGAGCTTAGCAGCGTATATAGTTTTTCTGATCCCCTCTGACAATTTTCTATACAAAACCCCTGCCAACGTATCACTATTGAATAGCAAAGAGACGCATACTGGTTTTTTCGCCACAAATTTCCTTGCAATTTCCACTTCCATTTGCATCATCTCAACCGATCCGGGTAGCTGTTTTGGATGAAGGTTCTTTGCACCGTCTGCAATTCTTCTTCAACGGTGTTTTTCGGGTATATTCTTCTTGCTGTGTTCGTGAGGCGTTGAATTAGGCTCTTTTTAATTTTGAGAGGCACAAAGCTGTGGAAGTGAATGCATTTCCATTTCACGTCGCCTTTCTGTGTACTGACCAGCTGAATGAGCCGTCTTCACGGCGACTCATCCCAACGTCGAGGAAGTCGTTTGTATTGTATGACTGTGTTTCTGTTACGAATCGTAAGTTTGCATGAGCTGAGTTAAAGCTGTCTGGTAGTTTGCTTATGTAGTCTGATGAATTCATTACACATGAAATGTCATCTACATAGCGCTTGTATGCAAAACAGTTTTGGATTGAAGAGCCTGATAGGCCATTTTCTAACTTCGTCATAAAGGCATCAGCAATTACTGGTCCGAGTGGGGAGCCCATGGTTACTTTATGCTCTTGGCGATAAATCTGATTGTCAAACTTGAACTGAATGTTTTACGCGCAGCAAACAGTAACTGTTCCGGATATTCCAAGAGGATGCCTGTCTCGGTCCTTTGCTTTTAATTTAGTCACATAGATGATCTACGGTTTTACCTATTCGGACGCTGGTGAGAAGCAAATTGGCGTCTAACGAAAAATTCCGTCGACCTCTTGCGTTTAGGACTTTCACACAGTTTAGTAATTCAAAAATGTTTTTGAAGGTGCGCTTTGACGTAGCCCGTCTTACCGGTTTCACCAACATTGTCAGTCATTAGGTCACTGCATGGTACGGTGAATTGCACAAGTCGAGCATAGGTCTTAGGGTGACTCCATTTTTATGCGTTTTTGGCAATTCGTGCAATCTGGGAGTGGTTGTTCCCATATTTTCGAGAACTATCGGCATTAACAAACTCAACTCGTTCTTTATTGTTGATAGGTTTCATTGTATTATCAGATTTGCTGTCTCACAACATTCGTCACAGAAGAAACAGTGCTTACTGGGATCAGATCTCATGAACACATTCTCTGTCTGAAATATTTCATTCCACGCCATTTCAGCCTGCCAATCATCACTTAGTATTTCTTACACATCGCTGGTTATTATTATCTGTTAATGTTCACACTGATGAGGTCACTGCTTACTGAACGTCCATGTCAAGGCGAGTGCTGGGTTGCATGAAAGCCTTTTTGGGGTCAAATACCAAAGGCTGGTTTATCATGAACTGGGCAGTGAGTCGGCTACCAGTTTGTGCACGTGAGCAACCATCTGTTAGTCAGCTCACCACTAAACGGTTCGCATGAGAAAAAATATGACCCCACTAACCGGTTCACGGGAACAAACAGCAGTGCTAATGAGATTGAAGCCAAGCCAAAATTAATGCATAGTGTATCGTCATCAAGTCATGCTTCCGGTTCCTGGACTGCGACAATAAAAGAACAGCGACACAGTGAACCGTGTGATAATGTTATGAAGATTGTAAAACCGGTGCCTTAGAAACAAAATTCCACTGTTATTTCAAGTGTTGAAATGTTTTGGAATTATTCGGATGATAAAACCTACCGTTTGTAGCAGAATCAAGTGTCAGATTGCAATATGTGAACATGTACGCTAAGTATGAGAGTTGGAGAGAGGGGTAGATGCTGTCAAACCAAGCCCCCGAGCAATATTCATCCATGAAGAACGAGCTAGTATCTAGATCAACAGAATGAGGAGCTTTCTTAAACCATTAGTCTAACAAAAGCACCTGATTTTTGTTCACCATCACTTTGTTTCACGTTAACATGAAAATTTGTTCTTTAGAAAGTCATGAAGTAGCTCACATTTTTGGGTATTGTCTTGATTTACCGAACAAAGAGCAGGTTTTTCCTGAAGTAAAGAGTTGCAAATAAAAACCAAATTAGGACCGCAAGGAAATGTTTCATACACACTAGTAAGAGTTTCACTATTCTCATTTCTTTTTCCTTGAACAGTACTTTTTTCTTCGTGCGTTTTACCATCAGTATAGGTTGCAAACCACAAGAACGTATATGATTATTATCGAGATTTTAGCTCGCATTCCCAGGCGTATTCCACCTTTCTCTGGTAATGGAAACTTATTTAAGGCAACGGGTACTGAATGTCTGCAAGTGGACACTGTTCTTGCTAAAATTTTGATAATAGGGTTCCGGACCTACAAGGACGATGGGATTCCTAATCGGATTATGTGAATACGAAATATTCCTTTAGTGATAACAATTAAGGATCTTCACAAAGTTTGTCAGTCGTCCTTTGTTGCTAGGCGTTTGCTGTGTCAATCGTTTAAGTTATAACCCCGCCAATTATTGTTCATGCGGTTTTCGTGAACATTTTTCAATGCATAGCACTAGTACACCTTTTACGAGATCGCGAACGCATTTTAGAGGTCACAAATTACAAAAGCCTGTCAACAGTTTAACAGGTAAGAGGCGCTGGTAACCCAAAATCGGTACCGAACGAAACGCAAACATGTAAAAGGTCGCAGTGCATGTTGGTCTCTAGTCCGACTCTGTAATCCGCCTCCTTGAAGAACCTGAGTGAATGCGAATGAAAAATGGAAAGACCCTACCAACAAAGAAACCCCTTTTTCCAGACTCATCTGTATGCCTCAACGACGGGAGCTATTTAAAAAGTCCTGCCCTCTTTGTGAATCGAGTTTATCTTATCTGTTTCCTAATATGTGTGAATTCTGTTCATCTTGGCCTTAGGAAACGATGAGGAATTAAGACATCCAAGTTTAATCGAAAAAGGAAATTAATTATTGAGTTATAAAAGAAGGAGGCTTAAAACTCCACGATTGGTCAAAATAGTTCGCCGATGACTCTTTTCTCCAATCTACGTCGTTCTTCATATAACACAGTTATGTATACCAAAATTAGCCATTCTCCGTTAAGAAACATTTCTTTCTCACTTCAACGATTAAAGATTAGCGCTGTTCGAGTCGTTTGTTTGACAGAATGCGATTACACTGATTATATTACAAATTATTTCTGTAATTTCATGTGTCGTTGGGTTCTTCAAACAAGATGCGTTCATAACGAATTATATCAACTAACAACCTTGGTTGTAGTTGTTGTTATTTTAATAATCTTAAGTAGTTCAAGTGTTTTAGCTACTGTTTCATATTACCAACCCAAACACCGGCTGTTTGTGAACTGAGAACTTACAATCCAGAAAAAGTTAAAAAGGTTAAAGTGCTTCATGAAATACCATAATAGTTAGACAGTTCTTGTTATTCTTATGAACACTGCATTCGGTCGATGTGGTATGAAAACACCGTGCAGTGTAGTTGCCAACGACGCATCAGGAAATTAATTTATTTTAGCACGAATTCGCATGTGTCACAACAATTTCTGCCAAGAAGCACACTCCACATGACAGACTCGGTGAATAACCAGCAGCTACTTCTGATCCATGAAGTAATCAACAATTAGCTGTTCTTCAAATAGTTGATAATTTTGGATCATAGTGCAAAACCTCACCATCACTAATCCTATCCACCAACGGCCATCAGTTTATTCCCCTGTAATATCCAGTGCACTTGTGAAGCAAAAATTCTTTTGTACTGTCGGCTTATTATCAGTGTTTTCTGAATGTCCTACAGCGGAAAGGAAGAACGTAAATGAGTAATGAACCACTTTCGTCGTTCTAAAAGCCTCCATCACATTTGTGAGCTGGTATTTGACAATCATTACAAGCTACAATCGTATAAAAAAGTGCTTTCAGTTCTGATTGCATACGTATTACAAGTGTGAGTAGCATTAATAAATGCAAAGCTATTAAATCGCTTCCGATGTTCTCCGGATGTCACCTTCTCCATATAAGGAGCAGCTTAACGTGGAAATTACCAAAAGCTTTTGTCGAACACTGGTCTATTTCATAGGTTTGTCAATATTTGCGTACACAAATATTGGATCAACAGAATAGCTGGTAAATGAAAAAATCGGAAATCACAATCTGTTCCTGTTAGCCCATGATATTGTGCAAAATTTATCCTACGAAATATATACACGGATACAAATATGCACGTACTTTGTATCTTCTATCAAACAGAATGAAAGACTTTCCGTAATTTTCCATCAACGCATTTACCGATAATTTTTTTCGTTGAAATGGAATAATATTTAGCACAATCTACGGATGTTCCATTCACTCTAACTGAAGTACATTAATTTCCACATCGACCGTAAATGTATTCCGACTGAGTGGAATTTTTGAAATTAAACATTGTATCACAGTTTCATTTTCTAGTGTCATATTTCACAAGGAACAGCGGAGAATTAAACGTATTGTTAGTAGGAATTTGCAGCAGTTTGTGAAAGCTGATTGACTTATAAGACAAGATAGTAAAATGACAACCGCAATTGTTTACCACGCCTACGTCTTAGATAAAACCGTATATTACGCCCTGGAAGAATTTCTAGCTCGAACGAAATGTTTTTATTGACTTCGTTCGTAACTCGGTTTTCAATGAGTAAAAACGATAACATCATTTGGCGGTAGATATCACAGTATTGTCAACTTATACAAAGTAAATAAGGTTTTCATTGAATATTCAAGCACATATGTTCGTTTTTCCTTGAGTAGTCCTTACATTTCTAAAACAGAAAACAAGGAATTGCCACCCGGAGGTTTAGCGCAATTTAACGTAATAACGATTATTTTTATACAGACGTAATGGTCTTCACTAATTACCGCACAACGAATATTCTAATTTTCTACCAGCTCACAGTAGATATATGAACTGTGTATTCGCTGGTTATGCACGTAACTGTAGTTACAAGCATGAATAGCGAACACCACGGTAATAATTAACAGCATTTGAGTTTCCTGGACCGCATTCAAATGCACTCCATTCCAACAACCAAAGATAGCTGTACAAATCGATACATTAAGAGAAATTACTTCCGACAGCTTTTCCCAGCAATTTCTCTGGCTCTTATTATACTACTAAAGTAGCACGTCATTGCTGAAATCCGGACAACAATCATGCACCATTATTACCTCTTGTGAGTGCGGCGGCAGTTCCAAAAGGAAGCAAATCATGAGTTCATTGGTTGCTGGTAATCTTAAAAAAGACACCACCAAAGTGCACATGTGTTCCTAAGGCACTATGACACCAGCGGTAGACAACTGAAGAGTCAGACACTAGCCCCGGAGTAGGTAACCGAGGAATAAAGTTTTCTGAGTATGTAAATAGCTCGCAACTTTTTACGCTACTCGTGCTCACAGGGAAGTTAGCCATATTTGAAAAAATGGTTGGTATCAAAAAAAATAGCAACTACTTAATTATACAGAAAATGGTGTTTATATTGTACAAAATAGGTTCTTGTTTATTGCTTCGTCCTACCTCTTCCCCCAAAACACTTTTATGATCTTCCTCCAGTTCATTCGTGGGCGTTGAATAGTTCCTAGAACAGTTTCTGTTGTTTGCATTATAATGAATTTGGCTATGGTGATGAACTCATGGTCGTGATCCGTCTGCAGCTGATGCCCCGTACCGACGGAACATAAAATTGTTACACAGAACTAGAATGTGTATTTCAATTAGCTTACCCAGAATTCTAACTTGAGACCACAAACGTTGGTGTATTGGGCGCACCCAACGCTATTCCAATGTGTTTCTATGGATTCATTCAAAGCTCCGGTGATATATAAACCAACTCCATCCCGACACAGTTAGCAAAGAGTTGGGTATGCTTCTTGTTTTCATACAGCATTCACGCGAAAAATCAAATGAACAATAAGTAAAAGACAAGAGTTGGTAAGGTGATAACTTCTGAAATAAATATTGCTTCCCAATTACCTAATTAGGCTAACAGACATGTCAGCACTCATACTAAAACTAAGTTTCCTCGGAATTAAACCGACTAAGATAAGCAACAAGGAAAATAAGGACATACAACTAATCAAATCACCAATGATCTGGTAAATCCACATATACACGAGAAAGCCTACTTCAGCAGCATCACGAAACTCACCAGTGGGCAGTGAACGCAGCTAGGCAGTACGGCACCGTCTGGTCACAAGAACAGTCATTAATACAAGCGGCCTAAGTCGTGGCATAATTTCTCCTCACGAATTTGCACAGAAAGTTGTATATTTATATTACTTATTAAATTTCATGACGAACTGCGTCATTCTTCTGAAAGATATGACTGATGTACACCGTCCCAAAGTTCCTTTGGGAAGCGCGCAACAGCAATGGGAATTGTGCCACCTGAGCTAGTGTGGGACTGATAAGCTATAGCTATAGCTACAGCTTATCAGCCCAAAAGAACGCATTTATTAGAAAAATAGTTTCTTGAAGAGCTGTTTTGAGACTATTCTAATAATGCGGCATTAGTTAGAGATCTTCGCCTGCTACTTTAAGGATGGTCCACAACATGGAAGTATACCTTTTCCTCTTTGTGAAATGCTACAGCTTACGAGGATGTTTAACAAGATACAAAGCGTAGATTTTGTCAGGTAATTTTGAAGATATTTATAAATCATCTTTTTCTCTCAAACAGCAGTTTAAAAAAGTTCATGAAGTTATATCCGAAGATGAAATAATTTAGTATAGAGTAATAGAATTTAAAAGAAAGAACCGATAAACCAAGTGTAAACATTGCAGAAAGGATTCAGTTCTTCTCTCACCGGATAGCCAACAAGTGGAACAAGTTACCACTACCGCTGGTGATAGCACCCTCGGTCGCTGCTTTCAAACACAAGCTAGGTGCCTGCTGGGTAGAAACCTTCCCCGACCAAGAGCAACCATTACTAATTAAATTTTCCTCTCATACCTATTTTCTTGACCTCAAATAATGCACACACACACACACACACACACACACACACACACACACACACACCTAGTTTACGGCCTTCCATTATATCTGTAACTTTCCAAAGCCTTCTACATCACCATCAGTTTTCATCACTTCTTTTCACTACTTTAGGATTCGGGTACCCCTCACTTGGGGATGGCAACGAGTTAAGTTGCTAAACCTATTACTTCTCGAGATCATTTGGTCGAAGTGAACTGCTATTCCCGAGTGTGAAACTGCTTTGTCTCCTCTTCCACAACCGTTATACAATCACCAAATTGTACGGAATACCTGAGTTTGAAGCACAGCGGGAACCCCCGGAGTTCATAGTGCAACGAACTGAACGTTTGTTGGCTCCGGTCACAATTCCTGTAACTTGCCCTGACCTGTAGGCCGTTGCATTCTCGGTACTTTCAAAAATAGCCAGAAGAGGTTCATGAGATGTTTCAAATGGGATTATTTTCGGACTGAAGCGAAAACACTGTGCGGACTGCGGAGCATTTAGTCCCAAAACAGATTGTTAGGGGACCCTAAGACGTGGAAGTATATTTGTATTTGTGTAAAACTTAATTGTTTATAAAGACTTCCGGTACTTATTAATATGTGGACCGTTCTACATAAGATAAGGGAATGTTTTTTTCTCTAGTGGATATTGATAGTTGACCCAACTAGCGTACCAATCAGAGGACATTGATGAACAAACTCCGGACAGGTTCATTGAAATTCATGGGTTCTGTTAAAGGGGTCAAGCCCAGCAGCTACCCGGAGTAGAGCTGGGCAATGTACTGTTTGGTGAGGAAATAATGTAGTACGTTTCATTGAAGTTCAAAAATGGTGGGCATAAGACACTGGGTTCTGGATGGTTTTACAAATAACATCTAGGGTGTTCCGAAAGGAACTATTTTGGGACCATGTTGCTGACTGGGCGAAAACCTGTACAGCATATACACTTGGTAATTTTCTCATCACGATAACAGCTTAATTCATAAACGTTACAACAGCTTTTTTTAATTGTAAACCATATAAGCAAAAATTCAACTAACGGCACTGGGTGTGAACGATCATTTTTATTTCACTCAGGTAGTTCAACTACGTCCAAAAATTCCCAGTTAGGCAGAGTGATTATAATACTTTTGATAGTATGAAACGTTATATATATATATATATATATATATATATATATATATATATATATATATATATATATATATATATATATATATAATATGATTCATCATGCAACTTGAACGCTCAACTCACCATTGAAAACCATGGAAGCACTGTACAGCTGTTTCATCCTTGTTGGGAATCATCAGCAGTGCATGATGAATCATATTATATATAAATCTAATCTCCTACTACTCAATTGTGTATATATATATATATATATATATATATATATATATCATACGTATATATACTGTTGATAAGAGTTTTAGTTTGAATGAAATGTTCTTTTGTTCCCAAGCGTTTTCCAGCCTCGAACTATTAGCCGGATCAAAGATGCCGTTCTTTTGTATCACGGTCTTCAGTCATCTGAATTGGATGATGATATCAACGTTGTCAAGAGTATCTAATTTTTCCGCGTCAAGAAAGGAACATGGAACATAAAGGAAAGTAAATTAGTTTATAATAAAAATAAATGACTGCGTATGAACCCGGTCAAGTTTTCCAGGGAACAGAAAATGCATCTGCAAGGATTGCAAGTACCTTCGTCTGTATGACGTCAAACGGCAGAATTTCGAAACAAGTCAGCCTCACACGTATTGTCAAAAATCCATAAGCATCAGGGTTTTTCTAAATAATTAATCTTCAGTATGCAAGGTTGTACCCGGGTAAAATTTTTTCCAGGTTACATGAGAAACTTGCGACAACTTTTTTCACACACACGGAGAACCAATTTCCAACCTTATTCAAATCACGGCTTTTAGCAAAAAATTGTGAATTTTAGATCACTGAATTTTCTAGCGATTTTGCTACTGTAAAAATGTTATCACAAACGGGTAGATTAATCCACGGCCATGAGATGTACAGCCTCGTGCGAGACATGACTTGGCGCATCCTCCTATAGTAAAGCAGTTTTTCTAGAAAAAAAATCTGTTCTAATAGCCTGTGTATTTTATAGTGGCTCACAAAACCGTTACTCGTGAAGGCAATTTCTGAAAGAACTTCAATGATTCTTATGTCACAAAATGCATCACACCATTTGATAAAAAAGCTGCAATAAATCACAATAAATCTTTCAGTGCAGCGCTGCCAAAGGTACCACGAACAATGCAGAATTCACCGTGATCAACAAACAAAAGTTTCGAATCCGTCAGACCAATGATTTAATATTGACAAATTTTTCTTTCAAAATTCACGATCTGAATGGGACTAAGAATTAGTTCTTGGTGTGTAAGTAATGTTATCGCATGTTTCCCGTGTAACTTTGGTATGTCTACGCAAAGCGAACTCTTGTGTGTTGGAGATTAATTATTTAGAAAAACCTTGATGTTTAAAGAATTTCGACGATAGCTGTTTTCTGTTGCGGACAGGATCCACTTTACCACAAGCCGCAACTTATCGTTGTTAGTTTGTGTTGTCATCCTCGAATAATTTCGGTGAGAATCAACATCTGTAGGGTGATGCTAGCAAAAAGCCACGTTCATCCATTGCCTTTTATGGCTAACGCAAATTTTGCGCGCACTCTTCTCACTTTAAGCGAGCCACAGTTGACGTCATCAACAGGTGACGTAGCACATTCCCGGTACAGCCTCACTAAGTGGTTCCAGAAACGTTCATTATTTTTTCCTGCTAAATAAAAATACAGTAAAAAAATATTTATTGCTTGCTTTAGTAGTTCTCTCCTTCTAGATGCATATTTATAAAATTGGAATTTTCAAAACTGTTCACGGCACAGTGATTTTGTACTGGACAGGTGCTGCCGAAGTGTGGAAATGTTGCTTTCCAGTTCTGAAATATCTTTCTTAATGGCTATTATTGCAGCTTTGACGTATGTTCAATGATCTTGAAATGCTGTGCTAGTCAAAAAGTTTTATTCGCAGTTTCTGTTCTTGCTTTGAAGAACCGGCTGCACATGTTCATTGCATTTAGGTTGTGTTACTTCTCCTGTATGGGATGTTCTAGTGCGTAGGCATTTTTTGCCACACATACCAGACTTATTGATGTCATTTTATGACCAGGCTAAAGGTTGGAGTAAACTATCAAGATCAGACTGCGGATTTAAACCTAGATAAATCGTAAAAAAGATTTTATTGATGCAACTTACCCTATGAAAGTTGAAGTACATGGGTAATAGCTAACGTCTTCAGCAATGTGTGCTGCAAACACATGGTCACGGCCTCCAAAGAGGGTGACTTAGTGGACTACGCACAAGATCTGTGCCGGACTTGGACACACTCACCTCGCTTTTACGCCCTGAAGAAACAACTGGTTTACTACGAACAGACCACCTTCAGATTTAAAGAAAACACGGTGGACGCCAAACAAAATGTTCAGCTGAGAGTGTTGCTTCTGGTTAGACCACGTCAGACAGCTCAACCAATAAACATTGCGATTTCACACTGTACTGCTAATGACCTTGAAAAATGTTGGGAAAATGTTAGCCAGTTGTTTTCGTACCAACGGATTTGTGCACTTCGACTTGGTGCTACCTTAATCTGGTCATTGGCGAACGACCTTCTTGCACTAGGTGCTCAGAACCAGATGCGGCTAGATTAGATCGGCAGTGAGAAAAATGTCAAATTCTGGATAGGCATTTTGTGCGGAAATAAAACACACAATGATCCATATATTGATATAAGATTGGAATTCTGAATGATAATGTTCCCGAAATTTGAGTAACTTACAAGAACCACCAGTGAACAGCAAGTGCCCCGCTAACTTCTAATCCCTTTCAAGTTATCAAACTGTTTATCTAATAACGAAGTCGTTAAAACAGCATCCGCGCACTTCCCTTTTCCGATACCTGATGCGTTATAGAATTTGGATTGAATAAATACTTAGGTAGCACAAAATGACCACTGAGAGGTCAAACTCTAGCCAGAAACGGGCTAGAAAAGTACGAATTTTGGAAGCTTTTGTCACTTTGTGAATACAGAAAAAGGAAGCAGTTTTGCAATCTTGATAACTACCACGTCTGAAGAAAATCCTACTAGCGATTAAAATCTGATAAGAACAAAACAGATGTTAGGCAATTTCATGTCAGGTGTCTCAGCCAAACTGGGCAATCTCTTTGGACGTGCCTTATGTGTAGTCTAACCTCAAGAAAAGGACTTACAGAACCAACGGAACATAACAGGTCAGTCAACTGATCACAGTACTGCTTGGGTCTCTAAGTCGAACAGATATTTGGTCTATCTTTTAAATCTTCCGAACAGCGGACAATTTACTGCAGAATACTGTACTAAGCACCCGGAAAATATGTTATCTAACCAGTGGACCATTCGCAAACGGCTACACATTTCTAGTTTCCTTCATAGATGGGTCTGCTTGTCCTCTCTGTTGAGATGTTCCACAATGTTTGGCACAGTATGAAAACGGGAGTCAGAAAAGCGATTCTCTATGGTCTATTTGAACAAGAAAACAACCGGGTGCAGATGATTCAGAAAGGAGTGGATAGTGTGAAAAATCTGTTTATTTGTGTGGTACACTTACGCAAGCAGTGTATCAACATTTCAGCCATTACACACGAAAACAAAACACGAAATATAAGCAAGATGTCACGAATGACGAAATATGTCTAGTGTTTCAATAAGTGAGAAAACTAAGTTAGTTGTCAAGTTTGGTCAGTAACTCAGCTTTTATCCACCCCGTATTGGTCTGAATCCAGGCAAGATAAGGCAAATTTATTCTAGAGAAAAGTGGTGGAGTGCAGAACAACGGGTTGATGCATGAGAACGGAAAAAGGACGAGCGTGTGTGGAACGGAAGAGTGCAGAAAAAAAACAAAGACGAGCATCCGTTACAGAAGATAGATTTTTCCCGTTTTGCACAGACAGAGTACAAAACACTAGGAGCAGGATTTGTACGAAGATTTACAGGATCTGGACACTGATTTGAATTTGGTACAGTAACGGGATCGACAACGTGAAGTTAAGAGTACGGTAATGGGTCGTTGAGTTAGATTTAAAAGTCTAGTTATTAGTCTAAGCTAGTTACGATAGCTGAAACGTGTCATGCCCGTAACTGCCTAACCACTTTTCTATCAGAAATATAAACTTAATTATACTGGTGCGCATGATACTCTATATTGAGTAGACATGGTACTTAGATAAGGACCTGTTGGTCAGAATAATTGAACTCCAGTGGTAGTAGCACAATTTGAACATCCTCAAATACGCTTGATGAATACGATGATACCGAAACGGTCTTGAAGATTATTCACTCAACTTATTGTGACTCCGAATGCAAAATTGGTGAAACTCTTGGGATGAACTTTACTTGTTGTTGTGCTCAGAAATCAGTAGACATGCAGATCACAAAGTGCGGGAAAACCGTTCGCTGACTCACGCTCGGGCAACTGCGGAAAATTGTGCAAGCGCAAGCTGTTCACGCAATCGGCGCGACCGAGCAAGGCCGTCTTATGCACAGCGAAATGAGATTGGAGGAATGGTGCGGTTGGGTGCCAGGTATGTAGATGTGACTAATCGGGGCAGCGAATCAGCATGAGCCAATGGACTGTCCGAAAATGTGCGTACGTGTGAGACTGTCTGCGTACGTGACTACTTGAACCGACAAAACACCTGTGAATAACGGACCAACCTGGATCAGCTCTGGTTTCGTAACTCAAAAGTACTAGGATGCTTGTCATTTCGCTGAATAAGGAGTATGCTTCAAACTCAAGGAAGCATGCAAGATGATTGCCAGGCGGTCTTGTATTGTTAGCTTTCAACGAATGTTCTTTTTTGCATTATCTTTTAATTGCGTCATGAGGAAAAAGTAGAAAAATGGGAGCTGTACACCACTTTTGCCCCTACAGTTTAGGCTATATCATGAATTAGTATTTTAGTCATCGTTGTCGTTTGAATCATTGATGTGTAAATATCACAACTGCATTGAACACGTTTGTACGACAAAAGGCGTACATTTAAGTCAACAACAAAAAACAATTTTCATAATTAAAATGAAAGTTAAGGAATGTCGGGGATAAAACAGCTCATGAGAAAGGTCCAACTGGGAGGAACTTACTGAGTACGAGAAAAATCATTTGCGGAAATTGTTTTGCGGCAAAAGCGGAACATACTACGGAAGAACCGAGATAAGTTTGTATGGAGGGAAATGTGTTACAACTTGGGCTGACTAACGAAGCAAAAATGATGGATGAATTAGTTTAAAGAAGGCGCAGAATGTCTATGGGAAATGTCTTGAAGAAAGTTATTACCGGCGTAAATATTTTGATGGCTAGATTTGGCGAAAAAAGCATGTTAAGCTGAGGACTATTTAAATAATTAACTGACTGTATGCTCTTGTGCAAACAAATGACAAGACAATAGTTCATTCGCGTTGGTGCGTCTGAATGAAGATACTTGTGAAGAGAAAGTGTCCGATTTGATATCTAACTTAAGTCGTTTGCGCCGAGGCACTAACGTGGTTCTGTTGCATGATAAGAATTACTCAGTGCTATTCAGTTATATGTGAACAGAGAATAGGGTTTCGGGGGGATCTGTAAATTGCAAAAGAAACCATTCCGAGTGTGTATAATTCATCACTGGTTACTCCTAGTGGGTGGACCCTACTGTTAACGACAACTGCCATGAAGCCTGAAAAGCACTTTGTAAGCCCAAACTCAAATAAGAGTCTACCTGTGGGGAAGGTTAAGGGATTCAATCAATCTTTGATTACTGCAATTTAACCGGAAAATAGTATTGACGTTGATGTTAATTTACAGCACAATATGGCCATGGATGATTTTCCTTCACCAGATATATACGCAGGACAAACACAAATTATTTTGCCTGAATGTTCTCTGTTTCCATCGGCGGTAGAGCTAAAGGAGTCGGGAAACGCGTAGCCTCCAACAATGTTTGACCTCTTCAGAACGTGTTTAATTCCCAAAATCAATGAATAATGATATGGTAAGGTCTCTATTTCCTCGGTACTCAAAAGCCATCCGTCAAGTCTATGTCCCGTTTTATTTATTTGGATAACTCTTAAGTTGTTTCAATACCTTGAACCGATAAACTTTTCCCTAACAAAATTCGGATGCCGTAGCTTGACTCATTAATCTACTGTTTGTGTCAACAGATCGCGTAAGTTGTCGCTAGAACTCGGTTCCTTGATTTCAGCAATCCAATCGTTCGCGTCAGCATATCCAACCTACTCTAGAATCTTACTAATTGCGGAGTAAAATCTGCTAGCTTCCAATTGTTGTGTAATTAGTTTTTCAAAATACAACAGTTAACAGGGCTTCGTGGACTTCCCTCTTCAGAGTTTTGTTCTAAAACCGGCTTTCTATAGGAAGCCACCGTTTCTTCTTTTCACCTATATTTCATCAACGCTTTTTCATAATGACCGACTGTTTGACACATGTACGGATGATGTGATTTTTGGTGCGTCTCATTTCAATGGTAACCTCTACTCAAACGAATAGTAAGCGAACTCGTTTGTTCAGTCTTAACCTGTGAATAAGTCGCTCAAAGTGGTCGGACTTTATTTTTCTTCCACATAAGCGGTAGGCACCAAAATCTACTGGTATTCAGTCGAAAAGAACCAACAAAAGGCGCATACACTGTTAAACATGATCCTGCAAACACCTCGAGGCGATTATCAGTTGTCAGTTCACCTGGTAACATTGAGTTGCTGTGGCTTTATTGAAGTTTTAGAAGTTCTTAACTGTATGTGCCACGAATGAATTATTTCACGACTCCGTTTCACGTAATTAGACGCCGGCTATACGCACGCCGTGTTTTCTACGTTTATTTCATTGCTGAATGCATCAAACTCATCGTCATCTAGATACAGTCAGGTACCCTACCATCAGCTCCCCGTGATTGTCATATCCCAACACCGTAAGGCGTGCTTGAAGTTGTCCTGGCTGACCAACCGCAACTCCTATATCCAGATCCCATACCCGCTGCCAAGTTTTACTATAGGCAGTGCTTACCTCCACCAATGCCTACAATCCTCCACAGTTACCTAACTTGGTAGGTTCATCAGAACCCCTAAGAATGACCGAAATGAACTGTAAATATCCGATGATAAATAATTGATTCATTCAGGCATGCAGATAGCTCTTATTTTGTCCTTATCTGGGCGAATGTGCCATATTATGGATTAAACGTACCTTTAAGGAGTCGATTCTTCAGTCGTTACCGTTCGAACAATATCCAATGTCAGATTTGTCTTTGCTCGGATGTAGTGGCTCCAGCCATATCTAGATTGGGACGGATGTCAGCGAATCCTTAGATAATCCTAAGTTTCGTCAGGGTCTGCTCCTGTATATCGTCCATTACCATCGGTCCTCGGCTGGTAACACAACAACGAAAGTACTCGATAGCGCGTGAACGGAAAGAACTCGAAACGCTGGGGCGGGATAAAGTGTGCATTGGAGGAGTTTCAAAGCGTGCGGACAGCATACACTGGTACAGCAAGCGGTGCCAACAGATTCGGTAATTGTTCCGTCAAGGGAAATTATTCGTGTGCGTGATTCTCATGTTAGTAGCCTAGTGGTCGTATGTTAGTTGCAGCAGATAACCTATGGTCTTGAGCTGGGCATTCTAAGTTAGCAGTTTCTCCTTCACCTACGGAACAGTCTTGAGATCTGAAAAGAAAAAACTTGAATATAATGTAAACAGAAGAACGGATCTCCACCAAAATGGTTTGCCTATTCCACAGCTCCGGCGCCGTAACAATGTGACTGAATTTTCTCAAACAGTATGTAATCCAGATCAAGTTTGCAACAAGAATACACTTTCAAATTTATGTTGTAGGTGGTACGGTGCACATCATTCATACTCGTCAGATCTCGCTTTTGTTGATTCTGAACAGTTCTGTATGGTTCACTCAAAAACCGCCAGCATCCTTCCCGTAAAGGGCCTCTCTAATTTTATAGATATAAAATGCCAAGGGTTATTGCGTCTTAAAAAGTAGGAAATTTTTGACTGGTCAACTTTTGCAAAGGAGGACTTACGGGGCTGGGGACCACTAGATCAGCCTACAGGTGGTTGGAGGAATTAAGCCGCATAACTAGGTCTCGCGGCCAGTTGCGTACTTGCATTCGAGTACTTTCTTCGTCTTCGTTTGCTATATATATATATATATATATATATATATATATATATATATATATAAGCGGAAATCACGAGGACAGAAAGAGCCCGAACACACCTATGTAACTGGCCACGACAACTACTTACGTCCCTTAATGTCTCTATCTGTTGGGGGGGATCTTGTGAGTCCCAACCCGAAAGTCTCACATGTCCTGCTTGACCAAGTCCAACGGTCAAGTTTTGAATACCTCTTCTCCATGCCGTGGACTGACTACTTTGACCTACTTTCCAACCACTACCTGCTTCGTAGAGACGAAGTCTATTGATGGGTATGCGTAACACATGTTCCAGCCACCTTAACCTTTTTGGATTCAGTCGATATTCCACTGACTGACCTCTGGTTCCCAACACCTTACGTCTAACCTCAGCATTGCTTGTACGGTGTTCCCACCATATTCGAGCAATGCTACGGAGACATCGATGCTCAAACACCAACAGTCTTCGTCTGTCTTCTACCCTTATCGGCCATGTTTCTGAGCCATATAGAATAACAGACCTAATCATCGTAGTGTACACTGGACCCCTGATGGACAACCGGATGTCATGCCGATGCCACAGATGACTGAGGTTGGCAAAAGCCAAACGCGCCTTGTGTATACGTGATGCCACTTCATCCGATATCTGTCCACCCGGTGATATGTAACTACCTAGACAACGAAACTTGTCTATTTCAGCTAGAGACCCCTCTGACAAGACAAGGTTTGGTGTAGAGCTAACCCAGTACTTCGGCAGAACTTTACACTTTGAACGTACAAAACATACCCTCAAACAATCGAAATTACAGTTGTTGTGAAAGTTATTTGCACATCATAAATATGACCGAGTAAAAATCAGATTTGATAATCTGGGAATGGTGGTACACATATCCTTGCTTGTTGGCATTCTGAGCACTCTCCGACCCAACACCATTCTTCATGTTCCTGTTGATATTTTGTGCTATGCAAAAAATGACTCATTATTGTTGTTGTTATTGTTTTATGTGTTCTATCCAGTTATATGGGATTTTGTCCCCAGTTGAACTATCAATGTGGAAATTCTTATGGAAAAACTACTGCTGAAATAGCCGCGGTAAGTTGCAATCATCGGAATGACGATTGTAATCTTTCACAGAACCTCTCGTACTATAACGGTCCACAAACACAGGTTAGTTTCGAGTTATTATAGTTTTTTTTTCATGCCATCCTCGATTGCTCTCGTAGAAACCACACCATTTACGCCCCACCGTAAGTGACGATAAAAATGCATCAGTTCGTTCGGTATTTCGAGACGAAGTTCCCGGACGAATGTTGCCCGAATCGACTGGAGACAACAAATATATTGCTGGAATGATACCCGGATATTCCGGTAAACTTCAATTGATGTTTGTTTGAATGATCACTCTCACTTCGCAGGAGATGTTCCTCATTTGGCATTCAAATTTGGTACCACCTACCGTGAAACCACAGATGAGTGTGTTGATGAATTTGTACGGGAATACAAATGTCACGAAGCGAAACGGGAGGAGTTGAGAGAGATTTCCGGACTGTTCCCCACATTACGCGCAGTGTCCAACGATCCTCGTGTGCGTAATCACATGAACATCTGGTCGGATGAACTGCGAAAAAACAACGCCACAGTAAGGCCGATCCGTGGTCCGACTGATCCGCCTATACCTGGTTATCAAGGATTTATTCCCCGCATGCAAACCACCGAGGCCGGATTGGCAAAACGTTATCATGAGGGTGCACATCAAAGTTTGGAAGTGTTTCGTGCACAGACTCAAGGTCATTTCGATCGTCTGGCTCAACCGATTACAAGTATTGATACGTGAGTTATATTCACGTTCAGGTTGACTTCCAATTTGGTTTGAGTAACCCTGAATTGACGTACTCATATATTGATCAACACTTTAGATACAACTACGATAAGAGCAAAAAACAGACAAAAAGATGGGTCTTCAGTCGGGCATAATCACGTACGCTTAAGAAATGGAAAGAACTCACTTGGTACAACCATCTGAGAGTCGAATTTTGCTTCTGTTTACGAATACGCATTCAACAAGACAAATTTCACGCGGCGAACGAGTGATCCAGAACTATATGCTTAATGAATGCCCAATGTCCATTGCGTGCCACGGGAGCTTGCCTATGTTCCTGAGCCCGTTTTTCAGTTGACTTATTTCAATGTCGGTGTGTGTATGGATGTGCCGTCCGCGCGAGGGAACAAAGTCCGCTGGACAAAGAAGTCACTTACTGTATCTATGTTAGCCAAAGACGTCTCTGTGGCTTACCTGAACTTGTCAGACAAAGGAGCCTGATTGCACGAAAAGCTCACAGTCTGATACATACACAGAAAATACTACACAGTCAGACGTGATACGAATCAAAGCATACAAAGCTAACAGACCGAAAGGATTTTGATGGTAAATCTGCCTTAAGAAAGATTACCCGCTGTAACCGAAACGTCGGCTAACTATAACTTTCCACCGACAACCCAGTGTTATTACCAGTACAATTTCTCCTCTTAACATTGCAGAGAAATCAACGAGCGACCACGCCCATTGGTGGAATCTTCAAACTCAGCCGTGTTGCCCATTAAATCACTTGACTTGATATACTTGGTCATATAGACTAGTGTCTCAACCCAATGAACATGTGTACATCGTGGTTTTGAAGCCATAATTTCAGACCACAAACTGGTGGTTCCCCTCTATCTCCCGGTCATGACACAGGCACAGATGAACATAGCTACAAGAGCCTCTTCTGTTCTCGGAGTGAATTGACAACCGGGACCCAGAGACTTGAATTGGTGAATTTACTAACATACCAGTAGATCTGGCATGTTGATGTTTCCGATGACAACTGGATACTTTCTGCCACTCCTTAAAAAATCAAGTGAACCCAGTCTTGGTTAGTCTCTTTTGTGTTCGGAATTAACGGAGACAACAGTACGCCACAAATTGATCAATTAGCGCATGAGCAAGCACGTAATTAAGCAACGTAATCATCTACAGGCAAGCACAAGTAGTATATGCGATCGGCCAATCAGGGCCGCTCAGCAGCAATGAACCAGCAAGCGAGTTTGGCTCAATGCCGAAGTCTGATTGGTTGGAGCAAACCGTCCGTGGTATGGACGAAGTCACAGTGGTGTGTGTGACAGTAGTTGGCATCGTCTGACCGATCAGTACGCTTACCAGCATGGCAATGACGCAGCTTGTGATTCAGTCAATAGCAGTACTACACAAGCCTTCATACGATGTGAATTTAACTTCCTTCTCAGGGATACTTGCAGGGGAACACATTTGGAGTGAATCAGTTCACTTATTACAACCAGCAATCTTCATTTATATGTTTCGATCTTGGTTAGTACGTTGCAGCACCGTCCTGTCAACAGTGAAACGAGTCCGAGCATCCTGAAGAAACAAACAGAAAGAAGATATAAGTGGAAATCATGAAGGCGAAGAAAGAGCACAAAAGTAATTACACCTGTTACCACGACGTCCAACCAAGTCACCTAATGCTACCAATCATCCAGTAGGCGTACTCCACCCCGGGGGCCTAACACATTCTACTTGTTTAAGTTCACTGGTTATAGTTTTCTTGCCTTTTGCCATTTCATAAACAGACCATCTCTAACGTCCCTCTAGCTGCTTCGGACAACAATGTACACCAAGGAGCCCTATTTGTGGGCGTGCGTAACATTTATGTCAATCACCTTGACCCGCTTAAATTAGGCGGCTGTTGCAAAGACTAACCTCGGGGTACCGAAATCCCAGGCCTAAACTCAATCATAGATCTTTCAGGAACCACAAATGATTTAGACCTGACCTGGAATCGAATCGCATCATACATCATCGGTCTTCTATAGTTCGAGCAACTACCAACGTCATTCCAATTTCAGCTGCACTCTTTCAAATTCTTTCACTGACAAATGAATAGTAGCGTTAATGTTGATAAACAGAGAGAGTAGGGGAAAAAATCCGACTAACGAATGCTACCACAAACGGATTCTTCCAAAGTAAACGGTATCGCAAAACTGCCTTTGTAATCATAATTTGAAAGCCCCAATCGGGGCCAAACTGGAACTGATCCGGATAATTCGAAGAGATCTCCATGACATTCGGATCCACAGCGTTGGATCGGAAAGCCTAGACGCTCACATTCTTGCACCGCAGGGTTGGAATGCGACGGCATCTAGGGGAACTCTAGAGAGTGTACACATAAGGAACAATCTTATTCAAACAGACTACAACATCTGATGTATATAAGGATCGTTTTTTGTATGCCTTCGGACAAGTTTTATGAAAATACATTTTACCGATGGAAAGCACTCTTTATGTATTCTATTCTCGTTATCGCTTTCTAACTCAACAAAGGAACAGAGCAGTTCAACGGACGACATTGTTTCCGTCTTGCGCGTCTTGGACTGGCTATTCCGATTATTCAGACATTTGAACACTAACAGCTTTCACAAAAGTTGTACGTGGAGAAACTCTGTTCTGAACGAAATATGGAAATTAAATATAATCCAATAAGCACAGTTGATGATAGTTAAACAATTATTTTAGTACTAAACCTCCACCAAGACGGCTAAAAAATATGCGTCCAGTATGTTCCGTAGAGGCCTCATCGATGAAGAGAAGGAAAGTTGAATAATATTTAAGCAACAGCCCGTCGAGGTGGACAATGTAGTTAGATGGAGGAACAGAAGACACACATACGCGCAAAGCAATAATCGGTTACGGAAGCAGAAAAGTATTCCTCCTAGAGCCCGTGAGTCAATTCAGAATAGTGGTGGTCATGTTTTTGCCAAGTTCACTACCGGTCCTGGCCTGCTGGAGGTCCTTTTAGTTCACCAGTCCAAACGTTGGAGTCGGCACTGTCAACTATCTTCGACATTACCGTGAACCCATGAAACTATGACGTCTTTCCACGGTGCATATATACGTGAATATGTTCATGTTGCACATCGGAATGGCGCTAGGAATAAGTAATACAATGGAAGCACTCAATAAAGCTTCAACCAAGAACCGGAATTTCTCCAAGAAATAGAACACGGAATAACGGAGCCGAATCCAAACTGCACCCAGCTGACTGTAACAGTACAAAGCATCCGTAATACGGTTAAGCAGACAAGTATTTAGTTCATTTGCTATCATTACATCTTCCAAAGCTTAAATGAAGTACAGGACTTGTGTAATTTTGCGGTTCTTTGCTATACAATCTTTCAAACCTTCGAACTTGTTCTGCTTAATCATTGCTGTTCAGCTCACTTCACCCTGAAAGAACAGTAACCATGCCCGGGGTGGGGTGGTTCTGGTTGCTGTCTGTCACCAAGACCCTCACTCCGGAATCAAAATGATCAAAGGGATGAAAACCATGGTGAGCGAATTACCGGTAATAAAGTCGAGTAGTCTCGTCCACCCAGAAATCTACAATGGCCCATGGGAAAAACCTTAATCTCTTAATGCGTGGGTACCACCCTTTTAGCGTACGAGATGTTTAGATTAGGAGTATAAAGTAAACATAAGAATAGGAAACAGCAGAATTAACCATAAAATACATCCTAATAAGATAGAAATATTTCTATCATTTTATTCGAAAGAACTTCACTCGGCTAGCACATTCAAACAACGTACCACTACCACAATGCCGTAACTCTATAGCTTACACAGACCATAATAGTAATATACAAATTCAACTAACGAGGTTCACTTAAATTTTGTTTATCCTAAGAAAGAACCACATCAGGTGTGAAGTGCACTTTTAGGTTTGACTTCTAATTTGTACTACTCCGCTTTCGTATTCTCTTATCTCACCAGGAGCCCGATCGTAGATAGTAAACCGCCACAAATACCCAGTGATAAGTACGTGTCCTCACGCATTTTCCGGAAGGAAGGCATGATTCCGGACTATAACGGTCACGTGCACGGTAAGTTTATTTATTTGTCTGTGCTTTCAGCATCTTGTTAATTTGTTAGCTGTGTAATTCGATTGGATATTGACTGATCTGCGAATTAGGGCTTTGCTGTTCGGTCGTTTGTAGATCCATTTATTTCCAGATATTACAGAAAACATCGAAGTAGTGCATTTTTCATTACGAAATCGTCTCATTGATTAACCCCTATGGTCTCATTCTCGGATAGAGTAACTTATGAAAGATTTCGCCATTTCTTCCTATTCTGATAATATATCTCCTCTCTTTCTCGTGTAGGATTGAAATTCCAAGTAGGCAAAAACTTTGGGAATATCACACGTGATCTGGAAGTATGCGCTCATCCATTCCCAAGCTACGGGGATTATGTGCGTGAAAAAGATCTGGCCAGTAAATATGTACGACAGTGAACGGGGCCGCAGTTGGTGCGCCACATCAGAACAGATACTTGCCAATGAATTGTGATATACCAACAAATTTGAGCATTACTTCTCACCATTCTAACTACTGTGTTTACTTATACCACACACAATTGCGCCACACTGTTCAAATTTGAACTGGCCACATAGATTCAGAAAACAGACGTCTACTGGACACTTTTGATTTGGATCGAATACCTACGTGGTTTGATCCATTTATTTTATTTACTTCCAATTATTTTTATTTGACTGTATTTGTACCATCATTGTTATTATTCTTATTATCATCATTACTGATACGACTATTCCAGATTATCTTGAACTTTTGTTGTGGGCCAACTGCATGGCAACTTTCGTGTCTTCCTTCAAGTTGACTTGAATTGACACTGGTGGAAAGCCATATTAGATTACAAAAATGATATATCCTACTTGGCCGTTATTCCGGCATATTCAGTTGTCAATTCATCGGATGCCTTATTTTCTCACCATAGGTTCTCCGACATGAACAAGTCTTCTCATTAGAGTTCGTCAATAAACTATGCGTAATGTGCTACCGTATGAATTTGCTCGTGTCTGACGATCGCGATGGAGTTCGGTACCCGAACTTCACACATAAGGCAGATGTATTTGAAATTGTGTCCGACTTAATCGGAAATAATATGGCCCATTTTCAGTTTTCGTGTTCCGTTTTGTCTGTACAACTCCAGCACTGTTCACCAGTGATAGGTATCAGTACAGAACTCTTCCATTTCAGACAATCAGATCCGATCTGGAACCAGATTGGTAGAAATTGGGGGACTGTTTTGAGGCAAAGAGCCAATCGAATATTCAGAATGTCATCTCGCTGTAACCATTGGTTATTAGTACACAAAAACCATACTGATGGATGTTGGGTCCTAATAGCTTAAATAAGGATTTGATTCTTGAAACTGAGTAACAAAGATAAATAAATAAATCTTCTCGGGAATACACATCCCAATTTCGCGGTTATTTCGGCTCATCAGGTATGGGTACCTGGTGCTTTTTGGTCCACTCATCAGTCTGTCCAATAGGTCCGATGATAGTCCATGGCGGCTTCTGATTTTTGGCTATGGGCAATTGTTTCACTATTAAAAATTGGAATTCGACCGATATGGGCTTTCATCGGACTTACTGTACACTCCGTCGGTGTTTTATCCACGGTGCATCAGGAGCGTGAGTGGATGCTCTTCACTGAAAAATTCACTAGGAAACTACAACTTTGATGCACTGATAGTTCTTTGTGGATCAGTTACAGTTACCCTATAGAACGATAACAACGTGGTCGTTAATTGAAATATTGAAATTATATAGGCGGATAAGTCTTCCTGTAATATGAACGCCCAATTAATTCTTGATAGATCGTATAGGCATCGTGCATACATCGATTCCAGTAAAGGACTCAGTCCCGGCGTGCTAGTTTAAGAGTCTCAGTTGGTGATATTCACGTTATTCAGTACGAGAATTCGGATACCCTGTTAAATTCATTGAACGATTCCCTAAACAGAAGCCATCGAAGAGGGAAATCTGCATCGTTCCTAAGAAGGGATTATCACTCTTCCCTTTCGTAAATGACGGATGTAATGAGCTCTTTACGAAACGAATTTCAAAGGCCATTCAAGTTAAGTTTAATGCCACCGAAGTCACGGCGTTCCATTCAGTCCGTCTAGTCATTCAACGACTCAAAGGTCGACTTTCTCTATCAACCATTTCTTTGGGTATTCACCAGTTCACCTGCTCCTGAGAAGCCGGTTAAATCGGTCGTACCAGCTGTCAGCTGATTAGGAGGATACAAGAACACCATCTAAGGAAAAACGCCTGCCTCACGGTCTAAAGCAACAGTGGTCACAAAGTATGACGTAATCAAAGGCCCCATGAACAACGTAATCGTAAACGAAATAATGCGACTACACGTAGAACGCGAAGGAAGTTTCTCCCATATTATTGAACATTTCTCCTTTCACCTGTGTGAAAATGACTGTCTCAATCACTCGTTTGGCCTATATTGTTGTAGAAGCTTCAGAATCAATAGTTAAGAAGAATTCTTCTCCTCATCTACTTTCTCAATTAATTCGTTAACAAGACGCAATCAAGTCAGTGAAAGCAGCACTGCAACTTGTAGAAAAATAAACGAGGAGTAAGTTATGCAGAAAACATCCAATTAAGTCTACTGAGTGGGTTAACAGGTCACGGAATCCAGCCCATGCAACCTGACCACCTTATCAGAGCGGAAAGACGCTGTTTTCACTCGACTACAGCCATATGAAATACCGAGAAAACGAGGCGCAGAAGACCGTCCGCAGTGTCTAATTCAGCACCGACTGACCAAACAACATTTCAAAATAACTGTGGCACTTCTCGCCGGATAAAGCCTGGTTTCAATGGAAGATGACGTGACGTTGTATGAACCAATGAGTACAAAGATAAGCAAAAGTAGTTAAATGTTGTTTCTCTATACTTTTCCAGAGGGGAACTGTAACTGGGAGACTCGAAACAATGAATGCTACCACGGGGAAAGGAGATCAGCGGAGGATCCTGTTTTCACTTTGGGACTATCAAGAGTGCTTGGAAGTACACGCATCTAAAGTCAAACCTTGTATTATAAGTGTGACTGAATGGCAGCATTTATTCGATGTGGCTGGTTTGAAAGATAATGGGAACATCCTAAACTGCCACTTTTCGAGGGCGCGGTCTGAGTGACAGACTTGAGTATAAAATAAGTTCTTTTTGATTAACCAAAGCATACTGTGCGCTTCATGGCTTAAATTCTTGTGAAGTGCAACCATAGTGGTTCCACAGCTCGGCAAAATAGCGAAGTAAACCCCGGGCCCTTTCGAATAGGTATCTATTATTCCGACGGTAATATTTGTTCAAGAATAACCCACAGCAGCCTGCGTAAACGCCTTGCCAAGCTGAAGAGAATATGACCCATAGATTCTATGTACACGATCATTGCAGTATTTAGCAAGCTGACACAAATCTCATTTTCTAACAGAGAAGACGGACCGAGGTTTTTTTACAAAAGCGAGAAATTCTGAATGTAAATCTGTCAGAACGGCTGGTTGGGATGATCAGACATAACAATGAGAGAATGAAAATGCAAGACACCAACATTATGAGAATACTGATCCCGGACTAGTCTATTGGTTTTTGTCTGTGATTGATAATTTTGGTATCAATGGTCAAGTTAGTACTTCAGTGTAACTTTCGCCGGTCAGCTGGTGTCCTAACAGACATTCACGCGACACGAATGCAACCCGAAGGGACACCCGAGTAAGCTTTTCATTATATTTTCATTCGCACTTTAAATATCTTGTAGTCCACCAATACAATGCGGCGTTTTCTGTCCACGCTGTTCGCTGGTGTGTTCTGGTTAGACGTGAAACTGCTGTTCAAAGGAAACGGTGGATTGTGAAGAATTATTGCGTCTTTTATTTATCACTCATTCAAACGAAAGTTTATTGCAGAGTGCTGCCAGCTATTGTTGTATCCCGAATTCAGTATGTGCAAGGAAGGCACTTTGAACTACAATGCAAGTGACAGCAGGTTTCGTCTGTGTTCTTATACCTGATTTTCATCAAGGACGCTGGGTTTCTCAAAAATGGTTAAGTATAGTGGACAAAAAGCTTCAGCTGTCGAACTGTAAGATGAATGAGATACAAAGACATATAAAAAAGCAAGTTACAAAAAGCCTTAAGAAGGATCGCGAAAATTGGTGGATGAAGGTAACCGAAGAAATGGAAATAGCAGCTGTTTCAGGTAGCAGTCAAAGACTATTCAAACTTATTCGTGACACCGGTGAACGGCGAACCGCGGTCAGCGAACCGATATGCGAAAGAACTGGAGAGCCCATCCATGACAAAAAGCAAAGGCTGGACCGTTGGGCCAGTTTAGCTGTCCGCGCGCAAATGTAGTTACTCCTGTGTCAACAACTGAGATCCCTTGAGGAGTATCACTTGAGCCCCCATCGGAAGTGAAAAGTAGAGTCGAGCATTCGATTGCTAAAGCGTGGGAAAGCGGCCGGTCCCGAATTACTTTCTCCAATTTCTTCAAAATGGGTGGTGGTACGTTGATACAATCGCCTACCACCTTGATCCGTGACATTTGGAACGAGGAGCGTATTCCGTTTATATTGAGCGAGTCAATGACTGTGTCCATTTTCGAGAAGGGAATGCGCAATGACTAGTAATCATCGTGGGATTAGCTTAATTCCGATGTTCACCAAGGTATTAGCCTCGATTTTGCTGCGTCGTCTGACACTGGTTCGCGAGAGAAACGCCCGCGAAAAACAGGCCGCATTCCACCTAGGTCTAGGATGCATCGACCAGATTTTTACTCTTCGTCAACTGCTTGAAACGCGTCACACACACCGTCGACCAACAATAATGGTTCCCCTCGACTTGAAAGGCATCTTCGGTTCAGTTAATCGAACAGCGTTGTTCAGTGCTGTTCATCGAAAAGCCATAACCCAGAACTTCGTGAATCTACTGAGGTCATTGTATTCTCATACTTCTGGCCGCGTTAGAGTTTACGGTGAACTATCCGGTAGGTTCGAAACGACCAGTGGTATTCGACAGCGATGTCTCATTCCTCCATTGTTGTTTAACTTCATCATGGACGAAATAATGAAGAGTGCGTTGTAATATCTTCAGGATGTGGGCGTTAAATTAGGAAATAGTGGAACGCTGGGACCTGGAATTCGCGAACGACCTTGCTTACTTGAATTCACGGAACACGCGCAACGTACACTAGATAGACTCTCAAGAGCTTTAGTTCCATTTGGCATGCGCTTTGCACCATCAAAGTGTAGAGTGATGTTGCAAGACGGGACATCAACGATTCCGAGCTTGATGATCGATGGTCAGGTGCTGTCAGTTGTCGACCACTTCACCTACCTCGGCAGCAGCGTGACGACGGATGGGAGCACTGTAGTAGAGGTGAGCACGCGTATATCCAAGGCTCGAGCGGCGTACGCTGGACTGAAGCACTTGTGGCGTCGATCTGATATTTCACTGAAGTTGAAAGGTCGTGTGTATTGTGCCGCAGTGCGTTCAGCTTTGTTGTATGGTTGAGAGACTTGCGGATTTGCGTGCGGAAAACATTCGTCGTCTTGAAGTTTACGACCATCAATGTATGTGTAGTATCACTAAGATTGGATGAATAGCCGACTGAGCAGTGCTAAGGTCAGAAATCGAGTATTGGATACCAGTTCGGAGAATGTCCTATCACAGCGTATCCAGCTTATTGGACATCGTTCATTGGGGCACGCGGTACGTATGGCAAACACGTCTACCATACTGTGCCTTGTTCTCCGCTTCTTTTCGGGAGTGGAAGAAACCACGGGGAGGTCAACACATGATGTGGCAGCGAGGAATGAGAAAATGTACAGTGAACCTAGGGAAAGTGGGTGTTTCACGTCTTCGTGGTTGAAGTCCAAAAGACCCCTCAACCAGTTGGTTAGAGACACTGAAGGATATGGCAGCGAACCGTGAACAGTGGCGATCGTGTTGTCACTTTCTGTCAAATCAAGGTAATTGATCGATGTGTGTTTGTACAGTTAGACTGTGTATTCCGTGTGTTGGCCACTAGGGCGTTGTTTCTTTTTCCCATGTCCATTGGTCCACTCCATGTCCATCTTCTTTATTCGTTGTTTTTATCTCTACACGGTTAGAAAAACAGTGATCAATAGGCTTACTCTGTTGTCTAACGCTGTATGATGATGAAGATGACGGGTTGCTTGAATGCAAGACCTTTTGAAGATCCCAGATCATTGCTCTATGGTAAACGACCTTAGATGATTATATTTAAAACAAGTAGACTCGGGGCGTAAGTTCTTGAATAGCCTCGCCGGGCTACTGCGTGCAGTTGAGTGAACAGAATTTTCACACCAAATTAGAAATTTGTTCACCGTTGTATCGAGCTCGTCGAACTTGCGCGCATTGGTGGATTTCGTTCTCCCCTTCGGTTTTCAGAAGTTTTATCAACTGTTCCACGGAATGGTGTACGACGTACAGAAGCTATTGCAGGATGAAAAACAATGGACTTCATTTAGTCGCTTTTTGAACAACATACTCCACTCTCCAAGACCTCGAGGCTATAGGACAAGAAGAATGTGCTACGTTTCAAGCTTTGACTGTTTTTTCCACTGCTAGTGTATTGTAAGTAGTAAATTTCTGATGCCCCTAATAACCAAACGGAAATTTAGGTCCAAGATTCTGACTATTTGTCCTTTACTCCGTTTGTTGGCTATTTTGGGATATTTATTAATAACTAAATGAGAATCCTCGTCTCATTGTCTTCTTTCATCTGTTATATAACGAATATCTAATGTGTTTTCCAAAAGGAAATCGCGGCCGAGTCGCAGGATACGTTACCGTAACGCAACTCGTCAGTGACAGGGCATTTATAATTTCAACGCCGTCGCAGTAATTGAATGGAAAATGTCTACGGTTTCATTCATTGTTGCGTTGTGTAGCTAACTTGTATGCTTGAAAATGGTTTCAGTCAAAAGGGGATGCATTTAAGGTGACACGTTATAATTTTATGAATTTTGCCCATCTACCATATATATATATATATATATATATATATATATATATATATATATATATATATATATATATATATATATATATATATATATATATAACACTGGTTTTAAATCAAGCACGGTGCCAACGGAGCAACAACAATTACAGAAATGGGAGTGGGGCAGTGATGCACAATAAAAGAAACAGTTAGCAAAATAATAAAATGCTGTGATTATTTTTATTTTCTCATTGTACAGTTTTCGATGCTTTTTGTCACTGTTTGTCGATATGACAATTTTATGATGACGGGGCACGAGAAATCGGCAGAGAGACAGGACAGCGTCCTCACTACTGACTTAAATTCTGAGCCGTGTCCCTCAACGCATCTAACCAGCGACAGTTATCGTCCCTTGGGCCTTAACCAGGAAGGCGGGAAATGCCAGTCGAATCCAGTGCTGATGCTAGCTTCGTCGTAACTCTACACCAAGTCATGGTCCAACCGCCGCGTCGCTTCTTGCAGCCTTACCGAGCACGGAAAAGTAGACGATGCGCAGACACTCGCATAACATGGCCGAGCCACCATAAGTGGCGTGGAGTAATCATTTGGTTTAGAGAACGGCTTTAGAAATGTCCATACCTTGTCCCGTTCTTAAGAAGAACGAGGTCACGCACTTACGCGACCTCTGACCACTACGGGACCCTTCTCCAAGCAAACGCTTCCCTGATTAGTATGCTGATTACGAATCACGCTCTCTTTACAAAAAACATTCATCTGTTGTTCAGAGTGTGACACCTCGTGAGAATTAAACAGTGTTACGTGGAATAAACAAATAAGCATGAGACGATTTTAATATTCATTCGGGCAAGGCACAACAGTACAACACAGTTTCATCGGCGTCGAGAATACCCGAATCAGCATAGAGTTGTTTCACGATTAGCAGCTCATCTGAAGATCCACCGATTTTGCCGTGACTTGCTCAATCTAGGTCACTGCAAATCTGATAAAACAAATATTTACCCGCGGGAAGAAACTCCCACCTACTCTGTAGGGCCGCAATCCACACCTCTCCTTGCAGCAGCTGGTCCAAAATTTCGAATGTCTAAAGTCCGGCTTGCTTCAAACGACAGCAACATTCATGGTACTTCCGCGGTCGTGCATTCCAATCTAAAACGAACTTGGAATGGAGTCTTACGTCGATGAAATTTTCCATAGTTTCCCGAAGAAGGTTTCTCCGTAGGGTCTTCCATTGCTCTCGACTCACTCAGCATCTTCAGAATCTTCGCCTTCTCGCGTATTTATAATTTTCTGCTCATGACCATACACTAATAACTCGGTCTGATATCTCGCTGCCCAAATTTAAAGTCCTTTCTTTTCTCGAGAGGTAGTCAGTGACCTACTTTATTGATCGAATCGGCTTGTAACCTGTTTTGACCACTCAAGAGTGAGATCCGTAGTGATCGCACGCAACCTTTTAGGAACCCCTAGTCACAGTAATTCGATGTGGCTGGTTTGAAAGATAATGGGAACATCCTAAACTGCCACTTTTCGAGGGCGCGGTCTGAGTGACAGACTTGAGTATAAAATAAGTTCTTTTTGATTAACCAAAGCATACTGTGCGCTTCATGGCTTAAATTCTTGTGAAGTGCAACCATAGTGGTTCCACAGCTCGGCAAAATAGCGAAGTAAACCCCGGGCCCTTTCGAATAGGTATCTATTATTCCGACGGTAATATTTGTTCAAGAATAACCCACAGCAGCCTGCGTAAACGCCTTGCCAAGCTGAAGAGAATATGACCCATAGATTCTATGTACACGATCATTGCAGTATTTAGCACCTGAGTGAGCTTTTCATTATATTTTCATTCGCACTTTAAATATCTTGTAGTCCACCAATACAATGCGGCGTTTTCTGTCCACGCTGTTCGCTGGTGTGTTCTGGTTAGACGTGAAACTGCTGTTCAAAGGAAACGGTGGATTGTGAAGAATTATTGCGTCTTTTATTTATCACTCATTCAAACGAAAGTTTATTGCAGAGTGCTGCCAGCTATTGTTGTATCCCGAATTCAGTATGTGCAAGGAAGGCACTTTGAACGGGTGAACGCGTATTCGGCAGCAACGTTGGGCAAGTAAGTGAAAACGCAAACACGTATGCAAGTGCGTGAGTCAACGGTACGTGCAATCGAAAGTGTAAGATAACTAAACAATCAGATTAAACTGGGCAAGGTCGTGCGACACGTGGTACAATCTGATTGGTCGGTGCTGTTCGGGACGGAGCACGGCAAACAACAACTGTGTGCGTGTACGACCTAAGGCATGCGTCCATGGTTGCACGGGATTCAGATAAAGCGTGCGTGTGTGTGAGCCTATAGCTGTTCAAACATAGAACAGCTATTTTCCCCACTTTGTTTTAACTCGATCGTGGGTTATCTGACCGACTCTTGGTCTTGGATTCTTGCAAGAATGCCTTCGGAATATCAAGTATCAATTATCTACATCCATGAATTTTTTAATCAATAGATTTGTTCACAATTATCCAGTGCGTTAGTGGCTTGTTGAGAACGCGCTCTCGTTTGTGAAGCATATCTACCGACATTATTCCAGTAGGGCGCAGACAGAGCAATCTGACTGGCCACCTGATCTAATCGCTGACTGATGTGTCATCATCATCATCATCATAGTACAGCGTTAAACAGTGGGGCATGCCCCACTGACCACTGTCTTTCTCACCATGTTCCACGCTGAATTAGAAAGTATGAATACATACAAGATGGACAGGGGTCGACCTACACGGGAGGGAAAAGGAAAGAACGCCCTAGTGGCCAACACACGGAATACACAGTCTAACTGTACAAACACACATCGATCAATTACCTTGATTTGACAGAAAGTGACAACACGATCGCCACTGTTCACGGTTCGCTGCCATATCCTTCAGTGTCTCTAACCAACTGGTTGAGGGGTCTTTTGGACTTCAACCACGAAGACGTGAAACACCCACTTTCCCTAGGTTCACTGTACATTTTCTCATTCCTCGCTGCCACATCATGTGTTGACCTCCCCGTGGTTTCTTCCACTCCCGAAAAGAAGCGGAGAACAAGGCACAGTATGGTAGACGTGTTTGCCATACGTACCGCGTGCCCCAATGAACGATGTCCAATAAGCTGGATACGCTGTGATAGGACATTCTCCGAACTGGTATCCAATACTCGATTTCTGACCTTAGCACTGCTCAGTCGGCTATTCATCCAATCTTAGTGATACTACACATACATTGATGGTCGTAAACTTCAAGACGACGAACGTTTTCCGCAAGCAAGCTTCATGTGTCGCAACCATACAATAGAACTGGGCGCACCGCAGCACAGTGCATGCGATCTTTCAATCCGTTAAAAATATTTGTCAGGTTCTAGATCATACCGATGTTCAACCTATCGAAGATACATAAACCAGATTTTTCCCAGTCTTTCGTATGATGATGCTTGAGTCGATTCTGATTCCCTTTGTTCTGAATCTATCTCAGACGGCTGCAACTGCACTACACATGTTGCGTGAACTGAAGCATATGGAAGACCCGAACGTACAGGGTAAGGAACGCATCGCCAACAGAAAACCGAAACCTCATTCAATCGAACGTGGTGATTGCAGGTGGCGATAGTTCTTCTTCTTTCAGACCGAAGGAGACATGTGCAATACAGCTGTGGATGATAAAATTCCCCGCTCATGTAGCACCGTCTAGTGTTCCCATTCCTTCATTGCGCTTACTTTTAACTTGAATATTTCTACGCTCATAATGGACGTATTTAGATCAACTACATATGATTAGGGAACAAGAACATATAACAGCATCGTTCATTCATCGGGCCATTCAACCAAGAGCTGACTTGCAGATGTATAAAATAATTGCTCAAAGAAAAATGAACAAATCATATCGAGAAGGGACCACCTAACACTGAAGTTCTTCCCATCAAAGTAAAAATGGAACCATGATCGGTGATGGTCGAGTGGTTTAGAGCGTTCATTTACCACCCCGGAAGTCGGAGGTTTGAATCCCTCCACGGACACCTGTTACCTTGTTGGTAGACAGTAATCCACTGTCTTTCGGCTCGTTACCACACCTGACCTATTGGGACTTCATGTGGTCCTCTGCCCCAAGTCTCAGGGTCCGCTTACCGGTTATCTCTAACAGTGCAGTGGTTATGGGGTATTTACTTCTTCCATTACATTCATGAATAAGCATGCAATAAAAAAAGTCATGACTGGTTACATGTCTAGCACACTGTTGCGAATCTTGCACATCATTAAAAAAGATCGCCTCTGAACAGGGATCGCTCTGGAATTCTAAGATCAACCACGAACATCTTTATCACGAAAATGAATGATGCGTTATCTAAGTACTCAAAACGTTTTTTTTTCTTCATTTTTCTAAGATGCTGACATAAAACGGTCAGTCTATCGCCAAAGCGATCAGTCAGAAAATCGCCCATCGGTCAATAGTTTGATTGTTAAGTATGGTTTACCAGTTCCAATTTCCTTTACAATCCCCCTGGTAAACGGTTCGAAAATAAACTTATCGGTGACCCCTGTGTGGTCCATATTTATCGCGACCAACACATTACCCACATTCAAAGAACCATTCGTGATGATATTTTGCCGCGAAAGATAAGACCACACGTGTCTGGACATATCGGTGGATTAATTCATTGAGACCTTGGTGTGAGTGAAATAGCTTTCGCTGCGAAAAATATGTGACATCCATCACATGGGGTGACGAACGTTAGACAATAACATTGTCACCGTACGGTCAAAGAGTGAAACTCGTCTAAATGAACGATTTATCCCGCAATATGGACATACACGAGGTTTTCTGAGTAGAAAGGATCTATGGTAATAATATTAAAAAGGAAACAAGGAAACGCCACCATACGGGATGCACAGTCTGACCGGGTGTACGTACATACATTCCTAATCGGTCTGGTTTAGAAGAAAATGATAAGAAAGCCGCGGCTCAGTGTCGTTTTTCTAGCTTCTGAAACCAGTTGGCTAAAAACATTTCGAACCCTAATCGGGGAGAAATATCTGCTCATCCTTTTCTCTGTGTACGGTTTTTCACGCCTCTGTTGTGTCATTTTATTCGGACGGAAGCAACGTGCCCACTTGTGCGTCAATAGACTTTTGTGAGATCACTCGGAGCAGATCAATCACAACAGTCGAGCAGTGCACTATCCTGACCCGCCTGATCAAAACACAGCATTCAACTGATCAAAACTGGGCTTGTGCAATTGCTCATATGAAAACAGATGTTTGAATCCCCCCCCCCACTCCTCCCCTTTGTGAACAAAAGCGATTGGTGCGCACGGAACACTTAACAAGGTCAGACATTTCCACCTACTACAGTAACAGTCAGGTTGTAGACCATCAGATTGGTGTGAGATTAACGTCAATGAGGGAAATCGATGAGAGACACTGTGCTTCGGGCTCATGCACTTTTCTGTTTCATCGTTTCAGATCGAACACGCACAGCCCCCGAGGAAGATCAGTGGTCCTTGCATACTACGTACATACGAAACGTCTCCCCACTGAGACAATGGTGGGGTATGTACAATGTACCATTATGCACATCTCAACACAGAGCGGGAAGAGCACGGACTTCACTGTGACCGTGCACTTGTCCAACAGACTCAGATCCCCCGTTCAGCCTGGCGTAGCCTGAAGATGTATTACTAGACAACAGCAGTTTGCCTGAACCAGTTGCTTCTCTTTCATGTTCTCATAAGTGTTCGTCTGGAAATGTTCCCGACTAGGAGCTCAAGTGCCAATTCCGCTCTGTGAGATTACATTCACAAAACGAAATTAGGAACTGGATGCGCATATGAATACCATTACAAATTGACATCATTTGTGGAACGCCAGCGGTAAGGAGTAGATAACGAGACAATATAATCAAACATTGAGTAGCGGATTGTTTTAAATTTCATGTAACTGCAGAACAAATCTGAGGTAAACTGCATAAATGAGTAACATCGAATGTTCATAACTTAGACTGATGCTTGAAACAAGAAGTAAAAATACAAATTCAGACAAACAGGTAGTGAAATATCGCAACGGAGAGTGTTTATTCGCGAAAAACTACGCCGCCGATTTCTCGTTCCGCGACTTGGTCCCGTTTAAGCGTTTCGGTGGCGGCGGAATATTAAGGGAGGCCCTCAGTTCGGCCATATCCGTTGTCCAATGCTCTTCGAAGTACACATTCATCAGAAAGTGACCGTGTAATCCAACACGGAGAGCATAATCCAAATGACTATTCAGGTAGTTCATTGTTTGTCTGTTATGTAAGAGAGAAGGGTCGACACAGTAAAGCACACGATGGGTGGACCGATAAGGATAAGAATAAATGAATCACAGACATACTCCACTTTGTCAAGCTCTATGCGCCAGAGAAAACCTTGGCACATTTGTTTATTCAAAGACTACAGTTGTGCATGCACTTACGTATGTGCTTATGTAATAATAACGTAGTAGGTTGTGCTGAAGCGTGGGGTCACGCGAAAAAGGATTAATAAAAAATTGAAGAAAATGGGACCAGAATTCTCTTCGGAATCGGAGCAAAAAATGTTATGAAATAATCCCTACAGACTGCGACTCTGAACTGGGTTAAACAATGCCCTCAACCAAGTGTGAAGTTGACCTTGGAATCCCAACCCATGCAGACGTGAGGGACAGGCGGAAGCAAACCACGACCACATCGATCCTATCAACCGGTACCCAGCCATACGATGTCCTCTAAATCCCACGGTGGGACACGTTCGCAAGCCCTTATATCATGTTAATGGCTTGTGAACTTTCGAAAAACCGTCGGGGTTACGGAATTGGTAGCAAAAACGGATGGACGCGGGTAAACTGTGCTGGATTCCGGTCCACGAGAAATAACGAACTGATGCATGTGCCTTCATTGATTTTGTCTCTACGATGCGCACCAATCAATCTACGGTATCCCGGGGAAGCGAAGAGACCTGTACTTTTCTAGTGGCTACAGTGACCCAAACACGAGCTGGGAACCTCAACCCTTAATCTTAACACCAGGTCACGTGTCCGCATGTCCTATTGGATCATGATAAACTTTTAGATGTATGCAAATACTCCATGATTGCAGAACGGACATGCTTGTTTATCCGAGGTATAACCATTTAACTCCGACACTCGACGTGGACAAGTCGCGTGCGTGCGTCCTAATGGATGTATTACAGTGGGCCGACTGACCATTCCAGGTTTATGAGGTCACGGTTGCAATGGACAGTGAAGCCCACAACGTCTTGATTCCTTGGAAATCCATGACCGCCACGGCATGGTTTAGGGGTACCCATTTAACGTAAGCACGATTGCAGTCTAAGCCCCGACCCTGCAAGCTGAGCCGAACACCAAAGACGAGTTCTACAAAGAACTTCCAAACTTAGACAACAGAACTCCCAGGCACATTATCTTGCAAAATGCAGGAAACTGGAACACCTGCACAGACCTCGCCGATGAGCACATATTGCACATTTAAGAAATTCAGCCTCGATGGACAATGCGTAAATGGAGACTATGAACATCGGGAATTTGAACTTACGGAGTAACCTGTGTGATATTAGAGAATGGCTTGAACGGTTCAAGCTCCGATGCACTGTACGGAAAGTAAAAAAGCAAACCCAATCAGCTTTGTTCCTTACTGCCAAAGGATGAAACGTATTCGTTCCTGAGAAAGCCAGCACTTCTTAATACACTAGAAAAGTGCTCTTCGAAAACGTGGGGAAACTTTTGCTACCTTATGTTCAACCGTTGACTTTTCGGGCAATGGAGGAAGCTGAATTCAATCTGCCGGTTTGAGGAGAAAACGTGTCGTGCCTTGAACTCATTTTGCAGTTGAATAAACAAGCACTCTGTTGTAAATATGGTAATCGATTGGGAGCACAATAGTGATCGGCTGATTTCCGGGATCATTGACGTCATTGTACGGCGGAGGCTCTAAAAGCTAAATAAATTATATTTCACAAAACCCCGCAAAATCTATGAGCAATACGACGACATACAGACAGCCACTTGGTCTGATACCACCACTCGCCCTATGGTTTCAATGTTGTTTAAGGGTCGGAGAAAAAACAGCTGCAGACGCCCTTAGTGGTTCTTGCTGGGATTCTGCCCTCTAATGAGTCGACGTGAAACAATTGCATAACACGTTGTTATTCTGGAGTCTCGCATGTGGCTCATTCTGTGAGGATTCGAAGTTCGCATTTTTCACTTGATATCAGAAAACCGTAAGAAATGTTATGAAATAAAGTCCAAATTCTAGCGCATCATGGGCAGTCATTTGCTTGAGATAACCCTAACGTCTGAAAGGTCCACCTTCGTCTTCAACTTACTAACAGCCATTCATGAATATTCTCGGCTTTCATTTACATTTGCGTACCCAGACTTCGATAGTCAAACCGTGATTAAGCAAACCTGACAACCGTTTTCCTAATTTGGTACGTCGGGATAGATATATTCGCATAGTGGATCATAATGTCCATTGAAGGTGAAATCTTCTCCTTGAAACAGAGGTCGCCTCTAGTTGTACCACCCTAGGTAATCATGAAGGAAACGATCAGGTACAGCACTGAAATGAAACTCAGTCGAAAAATATCCCACTGGATCTGTATTCAAACCAGCTGCCGGTCGAAAACTGGGAGTTGTTTCGCCCAAGACTTTGCATTCTCATTGTTCATTATCGTGCACCGCGACCGCAAACACCTATTTCGCCATAACCGAAGGTTCACAACAGGCAAGGCACTGCCTGCCTGGGGCATCATTCCTGGAAGTTTCCCTAAAACAGTAGAATGACCAAATATGATCCTCTCGGGGAGGTATTGTAATCCATTCAGTGCTCACGTTCGACTTCGAGATTAGAAGATACTGTTTTATATTCGCCACTTGGCTCCGAAGTGCACCCAGGACAAGCATGAACATATAACGATCGATTTTGACAGGGGTAGAAAATGACTTACATTTGAAAATATAATCTAACATTACCAGTCGTGCAACATCTGACACACAAACGACATCTAATCGGCGTTCTGACTCGCCTGAAAGATCTGTCACCCCCAGCGCACTCATTTGATAACAGAACAGTGTTCACCCTTGTTGGTTGAGGAACAGAGACATTTGACAAATAAAAACATTTAACTACTTAAACTCCCCAATTTATCGAATGGTTTTCTGAACCATACTATTCACACCCTAATCTAATGTCCCAAACCTCAGCACAGGAGAATGACGTGTTTTGGATTACTTTTTTTATGTTGCTCTTATTTTCTATTTCAGATCCCATCATTGTATGATGAATAAAGCCCGAGCTAGGTGTCTTGCTCGTTTCCATTTTTTATTCTCACAATCTTGTTGTAACTCTCGTCCACAATAGATAGATTTTCGGTTTCACTACACAAAAAACTCATAAAATTGACTGATTCCAAAGAATGCCCGTTCACTACTTTTCGGCTTGCACTGCGGAAAACAAGCTTTGGACTCACCAATATTCGCAGATAAAACTACAATAGTGATTATTTACACCGCTTCTTCCAGTGTTTTTCTCACCTTGGGTTATCTCTGAATGGGATGAAAATCTTCTCCTCGTCGGATACCATCCACCTCCAGATCCCCAACTGGTGTCTGCGCTTGCACGCATCGAACTGTCACTACATCCAATTCGACTTTTTTACTTCTAGTTTCACCTGACGTGTTGGAAACTTGGGCTCTGTTCCGTTAAACACCAGTTCCGTACGATTCACCGCTCGGTGGCGATCCCTGAATTCTGAATTTGTTGTCTTCAAGCATTGAGAACCTGTTTACATTACACCCCAAATTGTCAATTTCTCATTCGTGGTGACTTCGTTGATCATAGAAGAGATTGGTTTTTAACGGTCTAAAAGCCAAGCTCAACAATCAAAAACCGTTGAAAACCACCAACCTGAGCTACAACCAACACCAATTTTCGAAAGTATTGAGATTGTTTTTTGCACTAAGCAGGCCCTTCGACCCTGAACCCAAGAAGTCCAGCACACCCTGAATTCACTCCCCGAAACAAACCGTCTAATCCGAACAGTATTCAACTAATCATCTAGCAAATGAATACCCCAGAGTTAGCTTTCATCTGACGTAGTCTTTTCTGCTATTCTTTCCCATCTGGCACTTTTCTCCACGGAGACAGGTCGTGATTTTACCAATTTTTGAACGCGGCGACTTCACCGATCCCAACAATTACCACTCAATTTCCTTCATTTATGTCATATCGAAAGTTATGAAGGTCGGAACTTCTTACAAACCAGTACGGTTCCGTGAACCTGGAGGATTGCTGGATGACCATCAATCCGGATTCCGGGTTAGTCGACCCACCGGTAGTCTTCTGGATCTTATCTCGCACTCCCATTTAGCAGCCCTCAATTACCACGGTGAAACACACTTCCGATCGTGCCTGAAATACATTCATCATCTAGACAGTTCACTTCCGAGATTTCTCCGTCATTCATTTTGGTAACATAATCCAGTTCAGCAAACTAAGGTAGAGGGAAAAAATGCTAAACCTCTCCTTAACAATTCCGGTGTACTCCGGGGTGCAGTACCATCTCTTGTCTATTTTCGACTTACATAGCGATCTTCCAGTTTCCTCTCCATCGAACATATTTAAATATGCTGATGACGTTGTCATTTGTCAAACTCTCCTGTGACCTAACTGGTGCGGGTGCTCACCAACAAGGACAAGAATGAGAAGAAATTACCTCCTAAAATTGGTTGATGTTCTCTTTTTTCCCCCTCACTGCTGTACACTTTTGGCACCCACTGTTGCACATTGTTTATTTTGTCCCATTTTTTGTATGAGCATTTTGGCTAAAATGTGAGTATGTTGCTTACAAAAGTCCATCAGATAAATACGAATGAACCTTAAGTTTTTTTAAGTGAACGGACCACATTCGTTCGTTGATGGGGCACACTAACATTCCTTCTCCGTGAACGCTGAGGTACCCCAAAATCTTGTACTACCACTCCGAGTCGAGTGGCAATACTCGAAACCTTTACCCCTTGATTGGAGGTACCAATCCACTGAAGTCCGGTGCAAATGAGTTAATCAGGGAATCCGATGGCTCACTGATTCACTCTCAGAGACGTCGTCTGAGCCGTTCGGCGGAGCACTTAAAGGAACAATTAAGTTGGCCCACTTCTACAGTGGATGTTGCAAATACACCTGCTGTCATGCGAACACCCGAAGCCGAATACGTGCTTACGGCGATCTTTCACCCGAGGTCACCACGGAAAGTCCTGTCAGTCAGGAGTGGTCTCCTTGGCTCTTCCGCTTCAATCTTGTAACTGAATTACCTCTTGAGATAGCCTTATCCTCGAGTGAGAATATCAGCGTCGACCTTTGCTCAGGCAGTAAACTGTCTGACTTGGAATACGCAGACCATATTGTTCTTCTGAGTGAAAATCCAAGTAAGTTACAAGCTTTCTTAGATAGCCTGAACAACAGTGTAGCTATGTTCGGGATACGTTTTGAACCTTCAAAGAATAAAATGCTGCTACATGACTGGGTTGGCTCCACGCCAGTGCTTATTCTAGCGAGGGAAGCTCTAGCTCAAGTAGATAAGTTTTTTCTATCCAGGTAGTTACATCTCACCGGGTGGACAGATATCGGATGAAGTGGCATCACGTATACACAAGGCGCGTTTGGCTTTTGCCAACCTCAGTCATCTGTGGCATCGGCATGACATCCGGTTGTCCATCAGGGGTCCAGTGTACACTACGATGATTAGGTCTGTTATTCTATATGGCTCAGAAACATGGCCGATAAGGGTAGAAGACAGACGAAGACTGTTGGTGTTTGAGCATCGATGTCTCCGTAGCATTGCTCGAATATGGTGGGAACACCGTACAAGCAATGCTGAGGTTAGACGTAAGGTGTTGGCAACCAGAGGTCAGTCTCTGGATCAAGTATATATTCTAAACAGATTAAAATGGCTAAGACATGTGTTACGAATGTCCATCCGATAGACTTTCTCGGCGCGCGCTGTTCTCTGAGGCAGACAATGGTTGGAAAGTGGGTCGAGGTGGTCAATCCATGACAGGGTAGAAAGGTATGAAAACCTCGACCAGTGGACTTGGCCAAGTAGAACGTGTTATACTTCTGAGTTGGGGTTCAAGCGACCCGTCAACCAGATGGTTAGACATTAAGTAGCGTGGCTAGGTGTCGCGGCCAGTGGCGCAGATGCGTTCCCACTCCTTCTTCGTCTTCTTGATTTCAGCTTATTATTTGATCCTTTGGATCTTTTTCACTTCATGCTTTTATTTTTGCCCTTTACTCAGCGATGCTGGAAGGCAGCAACCGAAACCAGAGCACAGAAGTGCGAGGTTGGTGGTTGAATAAACCGAATTGAACTGAACTTTCACTCATTCTCTTTCTATTTTTCATAAATTTCTAATAGGACATTTCCAACCCCACTCGCGGATTGGCCGATCATGTCGCTACATTGATATGCTCTTTTTCCATCTTCCACCACGTCGCCAGCATTATTGCGCGCCACCGTTATGCTGTTGTGGCGTCGCCCAACTCTCAGTGGAAATATCTCCACTCAAGTTACGCAAGTCGTGTTATATTTATTACTTCCAAGAACTCCAGTCTTGATCCCTTCCAAACACGACTTACTTTCATACCATATGAATTCCGATTTGTACTGCGCACAAGACTGGTCTATTCCGCGCCAGACGATTCTTCAAACCTATCCACCTTCTTTAACCATACGAAGTTCAATTTCATCCCACACTTGAATACCGCAGTCATATGTGGAGTGGAGCTTTACCTTCAAGTCAAGGATGCGGTTTATTTGTCCGAAAAGGACAGACTTCTAGTGAAAAGTTATCGGTTACATGCAATTGCAATGGTAATACAAATAGAGTAATGATCGAATCAGTACGTCCTGCTCGTCAATGAAGAACAAGATGGAAAATGGTCGATCGTGATGAGGTGAGCTTTTCTCGCAATCCGTTTACCAGATTCTTTTGAAACATGCAGCCCAGTTAGATATGGAATAACCAAGTTATAAAATGCTCTAGTTTTGGAATATAACCGTGTAGTGAAGTGGGAAATATCGTGAGAGAGAGAGAGAGAGACATGAGTGTAGCGAGTGTCATCAGGAAGTATAACACTGTACAACCGTTTCTTTGTCGACAAATGAATATTTCCCCCGAAATTCAATGACCCAGAGTAGTATATGTTACCGCGCTTTGAAAAGCACTTAAGGGAGCCTTTGATCAATACAGCATTTGACAAGCAAATCAGAGGAAATGATAGGGGAGTAGCGTAACCAGTGACAACAAAAACGAATCAATAAAATTTGAAGTGATGCGGGAAGGCACACGTAAAAAACTCAGGCGGGAAATGCGAAATGTCAAGTATTCTCAGCAGGACCCAACGTCAGACCATCTGCTTGATCGATAACACAACTTTAACATCTTGTCTGTAATCGCTCACCCAGAGCCGGGAAGATGGTTCATTGTACCGACTGTAACGCTATTATTTTGGTTTTCGTTCCTCCTAGCTTGTCTTGGCTGTTCCTATTCCCACCATCCCTCAACGCCGGTGTCGAACACAGAGAGGCAGCTGTTTGCATCAGTATTCTGTTATCAAGCGTCGTACACCAACCTTTCAATCTTCTTCATTTCCTCGGACTGTGGAATATACCTCCTATATTAGTCTTCGCACCCACCGCTGTCGGTCACTTTGGTAGTAGAAACTAACCCGCTGTCGCTCATTTTGGTAGTAGAAACTAACCCACTGTCGTCTGGTTCGTTACCAAACATGACCTGTTGGAACCTTGCGGCTCTCCACTCCAAGTTTCGTGGGCCTGGTTGCCGGCTATGCCTAATAGTATAGTGGGCCGTTGAGGCTAAAGGGTATACCCCTTCCAACCCACTCCTGCGCAAACATTTAATACAAAAGGAAAAGTGAGCCAATAAGTCATATCAAAATGTAATTATGGTACAAGTGCTCATATAAAACACTACAGAACAACGTGCAAATTGTCGGGGCACACCAGTGGTAAATTGAACTTACTTAGGTGCTAGTCTCAGCGATCCAAAAATACCGCCGGTTAGGCACATGGGTAGCCGGTTTTGAACACCTTCAACCCATTTGACAACCACTTCGCCCAGCATGTCTGTAGGCTGATCGAGAAGCGTATGAACCAAATCATGAATTTCCCGATATCTCTGCATCACATATGCCAATTCGGGGTCTTCCACGTAGCGCACAATATGGCGATCATCCGGTGAATAGTGCTACAGAAATAAGGATAAACGATTTTCATAAAAATTATGGAGAAAACAAGCGATTACATAGTGATCCATGAATGTGGCATAGGCTTTTCCGAAGCTGTTGTTTGGCAGCTGGCGAAGATAGTCCAGATCCACCGTATAGGTGCGTATTCGCGGGGTTTCTCTTAGTTAAAACCATGCAGCTGAGAAGACAAAATTATTAAGTATAATACCGTAAAATACGTGATCCAACTGGATCTTTGAGCATTTTCTGACGCATGTAGCGCAGGGCAGATGTGCCACTCAATTCCCCGAAAATACAGAGCAAATCTACAATTTTCTTGCAAATTGCAATGTTTAGCAAGAAACAAACAGACCTGCCCGTCGGGGGTCGAAAAACACACCAATACCACTGCCCACACTGAGCAGGAATCTTTGTAAAGGTGTCAGTTGAACCGAGTTGGATTCGTCTTGACTTGAAAGTGAACGCGAACGTACTACAAATGTGGTAAGCTGGCTGCTAAGCACAGGTAGTCGGAAAACAAAGGCTGGTGAGACCCGAACCGTGTGTAACATTTTCTTTTTTCACACTGTATCACGTATATCACGTAAAATTAGGACCCTACGGAGGAAAATATAAAGAGATTAAATTATTTTGAATGTGGTTAATTGGAACATGAATATCGGAAGACCAAGTCAACAGTCACTAACCGTAGGATCTTGCTGTGCACGAATTCACATAGATTCAATATTAAATCATTATTGAGAACATAACAAGTTCCGAGTGAAGAATAAGGCACGATTTTGCCCAACTCGTTGCAACACGACGCAACGAAGCCATATAAGATTCATCTCCCCAGGTCTCAGTTGATTTCACCTAACAGGGTAGTAGGAAACAGCAGTGTGTAGTATTCCTAATTTGTCCCCGAGATAAGAAACCGTTGAGTAGTCGGAACCGCGTTGTCCGCAACGCGACCTGTCTTCCGGGCATATGCGACGACAACTGCAACCTGGCTCGGATCGGATTTGGAAAAGATACTGTTGTTCATGCCAGAGGTCAGTTTAGTGAGCCAACCAGCTCAATTAAGTTCGGAAAACCACTGACCATTTTTCCCAATTCGAGTCAATAAACTTTTCTACGCACCCGATGTATGATGGATTTTCAGCACGACGAACTGGTTGCTGCGGCTTTAGGTGTGAACTCTCGGCAAGAAATTTAATAGAAAATTTTAAAAACGCAAATGCCGTACGTGGCTCATCAGTTCAAACCTCAAAGCTGGGTTGCCAGTCTCGCCAAAAAAACCATAAAATCCTTGGCTCACAAAAGGCAATGGCTTATGCCCACTCACTACGTACTACCAGGAAAAAAACTCGCTCTCCCTAACATACGCGGTTTGAACCATAATACCGATCCTGCACACCATTTTCTCAAATTTTTTTCTCCCCCTATCTTGTTCCTGGCTGGAATGCAAATCTCTCGCACGTCGTGCACTAACCATCTCCAGTTTGTCAACTACTCTTCCCATCTCTCTTTTTCACCTGAACCTGGTGTCCGCATCTACATCTACCAGTCTGTTGCAATCTCCTGTATCCAACCACGATTTCCAGCTGATGGGCTGAAACTCTGAGTCCCTTCTTCTAAACATTATTTTCGTATCGTTTATCGCCCTGTTAACAGTAACGATCCCTCAATTTTTGAGTTATTGTCTTCTGGCATTGAGAACTTGCTTTTATCTGACCCCAATATCTAAGTTGCCATTCCTGATGACTTTATTGTCCGCAATAAGAGCTGGCTTTTACACCTTTCAAACACTATGGTGAAGCCAAGGCTTCCGTTTTGGTCAAAAATCTCAGTCAACTTACTGACTTCCTCACACACATTCTCGGTCGAGCTGGAGATCGTTTCTCCCAACTCTCATATCGTAGACATCAAGTTTCATCGGTGAGCAACCCATTTTCGTCCAATTTGATGAGGCTCTATCCCAGCCATTTCCCGCGAATGCTAGCGTTCTTCAAGTTCCGTACTTGTCCCCATCCTTTTTCTTGTGTCTTATATATCCCGACCCAATCCACGCTTTTGCCGATGATGCCACCCTACACCGTTCCCTTCTTTCTTTACCTCCCGCCATACCAGGACTGTAGTGTCATCAGTGTGTTGATGGCTTCTGATATCGAACACATCACCCTAATTGGGCTTCCGCAATCATGCTGACTTCAACCCTTTCAAAACTTCTCTTTTTTCACTATCTTCTAAACATCACTCGTTTTCCCTGCATTCATCTTTTGATTCAATGCGTTTGCACTCTACGAACTCTATATTCGTTCTGGATTCATCCATAACTACTGTGTTGGCTCCCTTCCAAATCTCAGTTTGCTTCTTGTGTTGCACGCAAAGTTGGCCTTTTATTACGCACTGGACGTTTTGTTTCTCCAGCTTCTTTCTCCCACTGCACAAAGTCCAAATCTGCCGTACACTCTAATTCTGCAGTCACATGTGGCATGTCGCTTCTTCCCTTACTCTTCTTGATCGGGATCAACCTGAAGCGATCCGGCTGATGGACGAACGTTCTTTAACAACAATCTGCAGTCACTGGTCCACCATCGGACGGTTGCCTTATTCTCTCTTTTCTAGGGTTATTATTTGGGCTTCTGTTTTTCGGAGCTTGCCTTGAAAGTTCCCCTTCCTCTAACCATTACCCGTCATTCTCGCACATAGGCGGCCAGCCATTCTTATCTGGTTTCTGTCCTCAGATGTCGTATCCCTATCTTCCAATCTTTCTTTTTCACACGGACTACCAAAATGTAGAACATTCTACCTCTTTATTTTTCCGCCCATATACAATTCTTTTTTTCTTTAAAAGCAGTATCAACAAGCTGGTTCTGACATGCCTACATCAACTCTTTTGGCTGCGGAGTTTAACCCTCAACAGTAAATCATTTTTTGCTTTTTATTACATGCGTATGAGTGCCGTGGAAGGGGTATCCCCAAAACCCCAACCGCCCACTATACTACTAGGGATAACCGGCAATTAGACCCCAAGAACTGGAGTAGAGAACCACACAAGGTCCCGATAGGTCGGGTGTGGTAACGAATCAAACGACAGTGGGACACTATCTACCACCGAAGTAACCGGTGATGGCGGGGATTCGAACCCCCGACCGCCGAGATGGTAATCAAATGCCCCGAATTACTCGAAGACCATCGGTCACATGTATAGTTAAAAAATCACAAAAGTCAGGAGAGAACTACAAATAGTATGCAGCATTTGAAGGATGAGTAAAAGCAGCTAGTTTATAATTTTGAAAAAATATGCACAATGCCAATAAAATTTCACTCTCTGGTGTTTTATAAGTTGTATTTTTATTAGTGTCTTCACCTTTCAATCCATGTTCCATATCAAACCGAGGAGCTTTGTCAACTCTAGTAACGGTGCTGAGCCACCGTCTTTGACAACAACCATCCAGTCCGGCAGCCGCATATCTTTACTAGTGCATACTGCAGTCAAGGTGATCGTTTATAATTGGGAAATTGAACGCTCTCATGAGACCAAAGGCAAAGGCACACATATAGAGACACATAAATAATGATAGCAAATAAAAAACGTTATCAAGACAAGGCTAACGTAATTATCCATCCTCGCTGCTTGCACAGTTGGGGGTGACGACGGTTAATTGCTAGTGCTTCCACGCATCGCAGTAGTCGTTGATTGTTTGTGACATAAGTGACGGTGAACGCCATGCTCAGACTGACACTGATTAGTCTCCCAAAGGTGTTGCGTAATGGATTATTTGAGTGTTCTGCGTGCGTTCGATGACATCACCGTTCTTTGTAATCAAACCGGAATGTGTTCAACTATTCTATTACGCAGTTGCCTCTCCGTTCTACTGATGTAGGTGGCTGAGCACCTACATTAAAATCTAATGTTATTGACTTCTGTGTTTAAATTTGTGCCCGGAAAGTTGTTTCCAGCTCCTCAAAAGCCGCATGTAGCTTGAGATAGCTTATCTCATTGAGAACCTCCGCTTCTGATGGAGGATTGGCATCTACAACTAGGGCTATACCTATCGTGCTACTCAGCAAAACTGCTGTGGATAAAGGCCAATTAAACAGCCTCTCAAAATGCTCCGCCCAACGATCTAGACGACGCTCCTCGATTGAGGACCCGACGACATACATCCCGCCGTTGGTCAGGATACTCGCATGGCTCTTGGTTAAACTGCTAAATAAATCCTTTAGGGAGGCAGAATTACCTGCTGAAGAGAAGACAGCGGAAATGTTTTCAATTCACAAGGGTGGTGAGAAGGATAGCGTGGGAAACTACCGGTCTGTTAGCCTTTCATCAACAGTCTTAGAGGTAACGAAAGAGTCATTAGAAATGCATTAGAAGCACTTGGAGACAAATAATCTAGTTGCAGGTGGACAGCATTGCTTCACAAGGGGAAGGCCCTGTCTCAGAAACCACCTTAGCATTCTTAACGAGGCAACCAGATTGGATTAAAATGAGGAAGTTGCACTATACTACCTTGACTCTCGTAAGGTCTTTGACAGCGCAAATCATAGGCTGTTGCTGCACAAACTAGGGGTCTGAATGTGGCTACAGGGCTAATGGGCTGATTGACCCAGTCTTACGTCAAAGTTGAGGATGCCAAGTCTATGATGGCGACGGAAACCAGTGGGGTGCCCCAAGGACCAGTGCTCCTTCAGTTATATGTGAATGACCTGTTGAGTGTCCTTTGATTGCCATGTTCTCTGTTTACAAACGACGTGAAGATCCTGGGGTCCCCCAAATCCACCCAGATTCAAGAGGATCTAGACGCCACGGAGTACAGACTCACTCGCGTTCACCGTTTGTCTACGTACATGCAAAATCTCGCTCCGGAGCAGACTCGAATGCAGCGACGACAGGTTTATGTTCCGACCGAAATCGAAACTTGTTCGCATGTATTCATTTGTGTTGATTCGGTACGGAAACCATCACAACAGCCTTGAGAAGGTCCGTTTCGCGTGATTTTTCGTCACGACCTTTAAGGTTGATCGACACGGTCGCGTCGATTTAGTTAGCATCGATCGTCTCAAAGCCGCCTACGTTGATGATAGTGTGTCGCCCGCTGACATGAGATTCGATGTTAACCCTGCACTACCTGTTGACGACACTTCCGTGTCCCGTCAAGGTCTGCAGTTAGCATTGCCTGATACGACTTCGAATGAGGCTATCGTCTCACGTTCAGGACGGCACCCAGTTGGAACTGCTACGACTTCGCACGAGGCTATCGTCTCACGTTTAATTCAGCAGTTCGTTGGCCCTGCTACGTCCTCGGTTGAGAATAATGTCTCACGTTCAAGTCAGCAGAGCACGTCTACGCACCCGTCCGAGAATGAGGCTCCCGTCTCACGTTCCGGCCGGAAGATCGTTTGCCCAGCACGTTTTCGCGACTAGGTCAAACACGATCTTGGTAATTGCATTTCGCAGTAGTAACTTTTGTGTTTATCGTTTCGACACGATTTAACATACCTCATTAGTTATTACTGTATTCTAGTCAAGTCCATTGAGGCTGCCACACCAGTTTTCCATTTCTTTTCGTTTCTTGGAACCTCGCCATATGGTACGCTTCGCTGGTCCCACGAAATCTGAGAAATTTTGGAACCAACGTTTGCATTCTGGATCGGCCCTGTCGCTCTCGTCCCTTGCCATTGACGAACCTACCGATTTGGCTTCCGGATATCATATTGGTTAACGGTTACCCGACGCTGGACGTTATTGGCGTGGCACACCTGGATGACGATTCACGCAACCGATGTCATTGGCAACGAATCTGGTTTACGCTCGACCAACATCCTACGGTTCCTGCATACCACGGATTTTGTCCGTCGGCATCCTACTGCACAGCTACATTCACGTACCTTGCACGCATTCACGCGCAAGAATATCGTTTGCATGCCTTCTCTTCCTTGACATTTTTCGAAAGCTTCCCGTGCTTTCCAGCGGGGGGCTGCTGTAGTGACCTCGATCGTCCTGAGAAAATGACTGTTTTCTTGACACCATTCTGGATCTATTTTCTCTACGATCTTTTCTGACGTTTGACATCGACCTCATAGTGTTGTCCGGTTGCGTACGTTTTACTGGACTGACTTTTCCGAGGTTTCCGTCGACCTCATTTTGAATCCCTTTCGCTTTCGGTCGTTCGCCGATTGTACACGCTCGCGGTCCGCTTTCTGCACAGCCGTTGCGTTTCGTTTTCCGTTCGGTGTATCTCTTGTATCGGTACTGTTTTGGTGTTACCGACTTGCATCTTCCCTGTTCTTCCGATAGAGGGGATAAAGTTGGTATTCCGCTGCTAGACCCAATAGGAGACACGTTCACCAGCCGCTCTCGAACGTCTTCTATAAGATGCAGCCTACGTGAATCAACAAGCAATTCATGGTGCCGCAGAAAATCAATTCCCAGTATGCCTGTGGGGACATCCGCAAGAATGGACGTCCACAGATACCGTCGTCGTGGTCCCAGGTTGACCGCAAGCTGTCTCGTGCCATAGGTAGGAATGGAGGAACCATTCGCTGCGGACGGCCGAAGCAAAGCAGTCACTTTTCATACATCTTCAAAAGAAAAAGACAAACTTCGAGATTGCACAAAATCAGCCATACGCGTGAATCCCGGATGAAATAAGGTATTGTGCAGTTGCCTCAGGTCGACCCCAGAGAGAACAGCTCCACAGCAAGATCTGCTGAGGGCATCTGCGGCTGTAATTTGTCTCCTGGTCTGTAGACAACATCAAAGCTGTACGGCGATAGTTCCATTATTCAACGTAGCATTCTGTCGTTCTTAACCCTGCCGTGTTGTTGATTTCCAAGTATGAAGGAGACGGATCTTTGGTCAGTGATGAGTTGAAAATGGTTATCCAGTAGCAGGTGTCTCCACTTTCGGATCGCTTCTACAACGGCATAAGCCTCTTTTTCAACCGCCGAATGACCTTGTTCACTTGGAGAAAAACGAAACCGGACGGCCATCTTGGTTGAGCGTCGCAACAATAGCGATATCAGAGGCATTAGTCTCTACGACAAATGGGACGTCTGAACGGACTAGCCAAACCAGCTTTTACCAGTTCTTTTTTGAGGTTGTCAAAACATTTTTTCACTGATTCCGGCAACGGAAATGTTTGATTGTGCACCAAGGAATAAACTTTGTCTGGAAAGTTCGAAATCCAAGGCGAATAATAAGCAAAGAAACCCACAACTCACCGTTGGGATTTATGACCTTTTGGTGGCTGCAGCTCCAATAAGGGTTTCAGTCGGTCAGGGTCCGGTTTTATGATCTTCTTAGAAACCTGGAACCCTAGAAGTCTGATTTCTTTGGCTCCAAAAATGCTTTTGGCTTCGTTAAAAGTCAAACCGTATTTCTTGGCTACATCCAAAAACCATCGAAGATTCTAATCATAGTCGCTAGTTGATTTGCCGCAAATAGTGACGTTATCGACGTAGGCGAATGCGTCTGTTAGTTTCTCCGTGGAAATTATTTTATCTATTGCCCTCTGGGAACAAGATAATCCATCGGTGACTCCAAAAGGGATACGGAAGAATTGATATAACTTTCCACAAGCCCCGAAAGCAGTGGATTTTTTTCTTTGCTCAGAATCGGTAGTTGATGGTAAGCACTTTTGAGGTCTAGTGTAGTGAGCGTGTCGTATTCAGTTATTTTTTCAATCATCTCATCTATTTTCGGTAATGGATAAGCATCCAAGTTCGTAAATTTATTGATGGTTTGACTATAGTCTACCATCACCCTTCGTTTACGATTATCGCTAGTGACTACGAGCACTTGAGCACGCCAGGGGGGGAGAAGGTTCAATGATCCAATCGGAAAGAAATCGTTTCATTTCCTCGTGTATAAATATGCCATCTTCTCGGCAGCGTCGTCGAGATTACGTAGCTATAGGTTTGCATTCGGGAGATAAGTTCCGGAAAAGTGGCGAAGTTGTAACAGAAGCTGGTTTCAACAGGCAAACAGTAATCGGGTGTTCCAGTCAACCAAATGAGATGTTGACACTCTCATGGAGTTCAAGGAAATGGTATCCGAGTAATACGTCTGTGCACAGATTATTCAAAATTGAGTCTGAATTGGCCATAGGTGCGACCTCCGAACTTGATTGAGACAAGGCAATGACCTTTCGTGTTACAATATAGAGCACTAGAAGCCATCGTTATTATTTCTCGAGAAGGATATATCCTTCATTTATTACCATAAACCAGGCTCTCTGAGATGTAGCCAGCCAAACTGCCAGTACCTATAAAAACACTGCATGAGATACCATTGACTTCAAGGTCCACGATGGACTTAGAAAGACATTCAGGCGCGACACCAGTATAGACAGAGGATCTGGAGGGACAGACAGCAGACGACACCTTGTTCTGGGTTCTGGATAGACAGACCTTTTGAAAACGATCTTTCTTTCCACATGTCTTACATACAGCATCTCTGGCTGGGCGTTTAGATATGTGATGTTTGTCATAATCGCAGAAAAAGCATTGAGGACGAGTTACGGCCGCAATCGTCTCATCGGAAATTTCAGTCGCAACTGTGGGAGCCTCAATGACGTGAGTTGCCACAGAGTGCGATAAAACCGAGGCATTTTAATACGACAAGGACTGTTGTTCGGCCATTTCCAACGCCCATAAATATATATATATATATATATATATATATATATATATATATATATATATATATATATATATATATATATATATATATGGCTTTCTCAAAAGCCGTCTGAAAAATTGAAAGAGCCACTTTCTAAAAGGCGTCGCCTGATATGGTTCGACTGGACACCGGTGATAAAAGCATCACGAACGGCATCGTCGCAGTTTTCTTCGACCGTCGTTGATCTGAAGTAGCAATCTCTCGCCAATGACTTCAGCTTCTGAGCAAACTGATCTAGAGACTGTCCATTCGCTTGTTTTGCAGTTGCAAGAATGTGACAAGCTAAGACCTCGTTTTTGGGCGAACGTAGAAACCAGTGAGTACCTCGATGGCCTTGTCATAATTTTCAGTCTACAATATGTCCATATACTGTAGGGGAAATGTACGATATTAGCAGATCCAACTTTTCAGGGCTCACAGATTCAACCGCCTTCAGAAGACTGCAGAATGTCCGATACCAATGATTCCACTGCTTGGCGGCATCTGGTGCACTTGGTTTGCGTCGAACCGTTCCAAACGAAGTATACGTTACATCGCAGTGGTTGAATAAGTTTTGAATAAATTATGTGCGTAATCTACAGCCTGACTCGATAGCAGACGAAGAATGAAACAAATCCACAATTAGGGCTTTATTCAACATACAATACATGTATGGGGGGTGAAAAGGGAAAACAAGAAGTTGCATAACAGAAACGGTAAACCATGTCACTAACTTCAACGTACGTACACTTATGCAAATCAGACAACAGGTGATGTGAGGGTATGTACTGACTCATGGTCGATGGTCAGCCAAGTCCCGTCAGCAATCGACATGCCAGCGCCTGTCCGGAATCCAGGTCAGTGCTTGTGCCAGCGGATGCGCAAGTGACAAGGTAGCGGATCGATGAGATGCGAATGGATTCCCGTTAAGTGGTAGCTGGTTGCGTGACCAATCAACTAATCAGAAGACAGGCTACTTGATGCCAGTATGAACCAGTTTGGTTTGTGTTGCGACGATTGGTGTCAGTGATTGTTTCCTCCCATATAAACGATGTGTTTTGTGATGGTAAAATAAGATAATTCGTGGTCGGAATAGTTTTCTCATTAAATCTAGCGGGACGGAACAAAACAGGTGAGTATAGCTCGCACACTGGAATCGCTCTTGATTGATATCTGCTGCCTCTAAGAGACAAGACTATAAGACGCAAGCTCTACGATCAGACTAACTTCTCCAGCTAATCCCAACAACAAGTTTCTTCTACGCTCATCTGGGGACCCGGACGCTATAGTAGCCGGCCAGACCGGTGTTAAAACTGTGAGAAGTCATAGAGCTGAAGCGGCTGTTAGACTGGCTTCCTGTTACTAGCCGACTTTGTGCGGTCCGGTTGCGAGGTTCTTGCCGAGTGACCAGATATCGAGACCGCACACGCGACTTATCCGTCATTTCCGCCTATTCCCCGACAGACTGCAGTCCGGAGACAGACAAAGATGAATTCTAACAAGAGCATCATTTGCTCCTCCTTACAGCGCGCCGGACAGATATCGTGGTCCTCGCCGGAGCTTTCCGGAAGCTTTCCAGACTACGCTGGCCCAGATACTGGAATCCACCACGAAGTAAGATTTACCGACCCTATAGCTACACCTGAAGTCGATAAGCACTGGGAGCGACTGAAGGAAGTCTTACTGAATGCCGGCTTGGCCAGTTGTGGTACGGTCCGCCATACCCAGAGAAGTTGGATTTCTTCAAACTACTCGTTATTGCTTGAGAGCCGCCGCCATATCTCTACTAACGCAAGACAACGAAGCACGTCATGAACTCCGTTCGCGTCTGAAGACGTTTGCGCGCTGATCGCGAGACGTGGTGGTCAGAACGCGCCCTCGGTATGGAAGCAACTTCTGCTTCTGGCAAATCCAGGAAGCTCCTTCAACTCATTCACGCAACCGGATAGCGAAAAACAGGTTTTGGTGAGAGAATCCGCGAAACCGATGGAACACCAGTCACCAAGCAGTCGCGCAGACTAGACCGCCGGGCAGAACACCTCTGCTTCCAATTTATCATTTTATTTATATTAACTCACCGATAACCCGGTACAATGTAAAGAGGTGTGGTGCCATGCAAAAACATGAGTAATCACATATGTGGGGATTTCATGTCAGCATGTGGGCTAGATACTAACCGGTCGCCCAGACCAAAGCAGAGGGTTGACTTATGGGGCCCCACCCCGAGCCGTTGACCAGAACTCCTAACATACAAGGCAGCAGGACGATATGAGGGTATCGTAACCCTCTGGGGGTCGGTGACTGATTGTTCAGTTCATACGCCCTTCGGATGAGGCCAAAAATCTTGGATGCTCAATACATCCCTCCGCCACAGATGCCGATGAGCGTACCGTTGTATGCCTCATACGCCACCCACGGTTGGTTTGGAATCAGGGTTTAGCCATCACCCCTAGACTGGCCATTAGTCAGTCAACCCGGTGGACAGCGCCAGGCATTCGCTTTCGCCCTCTCACTTTAGTGGAAACAACTCCACCACGACAAGGCAGTGAGTAGGGCTTCCTCAGCAGAGACTATAGAAAACGCACGGTCATCTGAGAGCATTTCAAGAGGTGTTCAGGACGAGTAGCCATCTCGGAGCCTGCCCATGTAGCACAGATCCCCATGTTAACGTTGGGTTTCGATGGGGATTTGATGGGGATGTTTATTGACTGTTTTTGCGAGGCAAGACCTATGTACTTGTGAAGGAAATTCTCGAAATGTTACATCGCTCAAAAAATTTGAGATAATACTAGTACTGAGATGCGTTACATTTTTGTTTTAAATCACGGTTTTCCGCCTCTTTGAATTGTCTTTGTCCGCTGGTGGTTGGTCGTGTTCCGGAGTTGATGCACTATTTTCACTTTTAACTGCATCCGTTTTCGCATTTTCTCGTACTGAATGTTACGTTCCATAGATTAAACAATGCCAATGTCCTAAACGAGCCTAGTGAGGTCCATGAACGTGAATTATGAGCTATAATTCCTCCTCGGTGTCAGTGGTCAGAAATCTGCCCCTTTTAGCACCTCACTAGATGTAATTGCCATCTGATGTAAAAGAGAAGACCAAAAATAGTTTATTTTAACTTCGTTTGCTTAGATACATAATCATAAAGTACCATAACCTTCTCTAGGCTCCAGTTCACTGTGATAGGGATTCAGTCGGGTTTTGGTGGGGATCTGGTTGGGATACGGTTGGGTTCCGGTCGGGCAAACCAAAAACCAATACTGGGTGGACATTTGATGGGCTTTTGTTATTTACTTCTGTTTTTCTTTCTAGGTAGGTAAAGTAGTAAACCCTTGGTAACATTTTTGTCCACATTCTCGTTTATAGATAAAACATCATCATGTCCGGACTATCACGATTGCACAGATTTCGCCTTCGGCGAAAAGTATTGATGCAAGCATTGTGCCCGTGTTGTTCGGATGCCTCCCTATGGGAACATCGTCATGGATGTTCCGTATTCATTGCTGAGGGTAAGACTGCACTGTCACTAACTCTTGCAGAATCCAGACACCGTGGTGATGCTATAAACTTTGATAACACCCAGATGGTGCCATCAACTTCGTCGGTATCATTCCAAGAGGTTCAAGGCGCGCCGTCTGCATGTGCACCTGTAGCAGACGTTGAGGATGCTTCTGGTATATTAACGTATACGAATAATATGAATTCCTCATATTAGGTATTGAAAAGGCCGATGAAACTTTTGAAATACTGAACGAATTACGCCAAGATTTCGTTAAATTTCGCTTCAACATGTCTCAACGTGCTGCTGTGCTGCGCATACTCGGAAGACATTTACCAAACATTCCGAAGGACCCCAGGACTCTGTGCGGGACACCAAGGCAGTGCAATGTCCGGAGTTTGCAGAACGGAAATTATTTTCACATGGGACTTGTCAAAGGATTTTCAGGTTTGATAAACTCACGGAAACTACCGGAATGCATCTTGGACATACAGATACACTGTGATGGAACGGTCATTTATCGCTCCTCCGACTTGCAGTTGTGGCCGATACTAGCACGAATAAGCAGACCACAAATGAGTGAAATTTTTACTGTGGGATTTTACTGTGGTAGAGGTAAACCGAAACCCGTGGAACAGTTCCTGCGGGAGTGCATTGATGAGCTGAAGATGGTGTTGGAACACGGGGTTGTACATCACGGTGTGTCCTACGAATGTACCCTCTCTGCCATCATCTGTGACACCCCCGCACGAGCGTTTGTCCGCCAAGTTAAGGGACACAACGCTTACTTTGGGTGCGATAGATGCATTCAGCCAGGTTACTACACCGGTGGTAAAATGACCTTCCCGTCTATAACGGCCAAACCAAGGACAGACGAAAGCTTTCGCGCAAAAAGGCACAAGAAGCACCACTTACCGGAGTCCAGCAGTGCATTTTTGGCTCTAAATATAGACATGGTTCGCACATTCTGCCATGACTATATGCATCTGGTATGCTTGGGTGTAATGAAGAAATTGCTTCTGTCCTGGCTTAGTGGTCCCAGGGATAGGTTTGCCGGTATTAGTCCATCTGTCGCCGAGGAACTAGGGAATCGCATTCTACAGTCACATGTTGGTATTACATGTGATTTTCCGCGAAAATGTCGACATATCAGTGACATTGAACGCTGGAAAGCTAGCGAATACCGACAATTCTTACTGTACCTGGGACCGGTATGTTTGATTCATTTACTACCGGAAGATGCGTACCACCACGTTTTGGCACTTTCAGTAGCGATGTACATTCTCTGTCATCCCCGTTTGTATGTTCGTTGCCACCAGTTTGCAGCCGATCTTCTCTCCATGTTTGTGCAACAATTCGAACTTTTTTACGGTTCAAAAGAACTCGTTTATAACGTTCACAATTTGATTCATCTAAATGACGATGTACTTCTACACGGAACGTTGGATTACTTTTCCGCTTTTCCTTTCGAATCTTATCTTGGTTATTTGAAATGTCTTATCAAAGGACCCAGAAACCCTGGCCAACAATTGTACAAGAGATTGATTGAGGGCCGATCTCTTCCTCATTCATTACAGCGGAATTCCTATGTGGATGACACTGGTTCACCACTAATCCGAACGCCGATTTGTGATAACTTTTTCTTTCTTAGGAATGCCTTCTTCACTGATCGATCTCCGGATAATGTAGTCATTGTACATGGGTTTCCTGGTGTCATTGTCAACATTTCGGATGATATCATTCGTTTCAAACGATTTGTTAATCCCCAACCATTTTTCACAAAGTATTTGCCATCTTCTTATTTGTACGTTTTCTCCGTCGATGAGTTGGGTGTGGATGTTTTCTCCGCTACAACTGTCGATATTGAGTGTAAATGTTTGCTATTGCCATGTCTAAAGCACTTTGTAGTTACCCCTGTGTTACATACTTTTTCAAAAATTAAATACTTTTCATAATGCCACGGAATTTCCTTTTCAGATGTTCCGGCTCGTACGTTTCACGAAGGACGGTTCGGTTGCAATTATACATCACAGCTGGCTTGTGGATTCCAAACACACAAGATGGCCCAGCGTAAAACGTGCTTCTGAATATCGAAGCATGTTAATTTTAGGTAAACAGTTGTCCGACGACATTCCCGTTTACGAATGCCGTGAATTGTTTAGTTCAGGTAAGAGTACGTTTTAAAACTTAAACGATTGCACTAGAAAGTTTCCATGAAATTCAGGAGTGTCAGTCGCAATATCTGCGGGATGCCACTTCAGAGGCCTCTGATGCGACAGCACCAATGACACTGTTTGCAACGAGGTATGCAACACGCAAAAGGTATTCCGTTGGCATTTCCTTACTCTTGCAGACGACCCGTCACTTTTAGCAGTGACTCAGATACCGATTGCGAACCAAACGCAAAAAAAACGACCCCTCGGACCGGTAGTTGTTCCAAGTCTAACGGAACAATGTCTTACTGCTAGTCAGATAGCGGGGTATGTTAAGCAACCTAACTGAATATTTCCTATCATCCAGACCGTCCTCCACGCCACAACCAGTATCCCGTATACTGGAAACCGGCAATCGTATTCCCATTTTGTCCCCTATATCGTAAGTCAACCAGTTCTTACTAAATTCATTTACACCACCATGTAGTTTCAGAAATGCTAGTTCCACTAGTTTCAACGAGAAGTCCGTTGAAACGACACATACCACCGTGGAACAGTTGGGGAAGAAGGTGGACAAGTTGCAGGCTTCAGTAGCCGCCATGGTGGGAGACATGAATATAAAATTTTCCACCATCATAGCACTGCTGAACTCCGGGTTCGAGGCGTTACACAGCCGAGTAAGCGACTTGTCCAGCTCAAGACAAACACCCGCGGTTCAGTCATACTACAAGCCAACAAGAGCCAACACATTGGCTGACTTAAAAACCATGGATGGTGATTTGGATGTTCTGTCGAACTACGAGCACCTGGTAAGATAACAATATTGCTCATTCATGTTCCAGGTTTCCATGCTTGTCAGGATTGTAACAAATGACCTCCGGGAATCGGTCCGAAAAATGTTGTCCCTGATGATCAGCGATGAGCTTGCAAAGCAGTGTTGCTGGTCAGGCAGTGTTACAAAGGCCGCCGTTTCACAGCTGCGACTAATGAACGTAATTAAAGGCAGGTTTTTTTCATATCACAATATTCATACGACTTTAGACGCCATTAACAACAGTGAGCGGCTGAACGATATCTCCGACGGGGATATCGAGAAGCATATACAACACTGGTTTAACAACGCCAGGGACCGCGGTTCGTCGGGCAGGAAACCCAGGTAAAATATTGGATACGCATGCGTTTTGAAATTCAGTGAACCACTGCTTCATGTGTAGTTTTATACGATACATTGTAAAGCACGTTTATCAACATTTAATTTTGATACTTTCTTTTACGCATTTCCATTAATAACCCGCTTTTCATCAATATCACTATACGTGGGTGCACGTGACTAATAATTTTTTCGTCACTTTACCGTACCATTGCAGAGGTCAAATGAACTTTCCTGGAAGAAAATGACAAAAGAATTACCTGGATTCAACTGTACATTTTTTGACAACTTTTCTACAATACATTTCAACGTATGCCTTTCGCTACTTGGTTTTATTCTTTCCAGTGGTATACGAGGGAGAGTACATGAACTGGGAACAGTAGGTCGTTTACCGAGATTCAGTTAACTGGGTTGAGAAAATGGGTAAATTTAGGAAAGCATTTAAAGGCTACCAGGAAGTTGGGCTATCCCCATCGGGAACCGATTGGGGCCCAATCGGGATGCGTTTCCTATCCCAACCAAAACCCAACCTTTAGGCTAGGGTGTCCCAACCAAAACCCAATGCATCCCAACCGAATCCCAATCAAATCCCAATGGGGGCCCCATCGGGATTTGGTTGGGATTGCTACATGGGTGAAGCATCCACCCTAGACAATACTGAGGCATTTGGAGGCTGCTTCCAATTTAGCTGGCCAGCGACTAATTCTACTGCATCTAGCACTCCTACACTTTCTGCGTGGCCTATTCCAGACGGCTTCTCCACAGAAGCGGAAATTCGAAGGGAACTACAAACTCCCAAAACGCCATGAAGGGCGCGATCAGATCGTATTCCTCCCGTGCTTTTCAAAGCTGACGAGACGGTTCCGGTGAGGGAATTGACAATCCTGTTCTCAAAGGTTTGGACGGAAGAAAAATTTCCCCCATCCTACAGGATGGAAAAAGTTTTTGAGTGACCCCTTAGGGGACACTTATAGGACTCTCGAGTGTCCCCCTGTACTGCCCGGGCGGGGTGAATCGACGACTGTGCCCATCTTTGGAAAAAATAACCGTGAGCTGTTTCAACCATCGAGGAATTAGACTGATCATTTTCGCTCCAAAACACTAGTCAGTGTCTGTGTTGGGGAGACAGTTCAGTTTCCCGATACTGATGCTCTGATTACAACAGTGATATTATTTTCCGGAAGAATATTCTGCTTCTGGATTTATTCTAGTTTTCCATCTGTTTGCCAATTTAAACGTGTACTCTTGTAGCGCCATGGTATATCGGCAACACCCATATCGACCCTGTAACACGCAAGCAGCAGTGATCTTCCGCCGGGGGGTGAGCGTGGTTGATCTGCAAAAGCACAAAAGGGAAAAACTCCATGAGCCGAGGCTCAGTAAGTGTATCAACGGCACCAACACTTACATTAAACGAACAACAAGATGGCGGCCTCCACTCTGGCCGTTACACTGCTCCCCCTCAACGAAAGAACACTGTCCACAGTGTTACTTACTCCGCTATCACACCACAGGAGTACTCAGTTCCCTGGGACCACGCCTCGGGCAGGCCATTTTACAGGTTCACTGCCGATTACGCAGTACCTCAAAACTATACAACCAATCGGGCCTTCCGCTTTATTACTCCGTGCAGGCCAATTCAAAAGACCTCTACTGGGCCACATTAAGACCGTGTCACACTTCACAGAGCACAATTATCTGTACGGCCATTTTCAGGTCAATCACCAAGGCCTCCCATAACCTCCGGTCCCGGGTCGCGGCACCAAATTTGTAACACGCAAGCAGCAGTGATCTTCCGCCGGGGGGTGAGCGTGGTTGATCTGCAAAAGCACAAAAGGGAAAAACTCCATGAGCCGAGGCTCAGTAAGTGTATCAACGGCACCAACACTTACATTAAACGAACAACAAGATGGCGGCCTCCACTCTGGCCGTTACAACCCCCTCCGACTGATTGGTTGCCCTATCTGCCCATTGATCTCCAAGGTCAGTTCAGATCAGTTCAGTTCAGTTCAGTTCAGTTTGCACAGGACTTGGTGTGGCTAGAGCCAGTCGTGTGTCCAGATAGTTGTGTTGTCGGCGCGTTTCGTAGCTCCCAACACTGCGTGATTTTCTTTTTCTGAAAGGCAGAAATTTTGTGCAGTATCAGCCCTGGCAGAGTAAGGTGGAAACGATAAGTAAATTGCATCTGACCCTAAAAGCTGCTTAACATAACTCGGGGTATACTGCCACCCAACAAAAGTCTACTGCTTTCTTAAAAGCCTTCACTGTTGTGGTATTTATGACCTCTTCCGGGAGCTTATTCCAATAGGGTACCACTCTATTTGAGAAGTACTTCGCCTAATTTGGAGCCTCGAATGTTTCCTTTGTAATCTAAGGTTATGCCCCTTGTGCCTCTCTCGGGGATCAGAGAAAAAAGGTCTTCTTGACTTATTCCTGACAGTCCTTTCATTACCTTGAAGGTTTCTATCAAATCCCCGCGAATGCGCCGTCTTTCCATCGAGAATAGGTCTAGGGCACGGAGACACTCTGTGTAGTTAAACCCTCCTTGCCCAGCCACCATTCTAGTGGCTAGCCCTTGCACTTTCTCCAGACAGTCAATATCTTTCTGGTAGTACGGTGCCCAGGCCTGCACGCAGTACTCCATATGCGGCCTAACTATGGCCTGATATATCGGAACGAATATCTCCGGATCTCTACACGACATAATGGATCTAACTCGAAAGAGTTCCCTCCTGGCCGTATTGGCTGCTGAGGTGCACTGCTTTGACGGCTTAAAGCTGTTGTCCGTTATAACGCCCAAGTCTTTGACCTGCGAGACCACTTGCAACGAACCCACACTATCCTCACTAGCCCCTGTATTTGTGGTCAAGCATTGACACTTGGTGAGGTTTAGTGGAAGGTCCCATTTGCGTGCCCATTTTTGTACTGCTAACACGTCAAGTTCTATATCTACTCCAGCTATCTTGACGTCATCGGCAAACATAAAGGTGGGGTTTGTAAGCCCACGTGCTAGGTCGTTGATGAAGATGAGGAAGAGCAGAGGGCCGAGCACCGAGCCCTGTGGCACCCCACTTGTTACACCTTCCGGTTTTGAAACATGACTCCCCACCTTAACACTAAAGGTTCGCCCTGCTAAGAAACTACTTATCCATTGTCTTGCCTTTCCAACAATTCCCATGGACTACAGTTTGACGTCCAGAAATCTGTGGTTCACGGAATCAAATGCCTTGCTGAAGTCCAAGTAACAGACCGCAATCGATTGCCCTTCGTCCAGACGCTTGGTTACCTCATCGAGGAACAGCAGGAGATTCGTCAGACAGGATCGCCCTGCCACAAACCCATGCTGAGCATTTGATATGAGGTTGTGTTGAACCAAATGCCTAGAGATCTGCTTCCTGACTATTCGCTCCAGGCACTTACACAGTACCGAAGTCAAGCTAACCGGCCGGTAATTTCCCGCCTTTTGCCGGGGTCCACTCTTGTAAATGCCTACCACTGTTGCCCTCCTCCAGTCTCCCGGCACAATTCCCTCTCTAAGTGACTTTTCATACAGCTTTGTCACCGGAGCCTTCAGGACCTCGGCCAGAGGCTGAACGATTGCTGGATGAATCCCGTCTGGACCTGCTGCTTTGTTTCTATTCAAAGTTTGCAACTCCGCGTACACTTCTTCTTCTCCTACAGTAAGTTTGGGTATTGGAGGCGCCTGTGGGCCCTCCATTCTTTCCTCCAAACTATTTTCTGGTCGATATATGCTCTTGAAGAATGCCAAGAGCATGTCAGCCTTGTCCTCGTCGTTTAGAGCTAGTCGTCCCTGTGCTCCTTCCAAAGTTGCTACGCTCTCTCTCATACGTTTGTGAGATTTCACGTAGGCGTAGAATCGCTTTGGGTTTGTGCGGACCGACGCCGCTAACCGACGCTCGAAGGCATATTTCTCCACTCTTTGGATCTCTTGAGCCCTGTTACTAGCCATCTTATAGCTATTCCATGCCCCTGAGTTCTGTACAGCTTGTACGCCGCCCATCGTTGCCTACGAATAACTATAGCCTTGCGGACCTTTGACTTCCACCATGGGGGTAGACTTCTACTGCTTGCCACCATCAGGGGTGCAAACTCACCTGTAAGTTCCAGTAGCCCCATCTTGATGGTCTCCCAACGTTCCTCTACGGAGGCATTTGTGTGTCTCGGTGTCCACTGAATTTCCTCCGCCGCCTTCTTTAGTTCACCTATGTTGATTCTCCCATAGCGCCGACGTAACACGATTTCCTTCGGTGCCTTGCTTAGTCTTAGTGTGACCCTTAGGACTACATGATCACTTTTTCCAAGCGGCTCTTCCCACTTAATTTCCTTAACGTCCTGATGGTGCCGCGTTATGATTAAGTCAAGGAGAGACGGGTGCTTTCCACCTCTGTGTCTAGTGGCTTGTGTCACATGCTGCGTAAGTGCATGTAACTGGACCCACTGCAGAAACCTGTCGCCCGTTGCTCCCTTGGTGCGATCCCGCTTCCCCAGCTAATTTCGGGTAGGTTGAGATCCCCTAGTAAGATGAACTCCTTTGTCTGTGCCAGCACCGCATCCAGCATTTGCAAGAGCTCAACATCTTCCTCGTGTGTCGCTAGCGGTGCCCTGTAGATACAGATAATGCATACTGCACGCCCTTCGATCCTAATAAAGCAGGATCTGACCTGTACATCACCGGAGACTAAGTTGAACGGAGCCTCCCAATGGCCTATGTCGGTCCGTATTAGAAATGCCACTCCGCCCCCCTGCCTTCCATCTGTTCTATCCTGTCTGTAGGCAGCGTATCCCTGGAAGCGCATGTCAGTATATGGCTTTATCCAAGTTTCCGTCAACGCTACGACCTCAGACTCTGCGATCCTAGCCGTCAACTCCCCTCTTTTCCCCGGGAGACTGCAGGTGTTGGTGTACCATATTGACGGTTCCCTGGACCTCGTTACTGACTTCATTGCTAATTCTAGGGCTAGGGTATCCTCGGGCGCAATCTCCGAGGTGATGCCCCGTTTTTTGCCTCTAAAGGTGTCGGCGGTGCAGCATCTTGCATATCGAGTGACACTCTGAGTTTCGTGGCTTTTTCTTTTCCACCCGTCGCCCCGGTGTCAGGCTCGACATGCACAAAGGACGTTACCCCCTTTTGAGTCGCCGTACCGATGGGCCGGGATGGTCTTGCGACCACCTTAGCCCAACTGGTTTCCTCGGCTTTTCCCTCTGATACCTCCAACTTCGCTGGGTGCACCAGAGAGGACTTCTTTGGGGTATCCTTTAGAATCGGGCTGGCTGGCTGCACGTTCTCAACACCAACAGGACTGAATGCCCTGTGAGTCCCCTTCTTTTTGGTCTTTCGAACTTTCTGATCTTTGGCTTTTTGTATACCGGAGCCTGAAGCCACCTTTGGTACCTGGATTACTCCTTGAGCCTTAGGTGTTGACTTCCCAAGAGGAGTCATCTCCAGTTTCGCTATATGTAGCTTCGGCCTCTTAAGATCAGGTGTGCCCGTTCTCAGCGAGACTATGGCATTAGCCGGTTTCACAGATGCTGGGGTGTCAGGTGTAACCCTAACCATTCCCTGCGTGTTGCCCTCAACTGCTCCCGCCCTGGACAGCAGCATATCCCTCCAGTAGATACTGTGGAACACAACAACCAGTGGTCGTGGTTGGGCTGGTTGTGTTCCACGCCACAGTCCTATTCGATGGCACTTGACTATTGGTGTCGTGGGAGGTAGGCCAGCCATCCTAAGAACCTCAGTCACATGCCGGCGGTTTTCCTCCTTCCTGATTCTACCGTCTTTTACAATGTTCTCCCTAAGGTTATGAAGTATCAGTCTTCTACTTCTGTCTGCCATGACCTCAGTGTCACGCTTCATGCGCTGCACCTCAGCATCTAGGCGTTTGACCTGATCCTTGAGGGATTCCACTTCCGTCAGGAGGCTTTTCCCCACGTTGGTGAATCCTGCTACCTCTTATTTTTCTTTGCCCTTTGGCTTTGGTTGCCTTTTTTATTTTTGTGCTCTGGCACCCAGATCAGATCAGTCTTGAAGTCTTGAAGTCTTGAAGTACTGAACGGGTTCGCGGCTTTGATTCCAATTATCCCGGTTCTTGAAGAAATCTTCGATCTTCTGTCGGATTCACCGAGCTGAAACGAGAGTAAAATGTAGCGGGGGGGGGGGGTGACAGCGAAAACAAGAAACACATAACATCCAGTCCAGTTAAGTTCAGTTTTCACAGGACGAAAGCGGCCGAGAGCAGTAGAGCATTCAGATCGCTGTGTTTTCGGCGAGTTACCTTGGCTTCCAACACTGCGCGTTGAGTGTTTTTTTCTGAAAGGCAGAATTTGCGAGCCAGTATCACCTTCACAGACAAGTTCACTGACAAAAATACAAAGGCTCTTTAACTCATCCCCCGTTCACAGAGCTAGCTCTGGGAATGCTGTGTTCGTGAATCTGGGGCCTTCTTGAAAGTTGGTATATTTGCAGTGATCTCGATCGTTCTGAGAAAATGACTGTTTTCTTGACACCATTCTGCATCTATTTTCTCTACGATCTTTTCTGACGTTTGACATCGACCTCATAGTGTTGTCCGGTTGCGTACGTTTTACTGGACTGACTTTTCCGAGGTTTCCGTCGACCTCATTTTGAATCCCTTTCGCTTTCGGTCGTTCGCCGATTGTACACGCTCGCGGTCCGCTTTCTGCACAGCCGTTGCGTTTCGTTTTCCGTTCGGTGTATCTCTTGTATCGGTACTGTTTTGGTGTTACCGACTTGCATCTTCCCTGTTCTTCCGATAGAGGGGATAAAGTTGGTATTCCGCTGCTAGACCCAATAGGAGACACGTTCACCAGCCGCTCTCGAACGTCTTCTATACATTGCAGCTTCCAACAGATCAGATCAAATCGCAAGGTATGGAGGCCTGAGATTAATTTTCATCCAGTTTCTTGCCCCCGAGGCTCCAGAGACGAAAACATAGCATTCTTTTCCGTAATCACGACAATGCTGCATGTTTCTATTTGCCTGACCATCCAAACTCTGCCACATATTTATTTCGATTCCGAAACAGTGTGAAGACCAGTTTTGCTTTGGGTGACGGGTGGAGTGTTGCATTGTGTTTTGTGACGGCTGGGAGGCAGATCCTTGCATCCCTTGCACAGGAGCTTGCCCAAATTTTTCTTCCTTCTGACCTTTGATTTTCGGGCTTTAAGGTTTCCTCGATGTCCTCGGGGACTCTTTTAAGACCATAAACATTTCGGCAGTCTAGCGTCTTACCTCACTTCCCTTTGTCGGCTTCCGAAGTCGGGGCTGCGTGGCCCCCTTTACCAAATCATATTCTGGCAGCAGTTAGCTAACACAGGGGCAACCGGAGAATAAGGCACATCAGCCTCTCTTTTACTCTTCCGGTTTTGTGGGGACCTTCCGCCAAGCAAAAGATCACTGCTTCATTATAGAGACTTTTTTGAGAAGGGCAACAGGATAATTCAGGTTCTCCTAAGTTAAGTCGGGACCTGCTCCCGTATGGAGTCTAAACCCTTGGTCCTCGGTTCGTGGCACGTAAGCGAATGCACTCGGCAGCGCGCAAAAGAGCAGAACTTAAAAGGCTGGAGCGGGATAACGTGCGTATTAGAGAAAAGCATCGGCGTGCAAACGGCGTACACAGGCGGAGCAAGTGGCGCCACCAAATACAGTATTTGTTCAAACAAACAATTTTTTTAGCCTTCGTAATCCTGTGTTTTAACGGTAGCACTGCAGGAGTCTCCCCCTAAAGTCCGACACAGCTGAGCCTCGACCCGTGATGGCTACGTCGGTTTCGGTGGCCAGAGACGTTTTCCGTGCCCCCCGCCGAGACGGGACACAACAACGAAGCCAGCACATGCCATTCTCCACAACTCACACTGGTTGCTGTGTGTCGATCGCAAAATTGCGTCCTCTTTACCATTTTATCCGACCGGGGTAGATCCAGTTTGTGACTCGGCAGTGGTGATTGTGTCGTAGGGTTAGTCGTTGCTGGCATATCCCATAGTTCCGTTTGTCTGTGGCTTTTAATGCCTTCGTTAACGAGCCAGCGCCCGGCGTCAAATGAGTCTAGTTGCGATCCAGTGAGCGTTGTGTTTGAGCTACGCGCAATCCTGGAATTCCATATGGTTCTGTCCGACGGAGCGGGCTAGAATGCAAGAACTACAAGGAAGCTGGCCTCGGGGCGTGGACGGATATTTGGCCGAGGGGGACACACCGGCGCAATACAGACTTCCGCTACCCTTGTCGTGATAACCACGTGGTCGTGCATTCACGCATAATAGAACTATATGCACTTGGGATTTGATGAGTAAACTTAAATATATACGACTATTACATATTCAGAAATTCTAGTTGTCTGAAGCAGCTCGCGGCCGCGCCAATTTTCCCTGTTGGCGGGTGCGGCCGTGTCATCCGTGGAGTTTAATGTTGCAAGAGGTAATGGGGGTGCTGTTAGTGGGAGTAACAGGGGCCGACCCAGGACGACTAACCGAAGGTTGTGAGCAGATGAGGACACTGGGAGTATTGTTCGGGGTGGGTTCTACCTCGATGAAAGATGGTATAAGGCGGTCTATGCTGATGGCCTCTTTTCTGACGTCTAAGTCTACCACGTGCTGATTTTCCTTTAGCTGGAGGACGCAGGACGGGCCAGAGTAAGCCGCTCGTAGTGGTTATCGCACTGCATCCCCTCGAATAAGCTGACGCCTGGCGGTCGACAGAGTGATACGTATGTAGGTGCTGAAAGTTCATGTCCGTTGGCGAGTGGGGCTTTATCACCCGCATTTGCTATGACAGTATTTTGCGTCTTCCTCGTTAGTAAAACTCACAGGCGGTAATGGAGAAACCAACTCACCTGGAAGTCGTAATGTGCAACCACAAACCAGTTCGGCCGCCGCAACATCAACGTCGGCTTTAACTGTGATACGCATTGTAACACACGTTTGAGCAATGCGTAGCCAAATTCACGACGGATCCCGAAATCAAAAGGCGATTATCCGTAATATTCCACGATACTATTTTATTGAATGAACAATGACACCAAAAAGATACAAGCCTCAATTATGAAATCACAAGGACTCAACAAACGAGAAACCGGATTGCGGCGTGCGAGCAAGGAGCACGTGCGTCACGCAGGTCTAGAACAAGGATATGGCAAAGTAGCGCTCTGGGCGCAAACAAACAGCAGTTGGTCCATAAAAACGAACATTCCGTAAAGACACGTCAATAGTGTAAGCAAGTAAGTGATGTTAAGAAAAACATGGAACTGCAAAGGTTTTTGGGGGATTTTCCACGACCGGTCGTTACAAGGCCCACCCAAACCCTCCCGAATCCTTAGCAGAGTCAAAGGTTTGGTATAGAGTTACAGATTCCTCCTATCTACATAGGCCCTGGTGTCAGTGGGTGCCCCCCTAATGCTTGTCGTCAACCTTCTACTCATGGTAGCACCTAATCCGTTGGTCACATAGACGCTAGGCTATTCTTCCTCTGCCACGAGAACAGCTGACCGATGGCGGGCTTTAGGAAAGCACATATAGGCTGCCCTTGGGAGGGCCGTCGTGCACTGGCTGTATGTGCTTGCACGAGTGTGTGTGGTTGATGTATTCGCCGCTACCTCCACATATGCAAAAGACATTTCAGTAGCGTCAACAAAAGCAAATTGCAAACACCGTCGCATGTTTGATAGGGGTTGCGGGTCATAGCGTGCATCGGGTATGTGCGTATGTGTCCGGTTGTATAATGGAATCACATGCACCACCACACATCAAAAAAGGACGTTCTCCAACGTCAACGAAAGACTGTGAGCACTGCAGCCTTTTTTGACGGAGTTCACGTGGTATAGACGAGTACAATGTAGGTGTGTGTGCGTCGAGGTGTATGATGGCTCGATACGTCAGTGTGTCGTGATTGATTCCATACATGGGTTTTCTTTACCCACCTCGAAGACGAATGCGAAATAGTCTACTGGGCCTCAGCGTCATCAGCTTCTCCGCTTTCACTCTCAAGTGGGCTAATACTGCGTATGTCACGAATTAGCACTCCTTAGCTGTCTTCACCCTCACCGTTCTTATCATTTCGTCAGTGTTTCGATGGTTTCCACAACTACTCCCAAGGACCGGGTGCTGAAACGTGTGCTTTCGCCTGTGATCATCACCACATCCCAAACTTTGAATGGTCTTGTTTCGGCCAGCCACTTCTGTCGAGTCTGCAGAGCCGGTAGGTACTCCCTCATGCAGAACCTCCAGAAAACCTTGGCAAGATAATTCGCCTGCTTCCATCCGTGGAGATAGCTCCCACGAAAGTTTACCAGCCCTCGGAAACCGTCGTTCGATCTCAACGTCAATAAGTCGTTCGGGGTGAGCGCCAGGTGGGTGGGGTCACCGTTCATTACTGGAACCGGGGACGGTTGTTCAGAATTTTCTCTACCTCAGTCGTGACAGTGTTCAGCGTCTCGTCGTCGGGCGGCTGTTGCCCCATGATCGATAGAAATATCCGTCTGGCGGACCGGATCATGCGTTCCCATATGCCGCCGCGATGACTGGCCTGTGGGGGGTTGAAGTGCCATCGTATGCTGTAAGCCACGGTTCGATCCTGCAGTTCGCCCCTGTCTATGTTTCTGTGCCAACGCTACAGTTCCCGATGGGCGCCCACAAAGTTCGACTCATTTTCTGAGTATGTATCGGCCGGTACGCCTCTTCGGTTGATAAATCTCTGCAAGGCCCGTAGGAAAGAATCGGTCGTCATCGAATGTGCGACTTCTAGGTGTAGCGCGCGTGACTTCATGCACGTCATGATACACCCATATCGTTTTTCCAATCTCTCCCCGCGCTTGATCCACAAGGGCCCGAAATGGTCCAACCAGGTGTCGCTGAACGGCCACCAGCCCGCAGTCACCCTGCATTCTGGTAGCGGGGCCATGAGTTGTTTGCCCGCCGTGGCACTGCTTCTCCTACATTGCACACACTGTCGGATTACGCGTTTTACAGTCTCTCGTCCTCTCAGCAACCAAAGGCGCTTTCGGATGACGCTCGTCACGTGACTTTCCCCGGCATGTCCTTTCACGGCGTGGTCGTGTTGAATCATTAGCTCTATCACAGGTTGTCGAACAGGCAGCAGTGTAGTGTGCATTGCGTCGAAGTTCAGGTGGGCGTTGGTCAGCCTGCCATCCACCTGCGGCGGTCCATCAAAGAGTTTGGGGTTTGATTGCTTTAATTCGCCTCTTGGAGATGATATTTCTTTGTTGATTGGTCCCAGTTTTTCCGCCCTCTTCAGTTCTCGGGCGAAAGCCTCGCGTTGTATCATTCTGAAAATATCGTATTTTGCAGCTTGTAACTCATCGGGCCTTATTGGGCCGACCCGTATCCGACCTGAGGGCCGTAGCCCTTTCATGACTAGTAAATTTCTCTTGAACCTGGTTAACCAAACTAGCGAACGAAGCGTCTTCATCCAGGAAAACCCTGACCAATCGGGACAGGATGGATGTCGCATGACGACGTTGGCCGCCATCACTACGCCTTTGATCTCCAGTTCTACTTCCATAAGGGGTTTTAATTGGACGTTATTAATCCTCGACAACACGGCTTCCTTCAATCAAAATCTTGCGCAACCTGCCAGCTCGATTTTTTAAATCTCATCACTGGAATGGCAGACAGTGGAATGGCCCTTATAGTACTTTACTTGGATATGTCAAAGGCATTTGACCGCGTGCCACACCCACATCTTCTGGCCAAAATCCGATCATTTGGCATTACTGACCCTTTACTATCTTGGATTAATTCTTACCTGTCTAATCGCTCTCAGGTTGTCTCGATAAACGGACACTGTTCCAAGCCTAAACCAGTTACAAGCGGTGTTATACAGGGTAGCGTCCTTGGCCCTCTGTTGTTCCTCATGTATATAAACGACATATTCCTCTCAGTGAGCCATGGCACCCCATTTCTTTTTGCTGATGACATTAAAATTGTATACTCATTCAAGCCTGAATGCATCGCCTCGGCTATCTTAAACATCTCTAAAGACATATCTGCACTCCACAGATGGTGTTCAACTTGGCAGATGAATTTTTCCGCTGACAAATGTGAGGTTCTTACATATAAATGCAAGCTACCTCCAGGATCCTTAACCGTTTGTGGTTCAACCATTGCTAACAAGCAAATAGTTCGGGACCTTGGCTTGAACTATTCCTGCACATTTAATTTCTCGGAATATTCGGCCCTCCAAGTCGCTAAGGCCAGAAAGTGTCTAGGGCTAATATTTCGCGCCTTCCAACTTCGAGACTGCATTCTTTTCCTTTATAAATCTCATGCCAGGCCTTTATTAGAATACTGCCCACTGATCTTTTCTAGTATGCGGAAATCAGACAGAATTGGTATCGAGTCAGTTCAACGTAGTTTTACCAAGCGACTGATTGGATGGAGCTCAGCCCTCACTTATAAAGAACGCTGCTTATTTTTTAAACTAAACCCTTTATGGCTTCGCCGTATGAAACTGAACCTTATCTTTTTGTATAACATCCTTCACAGTCAGACATATACCTCTAATCCACTGCACTTTGCGCCCGTTTCTAGCTATCCACTACGTTCTAGAATTCTTACCCTTTCAACCCCTATTACCAACACCAGCTTACGTTCACATTTCTTCATCATAGTGTACTCTAACTTATGGAATAAATTAACGTTGAAAATACGCAGTTCTACTTCCAGCCATCGGTTTGGAAGTGCGCTGGATAAATTCCTCACGGTTACCCAAACCTTACAGCTCCTGAATGTAGACATGTCCGATGACCAAGCCTATGAAAAGGGTCTAGACTTTTGAATCGCGCAAACACCGGCCGTCTAGGACAGATGAAATTAGATAGCGATTCTTAGTTTTTCCGCCTCCTGCAATCGAAAAACTAGTCCAAGAGAGTCACTGTCTAATAATGTTGCCTCTTTGTATCGATTCCCATTTATCCTCAGCTGGGAGCATCCCAGACTGCGCTCCTCTACCTTTTCTCTATTTCCAGACCTTCATTCGTGCGGACCTTTCTCTCGATGACTCTTAATACTCTGGAGACCACACAGGTCATTAACCCGGCCTACGCATCTACCTGACCGTTGGCTATCCATAAACTACCCAACCGATGCTCCCTTGGCTACGTTCCGGGATCCCCTGGTGCCTGGTCGCCTGATCGCGGACTTCCTGATGCCCACGGCCGTTTGGCCCCACCAAGAAAACTCATGTCAATCACAACGGTGCGAGGCGCGGTCAGATCCACCGCTTTGGCCGCGCACATCGGGCGTGCAGGCCAACTGCAATGATACGCGGGCGCAACTAGGCCGGCGGATCGCACCTCCTGTCACCAGAATTGGTTTTCAGGTTGGGTGTCCTGCGCACGGCCAGCCTCACCCACTAGTGCCAACTGCGGATTGAAAAACAACATCCCCTGCATATTACTGCTGCCACCCATTGCCTCCTCCAACGTTCCTGAACAGGGTTTACCATACCGGCATTTATATCCATCGACTTACCTTTTATTTGTCTGAGCTGATGCCATGTTTACCCTCATTCTATTATATCCAGTTACCGGATTCTGTACCCCAAAACATGAAACGGTTTCACTGTTCAGATCTTTATTATGAATATGACAATTCCTGGTGTACACTTGAAGAGACCATTCATCCAATTGGTAATTTGTATGTCACAACTACATTTATCTAAACAAAGCCATCATTTAAAGATTCGTCTCTCACCTGCCAACAATTCCACACAAAACAAAATGGTCCTCCTTCCAGCGCTTCATCGGCGTGACACCACCTCTATGTTCAGTGTACCCTTCCGTTGCACCTTTTCTCATTCAGCCATTTGCAATTCATGACAGTTGCATTGGCAATGAAGTATTCACAATCCAGGACAAAAATAGTTCGACACTGCGAAAGCTATTTCTCCAAACATTTTCTGGCAATGAACTATACGTATGCCAAGCTACTGACCTTCCAGTTGTTTCCCAAATACCCCATGTCAGATTCCTACCAGCGCATCCCGTTAAGCGATTCTTTACATGTTTTGACAGTATCGTTTATGCACCACCCCCTTGAGACTTCATAAGATCATCGTATATCAACTGCTGTTGTCAAATTGTGTTCACCAATTAACCTGAAACGAACCCTTTATTCGAATCGTGTTTCACTCACCTGTCATCTTTCGTCACTCTGCTCCAGTGAAATTTCCAGGCTCGGGCAGCTACATCCACCTCTTTATGAGGGCGTTCTCCAAAACCTCTTGATGAATAGCAAATACCAATTCCGTGGTTACACGGACTGTTTTATTTACGCATTCCCCCTCCTCGAAAGACACCACAAATCCTTAGGTATTATATTTCTGCTATTTTCCGGGTCATCTGGACTACTGGTTCAAGTGCATGTCCTTCATCACCCAAAATTCTCCAACTTTTCGTTGGTGCTTTTTCGAAAGTTTTCTTTGTCAGTTTACTCACCCTTGCGACTTTACATCGACGCTATCCAAAATACTGCTCATTTTTACTTCATCACCGCTTTACTTCATCACGTATCTCGACGGCGGAGCCTTTTTCACTCAATTCGCAAGTGTACGTCCACCCGACCTTCAAACTCAAACTTGCCGGGCAATCGTTCGTGCGACCACTAAAACCTGTACACTTTTAGGCTGCATTTACCCAAATGAATAGCCAAGGAACCTTTTCGTGACCTCACCTGTTTCATATGATCATGCAATCGAGCATGCTTCGGGTGTCTCTGAAATAAACCATTATTATTATTATAATTCGAACACGGGCCAGTCCCGTTTAGGCAATGGCGGGAAGTTTGGCCCTCTCGTCCACGTATCTAGTTGCCTGAAGTTGGTCTCACCGACTTCGGCGGAGCAACTCGGACTTTAACTAACACGATCCTTGTAGTATATTGTCCACCTCCTGTGCACCATCGTCCGTACACCACAGCTCCATAACCGACTTCGGATGCATCGGAAAAGGCATGTAGTTCTCCAGTCCGTGTCGTATGGCCAGGGATCAAACATCGTGGGATTCCTATGTCCCCTAATTTCTTCAAGGTGTTCAAAATTCTTCCCAGTCCAGCCGGTCCTCTGGGTCCAGTGACTGGTCCCAATCGACCTTCTTACGGCACAGCCGCTGCAGCAAGATCTTTCCGGGTGGCAGCCATGGTGAGACGAAACCGAGTGGGTCGAACAGACTAGAGACAGCGGATAGTATAACTCGACGGGTTACTGGCAGCTCGGGAAAGTTTCGCCCGAATAGAAAGTCGTCCGTTTCCGCGTCCCATTGTATTCGTAAAGTGAGTTCAGAAGGGAATGGAAAGCCGTCCAAATCTCTAACCCTTTCGGCCTTCTCGTGGTACGGAATGGCCCCGAGCACCTCTGGAGCGTTCGACATCCATTTTGTTAGATGGAAGCCGCCCCCTTCTAGCAATGTTGTCAGGCCTCTGAACTGCTCTAGAGCTGATTCTATATCATCAAATGATCCAAGGTAGTCTTCGACGTAGAAATTTCTGCTGACGCTATCTACCACCGACCGATGGACCAAATCTGCGTGTTTTTTCGCAGCTTCTCGAAGGGCGCATTTCGCACAGGACGGTGACGATACGGCTCCGAAGGGGTGGACTGTCACCCTATAATCTACCACCGCGTTGACCCGGTCGTTCTCTCCCCACCACAGGAAGCGCAAAGCGTCTAGTTCTCCTACCGGTATTTTCACCTGGTGAATCGCTTCCCTGATATCGGCGGACAAGACCACTTCACACACCGTGAAACGGCACAAAACTTCGATTAGTGGTGTGGTCCGGTCAGATCCTTGTAGTAGGAGATTGTTTAACGACTTGACCTGGATCTTAGCTGCACAGTCGAAAACCGCCCACAGGTTTTTGGTTTTCTTAAGGTTGGTAACCGGTTGGTGAGGTCGATACCAGATACTCTTCCGGCCTTCGGTGGTAGCAGGCACCTTTTCAACGTAGCCGTGAGCCTCGTCTCGCTTCAATAGTTCTGCGTATCGTTATCACAGATTCTGGTCTCGAATGAAGCGTTCTTTCAGTCGTAATAGACGTTGCAGAACATGGTTCCGTTTATCAGTCCATGGGCCAGCAGGTACGCTCCGTGAGAGGGGAACCTCGAGCTGTTTTTCAAGGCCTCAAGTGCCTTGCCGCACCGTTTGTAAAGCGAAATGCCCCTCTTGAGACAACGACGTTCTTTCGTCTCCGATGTCATGAAACTCATCTTCATACAGGCGCTGCAGTTGATACTCTATGCGGTCCGTTTCGGCGGATAAATAATTCACGGAACCATGTACCCCTACTGGACCGTATAGCATCCATCCCAGAACCGTGCGTACGGCATAAGGTGCCTGGCGGTCGCCCACTCTCTGGTCAAGTACCCAATGCGCCTCTGGCACGTCGCAGCAGATGAGGAGATCCACTTCATCATCTTCTCAGTCTACAGCGGTTACATCCTGCAGGTGGGGCCACCTATTCAAGATTGCTTCCACCGACCTTGGTGTTCGCATGAGGAGATCAGCTAACGTGAATGCCTCCGTTGGTTCGATTTGCTCGTTAGTGTCTAGAGAGATGAGTTGCAGCCTTAATCTACCGGCAGTCATTACCTGTGTTCCGCCCACCGTGCTCACTGCTAACGACGTCGCACCTTTAGCCAGTTGGTGTTTGTCGGCAAGCCGCTCTTTCATTGGGATAGTGCCTGATCCACTGTCGACGAAAGCCAAAGCTTTGACCACCCCAGTTGGGGTCACTACTCCCATGGCAACTACGCTTAAAGGTACCGGTTTACTGGCAGACCGCGACGTTGAACAAATAACACTGGGTTTGGCACTCATCTCAGGTAAGGTTACTCTCGCCTGGTGCAGCAATCGGTGGCGTCTGCCCGTGAAAACCTCGTGACTACATCTGATCCCTGTTCTACAAGCTGCCGCCCGGTGCGTCGTGTTGAAGCATACAAAGCACGATCCTGTCATCGTCTCCAGTCCCCACCGTTCGTCCATTGTAGCGTTGACGAACTTGGGGCATTCTGGTAGGCCATGGCTAGTACCACAGGATCTGCAATTTGGTTTCGCCGTAGCATCTCGTGAAATGACGTGTGTGTTGGTCCAAGGCTGGTACTTTGGATATTCCCGTACAGGGGTTTGGACTTGGCTAGTACTGGGCTTGTTTGCCCGGTTGCTATCCCGGATGAGTCGGCCGAACTTGCTGTCAGCTATCTTCGTTTGCCTGTCCAAGTATTCGGTCAGGTCTTCGAAGTTAGCCTCCCGGTCGCCTCGGCTTATCCTTTCCACCTCTTCAGCCCACCGACCCTGTAGTTCGCGAGAGAGGTGACGGACTATGCCTTCCAAAGTGTGCATTGCATCTAGGTCAGCCCTGTAACCCAAATGGTCGAGGACTATTGACCAGGTCGGCCATTGTGTAGACATCACCCTTGGTTCTTTTAGCCTCCACCATCGTGCCCTCCATTAGGCTACGGGCTATTTTGAAAGGTTGGCAAAACAGGTCCCTCAGAACCTTCCTTGCTCGTGTGTAGCCTTGTTCCGTGTCGAGCATGGTACACTCATCGATAGCTTCCCTTGCTCGACCTCGACAGTAGTGAGTCAGATAGAGAAACCTTTGCCCGGGGTCGGTTACCTTATTTTCGACGAACGTTTCGAACTGCTTGACAAACTTGCAGTAGTGTTCAGACCGCCCGTCGAAAACTGTCGGTTCTACTCTTGACAAATCTATCGTTCGTGGCGTTGATGTTTCATAGTCGGCTACCGGCGTGAAGTTTCCTATTTGGTTGTGCCATGATCTATCGGAAGTGTCGTAGTCTTTGGTCTCTGGCTCGAGCTCTTTATGTGTACACTTCTGTCCTGCTTCGTGGGCCTGTTGCCTAGCCGATAACAATTGTTGTTCTAGGTCTAACATCCTCAGCCTATATAGAACGACATCCTTACAGTCCATATTGCCCTCAGTAACACATGAGCTAGCACTGACAGGGCTAGGCGATCTAGCATTAACAAAAGAATCAAAGGTACCCAAAACCTCCCCAGTGACTTGTCGCGTTACTTCCTGTCCAGATTCCAATGTCATTGATCCTTTTCTTGGTATTTTGCGTTTTTTCTCGTTCCAAATTGATCAGTTGAGTATTGTAGCACACGTTTGAGCAATGCGTAGCCAAATTCACGACGGATCCCGAAATCAAAAGGCGATTATCCGTAATATTCCACGATACTATTTTATTGAATGAACAATGACACCAAAAAGATACAAGCCTCAATTATGAAATCACAAGGACTCAACAAACGAGAAACCGGATTGCGGCGTGCGAGCAAGGAGCACGTGCGTCACGCAGGTCTAGAACAAGGATATGGCAAAGTAGCGCTCTGGGCGCAAACAAACAGCAGTTGGTCCATAAAAACGAACATTCCGTAAAGACACGTCAATAGTGTAAGCAAGTAAGTGATGTTAAGAAAAACATGGAACTGCAAAGGTTTTTGGGGGATTTTCCACGACCGGTCGTTACAACAACCTCTTCACGTTTTCACTTAACCTTGGCGCTGTACTTGCTAACTGGGAGCGACCGGTGACGGCTCACTTTCATGGGGAGGGACCTCCACGTGAGGTACCCATTTATCGCCCTTTAATTCATACTCCCGTTTTATCGAGAACGTTGGAAATGATAGTTGAAGATCACAATATTAACAACTCATTAAGCCCCAGCTTCATTAATGAAAACCGACGTTTGTTCTTCTGTTTATTTTTTCTTGTGTGTCTTGCCATTACGACTTTCTGAACCCTGTCACTGACTCCGCTTAAAGTGGGAAAAATTTCGTTGTTCTTTAACTAGACTTACTTAAGATATCTGACCGTTTACCTCACCTTTATCTTATAACAAATCTACGATCATCTGGCACTATCAACCCGCTGCTCCATTTGATTCTCATCATGCTTTTCTCATCGTGCACAGGTTGCTCTAACTACGAAGGACACCTCTAACCCTAGGCCTGTTACCAGTGGTGTTATTCAGGACAGTGCCTTAGGCCCTTTAAATTTCCTCCCACTCATAAATGATATGTTTACGACAACACGTAATGGTACGCCGTTTCTTTTCGCCTAGTAACCTCATTGCCACTATCCATAAAATGTCCGCTGACGTAGCCGTTTTTGCCGAATGGTGCTCAACCCAAGCGTTAAATTCTCTGCCGATAAGTGTATTTTTCTTAGTCGCAAACGCCATGTTCCCCCAGTTTCCTTATGCATCGGCGGTTCACCCATGGACAGCCAGCCCGTAGATGGATACTTTGATTTAAATGGTTCTTGCTCTTTTAACTCCTTCAAACATGTCGTCTTTTAAACTTTGAAGGCTGGGAAGTGTTCCATCCTACAGCTCAAATCATTTCAGCCTAAGGAGAGCATTCTTTGCACTTACAAAATACATGCCAGGCCTTTTCCCGGATATCCCCCCTTAATCTCCTCTAGTGTGCTAAGATCCGGCAGGATTATTATTGAATGTACTCAGAGAAGTTTTGCAAAGCAGCCTATTGGTTGGTCGTCGAACTCAAACTACAGGTAACGATGTTTACATCTCGGACTCGAACAATTATGGCCTCGTCACACCAAGCTGAACCTGGTATTTGTGTATAAACCATTGACTAGGGAATCTTATCCCTCCAGCCAGTCAAGCCCCTCTACTGATACCGGGTAGTTCCTCCGTAATAGACAAAATACTGTTGCCACGCCCTCTGCGAGGACTGTTCTACTCACTAACTTCCTTCTCTTCACGTACTCCAGTTTCTGAAATAAACTCTATTTGCACATCACATCTTCTTAGTCAAAGCTTGCGTTCGTACATGTTGTAGATAAATTACTTTCATTCCCAACTATTGTGCGGTTATTTAACATTCACATAAATGAAAGTCAAGCTTACAAAAAAGGCCTCGACTTGTAAGCCATTACTCAGTGTAAGACTCTTTTGAGCAACAAGTAGCCAACTTCCAAACGGATTCCCAAATCAAAAAGCTATTATTTGTGAATTCCACGAAGCTAGTTTAATAAATTAACAATGGAAAAACTAATACTAACCTCAGTTATGCGATAAAAGGGACTCAGAAGCGAGAACTAAGTTGCCGCGAATGAGAAAGGAGCAAGCGCGTCACTCAGGTCCAAAACAGGATATGACAGAATAGCGCGCTGCACGCAAACAAACAAAGGTTGGTTCATGAAAATATACAGTGCTTTAAACACAAAAATAATGTATATGAGCGAGGGATGTCAAGTGAACATGAAATTGTAGTGTTTCTGGAGGTTTTTCCAAAACCGGTCCTTTCACTCTGCCTTTTTGAATTACCTTGCCTCCGAAAATCATCTAATTTTTTATTCCGCTAAATGCTGACCGTTTTAAAGTCATCAATGTTCCGTACGTCCGCTTTCCTTTCGACTTCTTTATCAACCTGTTTGAAATGACTGCCTCCGCTGATCGCTTTTCCATACCGACTTTTCAAATCCTGCCAACTCCACTAGGAAACAAGTCCTTCCAAATACGTTCACATTTTTAGGAAGGCCGCCGTAATACCAATAAGTCTCGTATGCTCCACGATTTAATACCGTCATTTTGTTTTTTCACCTCTGCTGCCCTTAAACCAACCACAAACAACCTATAGGGTCCGCACCGGTAACTACACATTGCTCCACTATATATATGTTTATATATATATATATATATATATATATATATATAAAACTGTCAGATTATTGGCAAAAGCCTGGGGAGTGACCTAAACTTCCTTAATATCCTTTTGCTCACTCAGTCGTTTTTCCACATCAGGTCCCACCGCATATACCTCTATCACTCCCAGGGACCCTAGACTGAAACATTCAGTCCCATTTCTGTCACTTGGCGCGGTTCACCAACTGAACGCAACATCCAGTTATGAAGTCACTCTCTCTGCCCCTACCGTATTCCTCAGCTTAGTTTCCTTCATAATCTCACGCAGAATTTATTTTTCTCTTCTATTGATCGATTACTATGAGTCGGATCTTGACTTCTTTACCAAATCGTATAGCTCTTATTTGACCGTTACTTATTCTGGTCTTGCTTTCCATGGCCCTGTTTCTTCTCAAGGTCCCACTGATTCAATGGATCCATGCTTCACTTTCGTTCCTCTCTCCGTCAACCGTTGATTCTCAGCTGGGGCATACGCAAACTGTTTTTCTCTAACTCATTCCCCTTCCTGGTGATCCCCATTGCCGGTCAGCCGGCTTGGATACCATTCCGATTATCTCCGTGGCAGGTGAATAACACCTTTGGGCAGTGCTCAGCCGAATTCGCAAGGGATCCCGAAATCAGAGGACAATCATATGTGAAATTCTACGATACTACATTATTGGATGAACAATGACACGAATTAGATACAAACCTCAAGGACTCAAAAACGTGAACCTAACTGTAGCGTGCAAGATGGAAGCATATGCATCAAGCAGGTTCAGAACAAAGATACGGCAAAGCAGCTCGCCGGATGCGAACGAAAAAACGTTGGTTCATAAAAACATACAGTGAATAAAACAAGCCAATGGTGTAAAAAAGTGAAAGATGTTGGGGAAAACATAGAACCGTAGCCGTTTTTAAGGGGGATTTTCCACGACCAATTGGTATATAGGCTGCCAGAGCAATGCTCCAACACTGGATCGTGGCAAGCATGGGGTTGGCGATGGATTTATCTGGGTTATATAGGAACTGAAGGGCCTGGTGGTCGGTGACAATCGTGAACTTCAATGCGAATGGGTACTTGTGTAGTCGGCGTACCACCCAGGAAACGGCCAAGGCTTCCTTTTGCGTCCGGGAATAACCCTCTTCTGTAGCATTAGGAAGACGAGAGATACAAAGGATTCGACATCCACTCTGTTTCAGAACTGCTCCCATTCCCACTTCGGAAGCGTCAGTGACCAGCGTGGTCCACTTATATGGTGCAAATGAATCTAGTATCGAACGGAGGATGGTATTTAGAATGAGACAGCGCAATATCTGCTCACAATGTTCGTTCCACTGCCACATATCGGACAACTGAGTCAGAAACAATGGTTGGGCTCTTGTTGCAAAGTTAGGAATGAACCTGGAGTAGTATTGCAGGCACCTAAGAATTGATCGTAAGTGCACTTATTTCTCGGTGACTCGATGTCAATCAGGGGTTTGAAACAATCTGGATCAGGTCGGTGTCCGTTTTAACTGGGATTGAAACCGAGGAAATCTAATTCGGTGTCATCGAATTCGCATTTGGGGCTTTCATCGGTACACTTTTTCCCACGAACCTCTCCAGCGAACTTTGTTATCTGTGACCACGTTCCTTCTTCGTGGGTCCGAAAATGAGCGCATCATCTTGATGTGCCATCACCTCCTCGATATCACGAATCACCTTGTCTGTTGCAGCCTGGAATATCCCGGATGACAAGTGCAGACCAAACGGTAATACGCTGTATTGGAACATGCCCCATGGAGTGTTAGTAGTCGTCTGTGGTTTGGACTCCGTTTGCAGCAGAATTTGTAGGTACGCATCAGCCAGATCAATTTTGTAGAAGTACTTGCTATCGAGCATGCATTTCATGAAGTCCTCGGGCTCCTCCGTAGTTGACGCGCATTTCCGTAAACGAGGACTCAACATCGATCTGTAATGACCATAAATCTGGAGTGTCTCTCCGTCGCTCTTCAATGCCACCACAATCGAGGTTGCTCAAACAGATGAAGTCACACGCGCGATGACACCGTCTTGCTCCACTTTGGTAAGCACCTTCAGAACGCCCTCTCTCTGGCCGTACGGCAACACTCGGCATTTCAGGAATACCGGATCACCATCCACTTCCAACTTTGTGGGCTCGACTGCCATACCACCTTTGTTGTTCGAACATTTTGCGATCAGGTGTTGAAAAACAAGCCGATTCACTGGATTGTCGGACGTCGTTTTCAGGGTTACCGATTCCTCCAAGGCACTCAGGGCTTTCAAGCCCAGAATCGATGGACTGTCAACGGAAATCAAGGATTGTCTCGGGATATAGTCGCTCTCCAGCCGAACCATTAGTGTAGTCTCACTTAACAGCGAAAGTTGATGCCCAGTAACACCAGTAATGCGCACAGCAGTGGGATGTATGGGTGTACTGGATTTCGGAACAATGAACTCACAATTCCCGGTATCTGCAAGGAACTGATGTTCCAAGCCGCATTGGAAGTGGACTGATTTGTACATGTATTGGTTTGATCCACTCAAAATCATCAACGTGTATACCGGACTATCATCACTTTTCCGATCTTCAGGGGTTGCACTCGTAACATTGCACTTAGATTGGTGACATATGTTGTGAATGTGACCAAGCTTTCCACACGAAAGGCATACCGCATTACGAAAGCGGCAGGTGGAACGTAGGTGAAATTCGCAGCACGAGAAGCAACGATTCGACTGTACTGGTTTACATTCAGGAATCATTCTGTTAGCAGGCTTCGGTTGAGGCGTATTCTTTTTGGAGACTGGCTTATGGGGAAGAACGTGTTGTTAGTGCACTACGGAATATACGGCCGTCGCATTGGCTACGTCATCGAATTGTTCGGGGGTTTACCGGGCCTCGGATAACGTAAGGTCGGGCTTCAGCAATAGCTTCTTTTGCAACTCTGGATGATGTAAACCGGCAGTGAGGCGGTCACGCAACTGCGTCTCCAACTGATCATAAAAATTACACTTAGAGACCTGTGCCTGAAATGTCAGGATGAATTCACGGAACTTCATGTTGGGACCACGAACCAGCGAATGTAACTTGGCACGTTCGGTAGCCTGGAAATTGACCGGAACCACGTGGCCTGGCAGTAGAGCCTTCTACTCGTCGAGCGGACCTGCAGTGGGATCGCGCTGATACGCAACGCTTTTAACCAACGAGTGCAATAAACGGCCCCCAGCGGTCAACAAGAATGTAGTCTGGTTCTCGTTCTTCACGTCCTATCGTGTGCTACACCGTAACTGTTGTGATTCAGCAGCTATCACACGTGATACGGCCAGGTACAGCTTCGTAGCCACGTACACAGATGAGCCTCAACCAATGTGGATCACCGAGGACAATTCCGTTAAAAGCTCCCTGTGACTGGCCATCTTTGGTTCTACCAATTACGTTCTCTATATAAACACATCTATAGGAACCCACCAAGCAATTCAATTACCGTGCTATCTCGCGGCCTTGATCTTCTTGCCACTTTCGTTCGCGTGCTTCTGCTTTGGGGGCACTTTCGATGCAGGCTAAGAACTCAGTTCATTACGACTAAAACAGTTACTTGAAAGGCTCAGTCCAGACTTCATTTTCGAACGCACCACCATGCAGGTTCATCTGTTCAATGCTGGGCAGCTCCATCACTCGACACCAGTTGTAACAGTCGTAGCGAATTGAATGAACAACCCGAACTGAGTCCCCCCCCCCCCGAGCATAACTGCGCAAACGGAAGTAGCAAGAAAACCAATGCCGCGAAAAGCACGTTGGATGTCTTGCAGAGTGGGGCTGTATAAATTTGTTGGTCAGGGAATATAATTGGTGGACCCAAAGATGACCAATCGCAGGGAGCTGTTGTCGAAGTTGTCCGCTGTGATTCTTAATGGTTGGCACTCATCCGTGTGCGTGGTTACGAAGCTGTACCCGGCCGTATCACTTGTGACAGCTGCTGAATCACCACAAAGGGGCAACCCGACTTTCCTTCGGAAAACTCTTTTAATTCTTTTCGGCTGTTATGTACCACACATGTTAGGCCTCGGTTGGACTACGGGGCTGCGGCCAAATACCTGTGCACCACTGCCGAATCAGCTGAGCCTAAAAAAGTTCAGAGAGCTGCTACTAGTCTCACTGCCGATCTACGCGGGACTGGCTGGGAAGATGGCCTACGAGGTGAACGGCTGTTTCCAGAAACCTATCGGAGGATACGAGGTGACCCCACTTGCGTCCGTCAAGTTATCCGAGGCCGTCTAGTGCCTGAACTACGGGTGATCTTTCGACCACCTGGACCTTGTAGTACGTGAGGACACTGCTTGACTCTCTCGAAGTTGGAATCTATTAGTTTGCCGTCGATGCACCACCTGTCCCGAAGAGTCACTGACATTTGGAACTCGCTCGGTGGAAGTGGTAGAAGAGGTACATGGTTCAACCTCCAAGCGCAAATTAGACGACTTCCTGGCTGATAAGTGGCGTGATTCTCTTTCCTGAGACCACATCCAAGAGCTGTCGTAAGGAGGCTCACATGCAGGACTCTTATCTGCTTCTAATACTGAAGACCGAACGCTGAACACTTCGGAGGATGCCTTTAAACATCGGCTGGATAAGGCCAGAGATTGATTGTTTGGTGACAGTGGCGATTGGAGCCCTCTCTGCCGCCCTTCTGCTCCCACCTTCTGTCTGTCTTTAGCCGTTATCCCATGAGGTGATTGGCCAAGCACAGTTGATGACCATTAGCTTGATCCTAGTTTAGTGGCACGCACGATTTGCGGACCCGACTGCCGTTCAGCGAATGGAGACGCAAAACGATAGCAACTGATGGGTTTTAGCAGTTTTATTGGTTACCCTGTATAAGTGACTGGAGAAGGGAGACTGAACGAGCTAATTGCCAGAGCTGATGAGCTGGAGCGCGCCTTGCCGTTTGTTGGGCAGCGTGACATAAGTTTCGATGAGCTCGGCTTTTTTGGTACCAGGTGGACTTAAACAAATCAGATTTCAAGGAACCAGTCAGTTGAAGGAACCGATGCTAGACCGAATTCCTGACCTCAATGGATGACTGCTGAGGATCACCCAAATGTCCTAAAGGGTTTCTAAGATAGGCTGATGTGTCCGACTGAAGGAGATTATAATACAGCACCGGTTAAATCGGGTCTGGATGAGTGAAAGTACTTTGAATGACTTTTGTCCTGACTACAAACCACTTTATGTGACTGAGAAGAAAGATTCAAAGAAGAAGATTGCCTATAGCTGGAGGAGGACCTGACACCGGAGTTGGCTGCTTTTGGGGAGCGGTTGTCGATCCCAAGTAAATCTAAGTGAAAGTACCCATTCGTAAACAAGGCCCGCCTAAGCTCTAAGCTCACAATTACATTATAATGAGTTTGGTGCCTGCAAAGCTGCTACACTAGAGTCAAACCAAATTGAAGTAATGTGGCAGGTCTTGTCTGAAATTTCCTGCCCCGCTGTTCTCAGAGGCGCCTGCGAAGTAGAGACGACTCTTCGTAAAGTGGAAGCATCTTAATATCAGTGATATCACAGGTGCAAGGAACTGGACGATTTGGCTGACTGCTGTCAAGTCCCGGAAGCTGAACTGATGTCTGCCAGATTTCCCATGATGTAATCTTTCGTGCCACTCAAGCCGAACTGACTGCAGCAAATCTGAACTTCCTTACTGTCCAAAGGTCTATCTACCGGATCCCCGCAGTTCAAGACGCGAGATGCAGTTATGACTAGTGTCACGAACCCTTTCGTCCGGTGGTCTATCTTACAGCCTGTCGGTAATGCCAGATGAAAGACACTGCCAAGATTTGTATTTTGAACCCCTTTTCCTTTTCTCCGACTGCCAGGTGAACTGTCTTACAACTCACTGGTGACATTCAGATAACAAGATAACCACAAGATCCGTGAACATTAAGGCTTTAGCCTAGTACCAGTGTACTACATCAAGTTAACGCATCAGTCAGAGCTACACCGGCAAGTCTTCCGACGTGATACGTGGAAGTGTATTTTCTGTGGTTGTGTTATTCTGTGGACTATAATTCGCCCACAATGTCTCCAAAAAGAGTCAAAAATGTTGCATCCAAGTGCACAGTTTGTTCAAAAGTTTTTTGCTCACGCGACAGATCTCTTCAGTGTGTTGGTTGTGATGGTTGGGTCCAACTTGAGTGTTCCGAAATAAGCATTGATCTTTACGAAGCCCTAGACAAAAGCCGTGCAAAGTTCCTCAGGGTGCTGTGCATCAAATGCATCGAGCTATCAACACCTGTGTGGCCGGCAAAGCCGTCGGCGGAAATGGCTCTTCCTGTCACAGATACGGCAGCGTCATCAACTTCGTCGTCACCATCATCATTAGCACCATCAATCATTTCATCGCCATCAATAGAAGCAGAATCAGCGGCATCATCATCGTAACTTTCTTCGCCAATATCAACACTCTTGCCGACATCATCGCCGTCAGAAGGGGAAAGTTCCGCCGAGGTATCTATTCCTGACTGTGCTACGTACGCAGAGGTGGCTTCAACATCGGTCACTGAGCCAACCGGAACAAAACGCCGCAAACGACAGAAGCTACCTAAGTCTGCCTGCCACAATGCGGACCCAGTTGGCACTGATGGGGCCACTCAAGCACAGGACGGTACCATAGGAACAAAACCCAGCCAAAAGAGCACCACCGCGGATGAAAGTAGACCGGCCTGGATAACAACAGCGGATCATCCACGAAGAACGCCACGTAACGAAAGTTTGAGCAATGCGTAGCCGAATTCGCAACGGATCCCGAAATCAGAAGACGATTATCCGTTGCGAATTTGGCTACGCAATGCTCAAACGTTCGTTACAATACTCAATAATACGATCACAAAGACTCAACAACGAGAAAGCGAATAGCAGCGTGTGAGCAGACAGCACGTGCGTCACGCAGGTCCTGAACAAGGATGTGCCAAAGTAGCGCTCTGGGCGCGAACAAACAACAATTGGTCCAGAAAAACAACCAGTTCGTAAAGACAAGTCGATAGTGTATGGAAATGAGTGATGTTGGGAAAAACACTGAATCGCGAGGGAAAAATGGGGATTTTCCACGACCGGCTGTTACACCGCCCACCAAAATCCTCCTGGATCCTTAGCAGAGTCAAACGTTCGGTATAAAGGTACTGATTCTTCCTACCTGCCTAGGCCCTGCTGTCAGTGCGCGCGTCTAATGCTCGTCGTCGACGTTCTACTACTGGTCGCACCTAATCCATTGGCTACATAGACGTGAGGCTAGTCTACATCTTCCACAAGACCAAATGACCGATGGCGGGCGTGAATGGTCACATAGACGTTGTCCTCGTAAGGGGCCGTCCGGTCCTGGATGTACGTGCTTGAGTGTGTGTGTAAGTGCGTGTTTGTGTGTGCCGGGGTTACAATGAAATCACAGGTATGACTACACATCAAAGGGACTTTCTGCAATGTCAACAAAAGACCGCGTGGCAAGAAAACGAGTAAATGTAGCATGTATGTGTGACCTGAGCTCCGCTACTTCCACATATGCAAGGGGCATTCGGTAGCGCCAACAAAAGGCAAACAAAGAACACTGTCACATGTATGATGGGTTTACGGGATGTAGAGTGCGTCGTGCATGCGTGTATGTATCGGGATGTATAATGGAATCGCACTCATCACCACATATCGGAAAGAACCTTCTGTAATGTCAACGAAAGGACCGCGAGCACTGTAACGTGTTTGACGGAGATTGTGTGGTATATATGGTGTTTCTTTATCCACCTCGATTACTGGTGTGAAAAAGGTTTACTAGGCCTCAGGGTTATCAGCTCCTCCGTCTTCGCTCTCGAGTAGGTTAATACTGCGTATGTCACGAATGAGCACTCCGTTAGCTGTCTCCACCCTCACCGTTCTTATCATTTCGTCAGTGCTTTTGATGGTTTCCGTAACTACTCCCAAAGACCAAGCGCTGAAATGTGCGCGTTCGTCGGCGATCATGACCACGTCCCCAACTTTGAATGGTCTTGTTTTGGCCAGCCACTTCTGTCGAGTCTGCAAAGCCGGTAGGTACTCCCGTAGCCATCACCTCCAGAAGATCTTGGCCAGATAGTTCGCTTGCTTCCATCCGTGGAGGTAGCTCCCACGAAGGTTTACCGGCCCTTGGAAACCCTCGTTCGACCTTAGCGTCAATAAGTCGTTTGGGGTGAGCGCCAGGTGGGTGGGGTCGCCGTTCAATACTGGAACCAGGGGGCGGTTGTTCAGGATTCGCTCCACCTCAGTCATGACAGTGTTCGGCGCCCCGTCGTCGGGCGGCTGCTGCTCCATGATTGACAGCAATATCCGTCTGGCGGACCGGATCATGCGTTCCCATATGCCGCCTCGGTGACTGGCCTGTGGGGGGTTGAAATGCCATCGTATGCCGTAGGCCACGGTTCGATTCTGCAGTTCGTCCCTGTTTATGTTCTTGTGCCAACGCTGCAATTCCCGTTGAGCGCCCACAAAGTTCGATCCATTATCTGAGTATATATCAGCCGGTACGCCTCTTCGGTTGATAAATCTTTGCAAGGCCCGAAGAAACGAATCGGTCGTTATCGAATTTGCGACTTCTAGGTGTAGCGCGCGTGACTTCATGCACGTCATGATACACCTATATCGTTTTTCCAATCTCTCCCCGCGCTTGATCCACAAGGGCCCGAAATAGTCCAGCCCGGCATTGCGTCTCCTGCATTGCACACACCGTCGGATTACGCGTTTTACAGTCTCTCGTCCTCTCAACAACCAAAGACGCTTTCGGATGACGCTCGTCACGTGACTTTCCCCGGCATGTCCCTCCATGGCGTGGACGTGTTGAATCATTAGCTCTACTACAGGTTGTCTCGCAGGCAGCAGTATAGGATACTTTGTGTCGAAGTTCAGGTGGGCGTTGGTCAGCCTACCATCCACCCGCAGCAGTCCGTTGATGAGTTTGGGGTTTAAACGCTTCAGCTCGCCTCTTGGAGATGGCATGTCTTTATTGGTCGGCTCCACTTCTTCCGCCCTCTTCAGTTCTTGGGCGAAAGCCTCGCGTTGTATCATTCTGAAAATATCGTACTCTGCCGCTTGTAGCTCATCGGGACCTATCGGGCCGACCCGTATCCGACCTGAGGGCCGTAGCCCTTTCATGACTAGTAAATTTCTCTTGAAGCTGGTTAACCAAACTAGCGAACGAAGCGTCTTCATCCAGGAAGAAAACCTGACCAGTCGCGATAGAATGGATGATGCTTCGACGACGTTGGTTGCTATCACTACGCCTTTGATCTCCAGTTCCACTTCCGTAGGGGTTTTTAATTCAAACACGGGCCAGTCCTGTTTGGGCAATTGCAGGAAGTTTGGCCCTCTCGTCCACGTGTCCAGTTGCCTGAAGTTGTTCGCACCTCGGGAGCACAGGTCGGCCGGATTATCGCCAGACCTGACATGACTCCACTGGTGCGTGGCTGATTCATCGTGGATAATCGTGAGCCGGTTAGCAACGAAAGTACTAAACCGGCTCCGGACGTTGTTGATATAGTAAAGTACTATCGTTGAATCCGTCCAAAAGCTCACCGACCAAATGTAGAGATCGAAACATCTCTTCACAGCTTGCACCACCCTGACTGCCAACACGGCTGCGCTGAGTTCAAGGCGTGGGATTGAGACCGACTTCAGTGGAGCAACGTGGGCTTTGGCGAACAGGATCCTCGTGGTATATTGTCCATCTCCTGCGCACCATCGTCCGTACACCACAGCTCCATAACCGACTTCGGATGCATCGGAAAAGGCATGTAGTTCTCCAGTCCGTGTCGTATGGCCAGGGATCAAACATCGTGGGATTCTTATGTCCCCTAATTTCTTCAAGGTGTTCAAAAAGTCTTCCCAGTCCAGCCGGTCCCCTCGGTCCAGTGCCTGGTCCCAATCAACTTTCTTACGGCACAGCCGCTGCAGCAAGATCTTTCCGGGAAGCAGCCACGGTGAGACGAAACCGAGCGGGTCGAACAAACTTGAGACGGCAGATAGTATGCCACGACGGGTTATTGGCAGCTCGGGAACGTTTAGTTCGAAAACAAAATCGTCCGTTTCCGCGTCCCATTGTATCCCTAAGGTGCGCTCGATAGGAAGTGGAGAGCCGTCCAAATCTCTTACCCTTTCGGCCTTTTCGTGATACGGGATGACCTTCAGCACTTCTGAAGCGTCCGACATCCATTTAGTTAGATGGAAGCCGCCCTCTTCCAGCAATCTCGTCAGACCCCTGAACTGCTCTAGAGCTGATTCCACATCATCGAATGACCCAAGGTAGTCGTCGACGTAGAAGTTCCTGCTGACGCTTTCTACCACCGTCCGATGTAGTAGATCGCCATGTTTGTTCGCTGATTCTCGGAGGGCGTAGTTGGCACAAAATGGTGACGATGTGGCTCCGAAGGGGTGGACGGTCATCCTATAATTCACCACTGCGTTGTCCCGGTCGCTCCCTTCCCACCACAGGAAACGCAAAGCATCTCGTTCTCCTACCGGAATCTTCACCTGATGGAACATTTCCCCAATGTCAGCAGACAAAGCCACTTTACCCACTCTGAAACGGCACAGAACATCGATCAGTGGTGTGGTCCAGTCAGGCCCCTGTAGTAGGCGATCGTTTAACGACTTGCCCTGGAACTTGGCCGCACAGTCGAAAACCACCCGCAGTTTATTGCGTTTCTTGGGGTTGATAACCGGATGGTGAGGCAGATACCAGATACCCCTTTTGCTGTCGGTGTTAACAGGCACCTTTTCAACGTAACCGAGGGTCTCGTTTCGCTTCATCAAATCCGCGTATCGTTCCCACAGATTCTGGTCTCGAATGAAGCGTTCTTTTAGTCGTAGTAATCGTTGGAGAACATAATTTCTGTTGTCAGTCCACGGGTCGTCCGGTGTGCGCCATGGGAGGGGAACCTCGAACTGTTTTTTGGGGCCTCTAGTGCCTTGCCGCACCGTTTGTAGAGCGAAGTGATCCTCTTGAGACAACGTCGGTCTTTCGTCTCCAATGTCATGAAACTCCTTTTCATACAGCCGTTGCAGATGATACTCTATGCGGTCCGTTTCGGCGGATAAGTAATTCACGGAACCGCGTACCCCTACTGGACCGTATAACATCCATCCCAGAACCGTGCGTACGGCATAAGGTGCCTGGCGGTCGCCCACTCTCTGGTCAAGCACCCAATGCGCCTCTGGCACGTCGCAGCCGATGAGGAGATCCACTTCATCATCTTCTCAGTCTACAACGGTTACATCCTGCAGGTGGGGCCACCGAGTCAAGATTGCGTTCACCGACCTTGGTGCTCGCATGGGGAGATCCGCTAACGTGAATGCCTCCGTTGGTTCAATTTCCTCGTTAGTGTCTAGAGAGATGAGTTGCAGCCTTAATCTACCGGCAGTCATTACCTGTGTTCCGCCCACCGTGCTCACTGCTAACGACGTCGCACCTTTAGCCAGTTGGTGTTTGTCGGCAAACCGCTCTTTCACTAAAGTGGTGTCGGATCCACTATCAACGAAAGCCAACGCCTTGACTATCCCAGTCGGAGTCACTACTCCCACGGCCACTACGCCTAAACGTACCGGTTTACTAGCAGATTGTGAAGTTGAACAAATCACGCTGGGCTTGGCAATCGCCTCGGATATGGTTACTCTCGCCTGATGCAGCAGCCGATGGTGTCTGCCCGTGCAGCCCTCGCAACCACATCGATTCCTTGTTCTACAGGCTGCTGCCCGGTGCGTGGTGTTGAGACAGATAAAACATGCTCCTGCCATCCTCGCCATTCCCCACCGTTCGTCTATTGTGGCGTTGCCGAACTTGGGGCATTCTGGTAGGCCATGGCTAGTACCACAGGATCTGCAATTTGGTTTCGCCGTAGCATCTCGTGAAATGACGTGTGTGTTGGTCCAAGGCTGGTACTTTGGATATTCCCGTACAGGGGTTTGGACTTGGCTAGTACTGGGCTTGTTTGCTCGGTTGCTGTCCCGGATGAGTCGGCCGAATCTGCTGTCAGCTATCTTCGTTTGCCTGTCTAAGTATTCGGTCAGGTCTTCGAAGTTAGCCTCCCGGTCGCCTCGGCTTATCCTTTCCACCTCTTCAGCCCACCGACCCTGTAGTTCGCGAGAGAGGTGACGGACTATGCCTTCCAAAGTGTGCATGGCGTCTAGGTCAGCCCTGTAACCTAAATGGTCGAGGGCTATTGAGCACTTTTGCATCTTAATCACCAGATCGGCCATGGTGTAGACGTCGCCCTTGTTACGAACGTTTGAGCAATGCGTAGCCGAATTCGCAACGGATCCCGAAATCAGAAGACGATTATCCGTGGTATTCTACGATACTAGATTATTAAAATAAACAATGACATAAACAATATACAAACCTCAATAATACGATCACAAGGACTCAACAACGAGAAAGCGAATAGCAGCGTGTGAGCAGACAGCACGTGCGTCACGCAGGTCCTGAACAAGGATGTCGATTTGTATAAACTGAGAATACTAGAACTAGAGCAACCGTTACTTTCAGCTAGACTACAGGCGCATGAAGCAGAGAAGTGTACACAGAAACAGCGAGAGCATGAGACCAGTGACTTCGACACTTCCGATAGATTAGGGTGCAATAAGGTAGGGAACCCCACGCCGGTCGCCGACTACAAACCACCATCGATCGATCTGCCTAGAGTGGAGTTAACGGTTTTCGACAGGCGAGCTGAGCAATACCGCAAGTTTGTCAAGCAGTTCGAGACGTTCGTTGAAAACAAGGTAAACGACCCTGGGCAAAGGCTTCTTTACCTTACTCACTACTGCCGAGGCCGAGCGCGAGAAGCTATCGACGGGTGCACCATGCTCGATCCAGAACAAGGCTACACAAGGGCAAGAAAGATTCTGAGGGACTTGTTTGGCCAACCTTTCAAAGTAGCCCGTAACCTAATAGAGGGCGTGATGGCAGAGGCAAAGAGAACCAAGGGCGACGTCTACACCATGGCCGACCTGGTGATCAAGATGCAAAAGTGCTCAATAGCCCTCGACCATTTAGGTTACAGGGCTGACCTAGACGCCATGCACACTTTGGAAGGCATAGTCCGTCACCTCTCTCGCGAACTACAGGGTCGGTGGGCTGAAGAGGTGGAAAGGATAAGCCGAGGCGACCGGGAGGCTAACTTCGAAGACCTGACCGAATACTTAGACAGGCAAACGAAGATAGCTGACAGCAGATTCGGCCGACTCATCCGGGACAGCAACCGAGCAAACAAGCCCAGTACTAGCCAAGTCCAAACCCCTGTACGGGAATATCCAAAGTACCAGCCTTGGACCAACACACACGTCATTTCACGAGATGCTACGGCGAAACCAAATTGCAGATCCTGTGGTACTAGCCATGGCCTACCAGAATGCCCCAAGTTCGGCAACGCCACAATAGACGAACGGTGGGGAATGGCGAGGATGGCAGGAGCATGTTTTATCTGTCTCAACACCACGCACCGGGCAGCAGCCTGTAGAACAAGGAATCGATGTGGTTGCGAGGGCTGCACGGGCAGACACCATCGGCTGCTGCATCAGGCGAGAGTAACCATATCCGAGGCGATTGCCAAGCCCAGCGTGATTTGTTCAACTTCACAATCTGCTAGTAAACCGGTACGTTTAGGCGTAGTGGCCGTGGGAGTAGTGACTCCGACTGGGATAGTCAAGGCGTTGGCTTTCGTTGATAGTGGATCCGACACCACTTTAGTGAAAGAGCGGTTTGCCGACAAACACCAACTGGCTAAAGGTGCGACGTCGTTAGCAGTGAGCACGGTGGGCGGAACACAGGTAATGACTGCCGGTAGATTAAGGCTGCAACTCATCTCTCTAGACACTAACGAGGAAATTGAACCAACGGAGGCATTCACGTTAGCGGATCTCCCCATGCGAGCACCAAGGTCGGTGAACGCAATCTTGACTCGGTGGCCCCACCTGCAGGATGTAACCGTTGTAGACTGAGAAGATGATGAAGTGGATCTCCTCATCGGCTGCGACGTGCCAGAGGCGCATTGGGTGCTTGACCAGAGAGTGGGCGACCGCCAGGCACCTTATGCCGTACGCACGGTTCTGGGATGGATGTTATACGGTCCAGTAGGGGTACGCGGTTCCGTGAATTACTTATCCGCCGAAACGGACCGCATAGAGTATCATCTGCAACGGCTGTATGAAAAGGAGTTTCATGACATTGGAGACGAAAGACCGACGTTGTCTCAAGAGGATCACTTCGCTCTACAAACGGTGCGGCAAGGCACTAGAGGCCCCAAAAACAGTTCGAGGTTCCCCTCCCATGGCGCACACCGGACGACCCGTGGACTGACAACAGAAATTATGTTCTCCAACGATTACTACGACTAAAAGAACGCTTCATTCGAGACCAGAATCTGTGGGAACGATACGCGGATTTGATGAAGCGAAACGAGACCCTCGGTTACGTTGAAAAGGTGCCTGTTAACACCGACAGCAAAAGGGGTATCTGGTATCTGCCTCACCATCCGGTTATCAACCCCAAGAAACGCAATAAACTGCGGGTGGTTTTCGACTGTGCGGCCAAGTTCCAGGGCAAGTCGTTAAACGATCGCCTACTACAGGGGCCTGACTGGACCACACCACTGATCGATGTTCTGTGCCGTTTCAGAGTGGGTAAAGTGGCTTTGTCTGCTGACATTAGGGAAATGTTCCATCAGGTGAAGATTCCGGTAGGAGAACGAGATGCTTTGCGTTTCCTGTGGTGGGAAGGGAGCGACCGGGACAACGCAGTGGTGAATTATAGGATGACCGTCCACCCCTTCGGAGCCACATCGTCACCATTTTGTGCCAACTACGCCCTCCGAGAATCAGCGAACAAACATGGCGATCTACTACATCGGACGGTGGTAGAAAGCGTCAGCAGGAACTTCTACGTCGACGACTACCTTGGGTCATTCGATGATGTGGAATCAGCTCTAGAGCAGTTCAGGGGTCTGACGAGATTGCTGGAAGAGGGCGGCTTCCATCTAACTAAATGGATGTCGGACGCTTCAGAAGTGCTGAAGGTCATCCCGTATCACGAAAAGGCCGAAAGGGTAAGAGATTTGGACGGCTCTCCACTTCCTATCGAGCGCACCTTAGGGATACAATGGGACGCGGAAACGGACGATTTTGTTTTCGAACTAAACGTTCCCGAGCTGCCAATAACCCGTCGTGGCATACTATCTGCCGTCTCAAGTTTGTTCGACCCGCTCGGTTTCGTCTCACCGTGGCTGCTTCCCGGAAAGATCTTGCTGCAGCGGCTGTGCCGTAAGAAAGTTGATTGGGACCAGGCACTGGACCGAGGGGACCGGCTGGACTGGGAAGAATTTTGAACACCTTGAAGAAATTAGGGGACATAAGAATCCCACGATGTTTGATCCCTGGCCATACGACACGGACTGGAGAACTACATGCCTTTTCCGATGCATCCGAAGTCGGTTATGGAGCTGTGGTGTACGGACGATGGTGCGCAGGAGATGGACAATATACCACGAGGATCCTGTTCGCCAAAGCCCACGTTGCTCCACTGAAGTCGGTCTCAATCCCACGCCTTGAACTCAGCGCAGCCGTGTTGGCAGTCAGGGTGGTGCAAGCTGTGAAGAGATGTTTCGATCTCTACATTTGGTCGGTGAGCTTTTGGACGGATTCAACGATAGTACTTTACTATATCAACAACGTCCGGAGCCGGTTTAGTACTTTCGTTGCTAACCGGCTCACGATTATCCACGATGAATCAGCCACGCACCAGTGGAGTCATGTCAGGTCTGGCGATAATCCGGCCGACCTGTGCTCCCGAGGTGCGAACAACTTCAGGCAACTGGACACGTGGACGAGAGGGCCAAACTTCCTGCAATTGCCCAAACAGGACTGGCCCGTGTTTGAATTAAAAACCCCTACGGAAGTGGAACTGGAGATCAAAGGCGTAGTGATAGCAACCAACGTCGTCGAAGCATCATCCATTCTATCGCGACTGGTCAGGTTTTCTTCCTGGATGAAGACGCTTCGTTCGCTAGTTTGGTTAACCAGCTTCAAGAGAAATTTACTAGTCATGAAAGGGCTACGGCCCTCAGGTCGGATACGGGTCGGCCCGATAGGTCCCGATGAGCTACAAGCGGCAGAGTACGATATTTTCAGAATGATACAACGCGAGGCTTTCGCCCAAGAACTGAAGAGGGCGGAAGAAGTGGAGCCGACCAATAAAGACATGCCATCTCCAAGAGGCGAGCTGAAGCGTTTAAACCCCAAACTCATCAACGGACTGCTGCGGGTGGATGGTAGGCTGACCAACGCCCACCTGAACTTCGACACAAAGTATCCTATACTGCTGCCTGCGAGACAACCTGTAGTAGAGCTAATGATTCAACACGTCCACGCCATGGAGGGACATGCCGGGGAAAGTCACGTGACGAGCGTCATCCGAAAGCGTCTTTGGTTGTTGAGAAGACGAGAGACTGTAAAACGCGTAATCCGACGGTGTGTGCAATGCAGGAGACGCAATGCCGGGCTGGACTATTTCGGGCCCTTGTGGATCAAGCGCGGGGAGAGATTGGAAAAACGATATAGGTGTATCATGACGTGCATGAAGTCACGCGCGCTACACCTAGAAGTCGCAAATTCGATAACGACCGATTCGTTTCTTCGGGCCTTGCAAAGATTTATCAACCGAAGAGGCGTACCGGCTGATATATACTCAGATAATGGATCGAACTTTGTGGGCGCTCAACGGGAATTGCAGCGTTGGCACAAGAACATAAACAGGGACGAACTGCAGAATCGAACCGTGGCCTACGGCATACGATGGCATTTCAACCCCCCACAGGCCAGTCACCGAGGCGGCATATGGGAACGCATGATCCGGTCCGCCAGACGGATATTGCTGTCAATCATGGAGCAGCAGCCGCCCGACGACGGGGCGCCGAACACTGTCATGACTGAGGTGGAGCGAATCCTGAACAACCGCCCCCTGGTTCCAGTATTGAACGGCGACCCCACCCACCTGGCGCTCACCCCAAACGACTTATTGACGCTAAGGTCGAACGAGGGTTTCCAAGGGCCGGTAAACCTTCGTGGGAGCTACCTCCACGGATGGAAGCAAGCGAACTATCTTATAATAATAATAATAATAATGGTATATTTCTCGACCATGGTCGAGACGCATGCGCAAGCGCATGATCATGGTGTACAACGTTACTCAAAACAATGTACTATACACGAATTTCAAGAAAGCGAGTGGAGTCGTCAGAAGCAAAACAATATAGCTAGAGATAGTTTGAGTCGACTGAAATTATAAAGGTTTGCGCGGCAAATACGGTTTGGTTTCGGATTCGACTGGCTGGTAGTGGTCCGTGAAAATACAAAATATATCGTGAAAATATAGCGCTAGGGATGCGTTATAAGTCATAATAATGCAAGATGTGGGTAACTGAGGCCTATTGCGGGTTCTATGCACGGAATAAGTAATGGACATGGGGAGGTTAAAGAAATGAATGGGAGTACAACCGTGAACTTTGGTGAATATGAAGAGAGCGGCTCTCTATGGAGATGAAGTTGGCCCGGAATGATGGATATTCCCGATTCTAAGAGAGGGAGTTCATCATGAAACGAGGGGACATGAGGAAACTTTGTGGAAATGGACAGGCAACGTTGATGAATGTGGAGGAAACAGCAATCCATATATAAGGTGAGTTTAGGTTCGGGATCAATAACCCTTATCATTCAGAAAAAGGCAGCGCAACTTGAAGGCCTTTAACTGGTGAAGAGTCAATTTCAAGCTTGATACCGATCGAAAGAAAAATGAAATCTTGGAAGAGAAAACGGAGCGAAAAATCTCCTTGTAGGCTCGCGCCTTATTGTTCTGTTATGCTGACAAATATATTGACTTATTGATTCTCAGTGATCTTCGGCATCATTGTTGGGAACCAAGGATGTGAGGGACAAGTGGACTCGCGTTTGGATAACGTATCGAATTTTAATGAGAAAAAATTCCTGTGTTGCGTATTCTGGCTCTGTTATTGGACTGTTTCACATGAGACCAAGGCGATGTGCAGCATCCCGTGGGTATGGTTCATCAGGCGGGGTAAGGGACGTGTCAATCAATCAATAGAAGGTTGCTTGCGAACTGTTATTTCTGAAGCCTTCAACAGTGACATCAGTAGTAGAGGTGTTGCGTTAGGAGACGTCTATCAATCTGCTTGTAAGCATTTGGGGGTGTTTTAGGTCGTGTGGCCCGATTGCAATCCCGTTTGGTATAAAAGATGCCATTAAGGTATCTGTCGGTACAGGTCAAAGTGTGGACATTGGTCACCGAAAGTGGTGCCCGAGAGAGTGGGCGACGACAAACCTGAAATGAATGGTGTTAGCAGTCTGGACGTGGTTCCAGCTGATAGTTATGATAATAAATAGCGACAATTAATAATGAACTGACTGGGTCTATGTGGACTGTCAGTGTTACATTTCGTACTTTGATCTGGGTTCTAATTAGAGAGCTTAAGTAACATAGGGTTGCAGGGGGCTGATAAGTACTACCACCGGCTAGCAAGATAGCGTAAACCCGGTTGGCTGCTGCGTCTGCATTTCAGAGATTTAACTTAATTGTGAGCAGGCTGCGGTAGTGATTGTAGTTGGCAGGAGGCAGTGGTTACTGTTAGGTAGGGTTGTAAACCTGAGCGTGGCTTGGATGCTAGGACATCGAGAAGACCGCTTTCTAAAAAAGATGACGGACGATAGAGGGGTATAGATGGAAAAGGTGACCGGTTTCCACTACGTTCTTATCTCTTTTTCCTTTTCCGGGCTTCATCGAGGTTGCCGTTATTCGTCAGGTACGTCGATACTCTGTACAGCTCAATGGGTTGAAGGTCAGGGCTGTGGTAGCGATTGTATTTGACATCGACGTGCATGCTAGGTGCGCTTATGGTGGGTATGGGGTGGTTGAAACTTAGAGCGGGGGATGGGAAAGCGTATGTGGAGAGTCCAGTGCGCTGTCACCCCAGTCAGTCTCGAGCGTGAAGACCAAAGCTTGTCGAGCGAACAAGGGCGATATGGGGTTTCCCCTTTCGCAGGATCAGGTCTGAGCTGATGGGATACTTTCCCATAGATGAAGGTTGCCCAATTCCTTCACAGCCCGATGTCAGTGGTATTTGGAGATCGAATCGATCCCACGAGGTCTTTTTCGTTTCCACTGTTCTCTTTTTTCAGTTTTATTATTATTATTATTATTATTTTTGTTTGTTTCCTAACAGAGGGGTGGTTGAGCCCATATAGGAACTTTCCATAGCCCCTCCGCCCGATCGTAATTTTATGCGTATTTGTCTTTTTTCGCAACTGCTGGGGGTGGTCTGTTTTCCCCACGTTCCAACGACGCAATGGTATGGGTGCCGTTGACATCAGGGGTTTCGCTAGCATGGGCTGGGAAAATGCAGGATGGGATTATGCAACACACGGAGTAGGACAACGAACGTTGTAAAGCACAAGCTAGCATACGTGTGTCAGTCTCATACAGCGCCAGGCCATGCCTAAGACCATCAGAGTCCATTCCGGGCTAGCTGGTGCAGATGAGTTTAGCTCTGCTGATGGGAAGTGGTGTGGTGCACAAGAGAGAATATGATAGTAGTTGGTGGATGGTAGATACAGAGGTGAGACGAGAGGAAAAGCCACCAAGTGGGTACTAGCAGGTGGGCTTCTGGGATGATAGATTCTGGAATGAGGTGATTAAGAAAGGCGAATTGAGGCCGGGCATAAAACCCAGGTGAGTGGTGGTAGCAAAGATGAACGGGAGAGGAGTGAAAGGATCGAGTAAAGTGGTAGACGGCGGAACTCAGTGTCCTAGGGTCCGAAGCCACGTACTTATTTTCTGTGGAGACATCTAAGACTAATAAACTTAGACTGGTTGGCAATAGAATAGGAACATTAAACTAGGTATAGTTATAAAAGTCAGCAAACTGTGGCCACAGTAGTATAGATTGTAAGCAATATAACGTAAAAGAGAATTGTTGCCCTGGCGTTTGTCATCGGGTGAGAAATGAAAGTTCTAGTGCAGTAATCCTAGTAATCAAACCCGTTTTCGTAGGCCACCTCTTCGGTGACGGTCAGGCCGGTAAGAAGGATCACATTGGGAACAGTCAAGAACTGATCCAGCGAGCCTCTGAACTGGGAAATTGAGAGACTTTCGCGGATGTTTAGCGGGAGTTTATTCCATAACTTTGAGTATTTTATAAGGAAAAAGTTAGATCTTAACGCTAGTTTTGATCTAGGAATAGTGAGCTGCAATGACCGATGGCGTGGAGCATAATTCGTGGAGGGAGTGAGACGAATGGGTTCGGTACACGAAAAGGCCGTACGGTGGTACAGCTTAAACAGGAAGCACAAATTGAGCTTCATGCGACGCAACCATAGAGGGTCAAGATTGAGTAGGATGCATCGATCCTTGTAACACAGACTGGAGGAAAAGCCTACTAATTGTTTGGTGAACTGACGTTGCACGGACTCCAGAGAAATGCGGTCGGATTTCGTCATGTTGGTGAAGATAATGGGACAGTATTCAAGGAGAGGCCTGGCGTGAGACTTGTAAGTGAGCAGTTTGCAATCATTTAGCCGAAAAGTTCTGGAGATGAGACCAGCGAATCCTGAACAACCGCCCCCTGGTTCCAGTATTGAACGGCGACCCCACCCACCTGGCGCTCACCCCAAACGACTTATTGACGCTAAGGTCGAACGAGGGTTTCCAAGGGCCGGTAAACCTTCGTGGGAGCTACCTCCACGGATGGAAGCAAGCGAACTATCTGGCCAAGATCTTCTGGAGGTGATGGCTACGGGAGTACCTACCGGCTTTGCAGACTCGACAGAAATGGCTGGCAAAAACAAGACCATTCAAAGTTGGGGACGTGGTCATGATCGCCGACGAACGCGCACATTTCAGCGCTTGGTCTTTGGGAGTAGTTACGGAAACCATCAAAAGCACTGACGAAATGATAAGAACGGTGAGGGTGGAGACAGCTAACGGAGTGCTCATTCGTGACATACGCAGTATTAACCTACTCGAGAGCGAAGACGGAGGAGCTGATAACCCTGAGGCCTAGTAAACCTTTTTCACACCAGTAATCGAGGTGGATAAAGAAACACCATATATACCACACAATCTCCGTCAAACACGTTACAGTGCTCGCGGTCCTTTCGTTGACATTACAGAAGGTTCTTTCCGATATGTGGTGATGAGTGCGATTCCATTATACATCCCGATACATACACGCATGCACGACGCACTCTACATCCCGTAAACCCATCATACATGTGACAGTGTTCTTTGTTTGCCTTTTGTTGGCGCTACCGAATGCCCCTTGCATATGTGGAAGTAGCGGAGCTCAGGTCACACATACATGCTACATTTACTCGTTTTCTTGCCACGCGGTCTTTTGTTGACATTGCAGAAAGTCCCTTTGATGTGTAGTCATACCTGTGATTTCATTGTAACCCCGGCACACACAAACACGCACTTACACACACACTCAAGCACGTACATCCAGGACCGGACGGCCCCTTACGAGGACAACGTCTATGTGACCATTCACGCCCGCCATCGGTCATTTGGTCTTGTGGAAGATGTAGACTAGCCTCACGTCTATGTAGCCAATGGATTAGGTGCGACCAGTAGTAGAACGTCGACGACGAGCATTAGACGCGCGCACTGACAGCAGGGCCTAGGCAGGTAGGAAGAATCAGTACCTTTATACCGAACGTTTGACTCTGCTAAGGATCCAGGAGGATTTTGGTGGGCGGTGTAACAGCCGGTCGTGGAAAATCCCCATTTTTCCCTCGCGATTCAGTGTTTTTCCCAACATCACTCATTTCCATACACTATCGACTTGTCTTTACGAACTGGTTGTTTTTCTGGACCAATTGTTGTTTGTTCGCGCCCAGAGCGCTACTTTGGCACATCCTTGTTCAGGACCTGCGTGACGCACGTGCTGTCTGCTCACACACTGCTATTCGGTTTCTCGTTGTTGGGTCCTTGTGATCGTATTATTGAGGTTTGTATATTGTTTATGTCATTGTTTATTGTAATAATCTAGTATCGTAGAATATCACGGATAATCGTCTTCTGATTTCGGGATCCGTTGCGAATTCGGCTACGCATTGCTCAAACGTTCGTAACACTAGTGACTCTGAATGCCCCCGTCCACTGAAAGTAGTGCTGGACTCTGAGGAAGCCGAGACTTCTGTGTTGGGAAGATCCTACCGGCTAAAAGGCGAGCAAGTACGGCTGCACCGAGATCTAGACCCTGAGGATCGTGAGAAATACAGAAATGTTTTAATTGAACGACGTGAACGAATGGAACAAGGAGAAACGGACTTGATCTTTCGGGGTTTTCGGGTGCAGAAACGGCTCCCTCACTTTCGGTGGAGGCGGCTGACGCTAATGTCCCTGTCAGTCCCCCCCAAGCTATGACGCCCTGAACAAACGGAGGGGGTAGCAGGCCGAGGCAGCGTCGTCGTCATGTTGTCTATTGTCCGTGGTCTGCTGAACAGAAGAGATGACCTGGAACTTTTGCTGCAGTCCAGCTCACCTACTATGATAGCACTGACGGAGATGTGGCTGACTAACAATGTTCTAGACCCTGAGGTGTCCCTCCCTGGTTACACCCTATTCCGAGTCGACAGGAACTCTATCAGAGCTGGTGGAGGCGTAGCATTGTTCGTACGATCAGACGTCCCAACCTCGCGGCTAGAGGCGTTCGCAGACCCGCAGGGATTCGGTGAGGCTATCTGGTGACGCGTCAAGCTTACAGCCGGAGGCTTTAGGATAGTTGGAGTCATCTATCGGACACCTGCGGTCACTCCTCCAGATATGATGAATTTATTGAGGAGATGGGCATGCGACGGCCACTGCCTCGTCCTGGGCGACTTCAATGTTCCACATATTGATTGGACATCAGGCAGGACAGCAGCCGGAGCAGATCCTTTCCCTCGAGAATTACTGGCAACGGTTCAAGAACCGGCACTACACCAACATGTTCAGGAATCAACCTGGAGGCAATCCGGTCACGGTTCCATTCTAGATCTGGTGATTTCTCCCGGGAGCTTCGACGTCGATAAAGTTGAACGTCTCCCTCCACTGGTGAGCAGTGACCATATGGTGCTAGAAATTCACTGGCGCACTGGGTCTTGTCCATCCCTTAGACCACACATCGGACGTAATGTTTGGCGCACTCCATTCGAAGATGTCTGGAGAGCGGCGTTAGACGTCAACTGGTTTCCGATGGATTCATATATCCACCGCGATATGAACGAAGCTTGGGCGTTTATTCTTGACGGTATCTTGTACCTTGTGAATACCTACTGCCCCCTCAACCGGCATAGACCCCGGGTGAAGGGACCGCCGTGGTTTGATCTGGAGCTCAGACGTCTGCTCAAACGATGAAATCGGGCCTGGCAACGGTTCAGATTCACACGTGAGGATTATTATCTCTATCGCAGGATTCGTAACCAATGTACCGAACAAAAACGGATCAAGCGGATGGCATTCGAGGAGGCTCTTGGGGTTGATGCAGTGCGAGCACCCAGGCCCCTGTTTGCATACTTAAAGCGCCGCACCAGAGCGAGGGTAGTTATCCCGGCGCTGATGAACAACGACGAAATGGTTGCAAAAGATGACGGAAAGGCTGAGACATAAGCCAAACATTACCCGTCAGTTTATTCTGTGGAGGAAGGTGCGCTACTCCCGATGGTGGATAGCTCGCCGCTGCTCATTATGTATGATTTTGGGGAGCCAGAAGTGAATAAGATGCTCAAATCCATCAAAACCCATAAGTCACCGGGACCGGACGACGTGCACCCGCTGATGTTGAAGGAGTTGGAGGACCAGCCAACTACTCCACCGACGCGGTTGTTCAATTTATCGTTGGCCACTGGAAGTCTACCTCAGGAGTGGAAAAAAGCAGTCGTTGTTCCGCTGCACAAGGGTGGGACAAAATCCACCTCGGCTAACTACCGCCCAGTTAGCCTCACTTCCGTAGCTGGAAAGATCATGGAAAGGCTGGTGGCTGCTCGCATACGTGAACATCTGGAGAGCTGTCAACTGCTATGCGCAGAGCAGCGCGGTCTCCGGCGGAACAGGTAATGTCTGTCAAACCTGTTGACTGCCCGTGAAAGTTGGTTGAACTCCAAGGCCGAGGGATACGTCACGGACGTCATCTTCGTGGAATTTAGCAAGGCGTTTGACAAAGTTCCTCACAATGGGCTGTCGCTGAAACTCCGGGCCATCGGCATATCAAGGTCCATGCTTCACTGGATTGAGGATTTCTTGGTCGGGAGAACCTTTTCCGTGAGAGTTGCACAGTCCCAGTCCGCGTGGTGTCCAGTTGGCAGTGGCATGCCACAAGGCTCCGTGCTAGGACCCCTGTAGTTTCTAGTGTTTATGAACAACCCACCACAGACCATTCGATCCCAATGCCTTATCTACGCCGATGACCTAAAGATCTGGTGCACCATTCGATCGGCAGAGGATCGCGAGATACTACAGGAGGATCTGCAGGCTCTCGTCAACTGGTCGACCACCTGGGGTCTACCGATAAACGTGGACAAATGAGCGAGCATGAGGATTGGTGGCCCCAACGATAATTCCGGCTACTGCCTTGTGAGTATCGTACTCCGACACACGCAGGACGAAAAGGACCTCGGAGTTGTTGTCACCAACAATCTGAAGACAAAAACGCACACTGAGAGAGAGTGCGCCTCAATGTGGAGGGTACTTGGTCCCATCCACCGTTCATTTGGACATCTACCCCTGGACACTTTCAGACTGCTTTATGTCTCACAAGTACGTCCTCGTTTGGAATATGGCTGTTCGGCTGTTTACCCGTGCACGGTGGTGGAAGTAGCCAAACTGGAAAGAGTGCAACGTGCTGCCACACGCCTCGCAGCCGGACCGCTTGGGTTCAGCTATGAGGAACGTCTAGAAGTCACCGAGTTGTTTCCCATTGCCTATCGACGGCTTCGAGGCGACCTAATCTATGCCAGGCGAATAATCCATGGTGAGTTGGGCCGGGAACTGCAGTCGGAATTCCCGCTCAGGAATAATGATCGTACCAGAGGACAAACCCTGACGCTTCGTAAGGTGCATTCCACCGGCTTGCCGGCCATCTATCGATTGTCAAGGAGAGAGACCAATCTCTGGAAAGCTCTACCGACCGAAGTGGTGGAAGAGGAAACCGAGACACTATTCAAGAGGAAATTGGACCAAACCCTGAAGGTTTATTGGCGGAGCACCGACATACAGCCGAGTCAATAGAGTACGATGTGATGGGGCTCATACGGGATGACTTTCCACTGCCCTTTTACCTGAAGACTGAAGACTGAACTGAACTGAGCAGGATTGTGCGTTACATTTCTAGGTTGTCTGGTGGCCTTGGTGAGGGGATCAATTGATATTTCTGATGAGGGCTAATTTGTCTCCGCGGCAGAATGACTGAGGATCCCACCACGTACGAAAAGCCACAGTACGCATTGCTGACTTACTTTTATTTAGAGAAAATAGAGAATTGTCCCTCCATGGGTTCGACAAACCTGATTTCGTTGAGCCATATGAATTCCAGAATTTCAATAATGCCTATAATAAAGTACTGAATCGGCGCCACGAGAGATGGGTTGATGTGCTCTCAAGGTATCAGGTTAAGAGAAATCGAAAACGTAATTGCCTCTTTATACAAGTAACACTTTTCCAGTCAAAAGATTTTGCAGGAAAGGCATTCCTGATTCATATCGCGGGGAGGTGGGTTGATATTACTGAAGTAGTTTATCCGTAAAGGTTTGGATGGAACTTTCAGGCGCTGAAGAGCGAATGCATTCTAATCCTGGCGTGTATGCGGCTGCCGTCACTGAAACCCCACCGCACAACATAATCAGCGTCATTCTGGCAGGTGGGTCCCTTTCATGATTTCGTGCACTTTAGTCTAAGATGTCTCGTTTGAGCGATATTCCCTTTTTTGTAGACAAGCTGTTTTTCACATAAAATGCCTATAACTAAGACTTGATAATGAATCAGTCTTCATTCTCCTGGGATATCGTGAACAGTGATGCTAGATTACTCTTTCATTGATGCTTCGTAATAAAGGTTGGGGGGGGGGGGGGATTTTTCAGTGTAAGTCTCGCCACAGTCCTTTTGTCAGCTTCACTCAAATTCGAGTAGAACGTATCTGCACCATCAGTGTATTGTCCATTTCCCTTCCGAGTTTTTTTGCCCACCCCTTACTCCACATCAGCGGGTAACGATTTGCAAAGGTTTATGACCCCTTGGTATAAGCGACAGGCTAGCGGTAGACTAGTTAATTGCATCTTCAGCAACCTCATTGGATGCTGAAGCACACGGCAAGGTTCCCGCTGCGGGTAGGCAGTCTACAGCTCTGGTCCTAGATCACTCCTAATGATGCGGCGGATGTAGTGGGTATCTCTGATTATTAGTCTAGATTTCTGGAAGAAGATCAGTAACTTTTGGACGACCTTCCTAATCGTTCCCACATAGTCTTGTGATGAGCAATGTCCCTCCCTACACCTCCCACCAGCTTGACCGATTCAGCAGCAGTTCATGGGTAGGCAGCCACACCGTCATACTCCAAAATAGGACTTACATATAAAGTATACAACATAGGGAAAGCGCCATATGATAGTTTCTTAGTGAGCGATGGATTAGGCCGGGGATACCCCATGCATAGGCACCAACTGTGTCCGTGTGGTCTGTGGTTTACAGGGAGGTTCACAGCACAACCCTAAGAACGCGTTTTCAGGCTGCTGTCCTTAGCAAAGTTCCTGAAAGGATTTAAACTTGTGGTGACTGCACTAGGCCTAAGTACATGTGCGCAAACTTTCCTACATTTATCGGGAATGCCCATGTGTTGGAAAAACGCGTCAACGCATCTAGATCTTCCTGTTTAGATTGTCTGTCTGCCCCAGGGCGAAGTAAGCGCCACAACTTAAGGTCGTCTGCTTAGAGGAGATAAGGTGAACTGAAAACGACTGAAAGACCGTTGGTATATGATGAAAATAACAGCGGTCCGAGTGCCGATGCCCGAACGACATTGGAGGCGGAGTGCCACTTGGATAGAGTTATGTAAACTGACTGCAAGTTCTCGTTTACCAAGGGACTCCCCAATCCAACTTAGTAATAGATCCACTATTGCCGGAAGTCAGCTTCTAGAAAAGTCGGTCGTGTGAGACTTTGTTTAACGCCTTAATGAATTCAATGTGATTTTGTTTTGGCCCTTGCTTCTGTCCAGTGCCCACTAGCCAAGAGGAGGTTGGCAAGATAACAGCAGGCTTTGGGAAAGCTGAGTTATGCGAGAGCAAACAGGCTCTGCTTATCTAGATGATATTGGAGCTGTTTGGCTTCAAGTCGCTCCATAACCTTGTACACAATTCAGGTAAGGATTACGAGACGGTGACTGACAGCCACGGTCGTATCTTCACCCTAGAACATCGGTACTACGATCGCTTGTTTGCATTCAGCTGGATGTTTTGTGAGCGCTAGTGAGGAATTGAACAACTTAGAAGTAACCTCATTTTGGTAATCTCGTGTGACACTAGTGAGTAGATTCCGTCTGGGCCGGGGTATTGATAATGCTTGAGAGATCCCATTTGTTTCACAACCTCGTCCACTTCGAAATAAGGAAACGTGATTGTAGGCTGAAACACCGACATGGTTGTATTATTCCCGTAATTAATGCTAAGTGTACGTGGCTACCGTGGTAGCCAGTGTTCATTTTCCTCTAATTCAGGAAATTCTCTCTGATCGCAGTAGTACAACAGCCCATAAACTCAGTTATGAACGCTGCTAAAACAGTGATCCACAGATTAACCCGTACTCCTGGAAGGCTTGCCACCGATGTTTCATCCTAGAGTTCAGTTCAGTTCACTGAGCCGGTAACTTTGCACTTTAGTGGTCTAGTTTCGGTTGCTATCTTACAGCTTCGTCAAGTCAAGAACAAAAAGAATAGAAACATGAATTGGGAAAGAGCCGGAATCAGAATAAGAAGCGGAAATCACGAAAAACAGGCAGTTTAAATGCAACTGCGCCACTGGTTGCGACACACAGCCATATCACAATATCTCCAGCCACCTGGTAGGTGGGTGTCGTGAACCTTAAGCTGGAAGTCTAATACGCTCTACCTGGCCAAATCCACTTACCAAGGTTTTCGTACCTTCATCTTAGAGGCTAATATCCTAGACCCCATTTCTCAAGTCCGATTGACGTCCTCCACAAATCCCATTGGAGAGTTTTACCTACCTCTTTCTGAAGATCCTGACCAAGTGACCGTTGACGTAGCTCCCAGTTCTAGATCAAAAACGGCACTGATAGACTGGATCTTAGTTTATTGTGGAGCATGCTTTCCGAAAAACGTGGTTTGTCTGTCGTTTTGGTGCATGCACCCGCCGAATTCAGCCTAGAAGTAGTCTAAGATTTTTACCACATATTCCTGAGAAAAGCGTACTAGACCAATGCTGTGATTTCAGCAGGAACCATTAATACGGGTAGGTCGACTATCATCGAATGGGGTGTATCTGAGCTGCCATTTCAGGCTGGATTTTAGTCGTCTGAAAATCGCGGTCGAGTGTTAGCCCTGTGGTTCGACCACCGTTTTCTCGTTACTATTACTAAAAGCAGGCGACTCGGTCGTCAGTATACTACCTGGTATCTTTCTTCGATTTAGCCGTGGATTCGCATCATAATAAATAGCAAGTGACGGGGTAGTATCCAAGACTGCTGATCGTGCTGATTCACTTTTCTTGTCTTCAGACGCACTGGTTTGCCTTAACTTGTTCATGTGCATCAGAAGTTTGAAAACCGAACGCTGCGTCAACGGTTAAGCTACGACAGGTTGTCAAAACTAGTTCATTTAACAAACTTTCAAAACTTTAATTGAAAAGCTACAGGTGGTAGACAGTAATCCACTGTCGTTCAGCTCGTTACCATACCTAACCTATTAGGACTTTATATTGTTCTTCATTCAAAGGTTCAGGGTCTAGTTACCAGTTAACCCTAATGATGCAGTAGGTCTTCGTGATTATGGGATGTACTTCTTCCATTGCACTCATGCGCAAGCTTGCAGTAAAAGAATTAATGAACACTAGGCGCTAACAAAATTGGTCTGCACCCATCTTGTGTGGCAGTTTCTTTGCCCCAGATGTTTCATCAGGAAGTCCTTTATTTCCGATGAGTCTCAGTCCCCTGAGAGCACGCCGGTCGATTTCGGCTTCTATCGAGCCTAATGGTAAGTCTTATTTCTAGACGATCTTACCGTTAGTCTACTTACTGATATCAAAATCTGGTAGTCCCAACACTCGTTAAAGAGGCTGTTTAAATGTGATGTGCCGCCCTTTGGGAGTGATCCACATTGTTTTTATTCCAACCAATAACCTCGCCCTTCTGTGTACTGTTTTGGCTTGCTACCTCACAGCTTAGTCGAGTCAAAACAAATCAAACCGTTAAAAACAAATAAACAAAAAATAGACTTACCAGTAAAAACCAAGTGGATAATCCAATAATACAAAAGTAACTGCGCCACTGACCTCGATGCCCGGCCATATCCCAAAACATCTCCAACCCAAGGCGGTTGTCTCATTCAGTTGTGTTCTGGCCATAGACTTTCTGGCGGGTACGAATCTCTGCCATAAAAGCAGTATAAACTGAACTGGCTTCTTCCTGGGACTTCACAGCATTCGACTCAATTGACCATATTCTCAACGTCCACTGCCAGCGTGAATCATTCGCAGGTTTTCGTTCATTCTGGTTCTCGCCTGTTAACTCAGATCTCACCTTCGAAAGTCTTCGCTTCTGTTTACGCTTCGTCTGTGATCGCCCGAAAACTAGGACCAGCCTTCTTACGTATCTGTTTCTAGACGACAGTTGAATACCTTCTTTTCAGGCAGAGCTTTTTATGGGTCTGTCGATGCAACCGAATCTCTATCATCATCATCATTAGCAGCAGCACCATCATCATCGCACAGCGTTAAACGGCAGGGCAAGCCCCGCAACCACTACCTTTCTCACCATGTTGCACGTAGAAATACAAGGAATAAATACACAAGATGGACAGGGGTGGGAAAAGGAAAGAACGCCCTAGTAGCCAACACTACGAATACACAGTCTAACTGTACAAGAGCACATTGATCAATCATTCAGATTCGACAGAAAGTGACAACACGATCGCCACTGTTCACGGTTCGCTGCCATATCCTCTAGTGTATCCAGCTAACTGGTTGAGGGATCTTTTGGACCCCAACCACGAAGATGTAGGGCACCTAATTTTCCTAAGTTCGCTGTACATTTTCTCACTCCCCATTTCCATGTCATCTGTTTACCTCCACGTGGTTTTTTCCACTCCCTGGGAGGAACGGAAAACAGGACACCGTACGGTAGACGTGTGTTTGCCATACGCAACACGTGCCCCAACCAACGAAGTTTATTAAGCTGGATACGCTGAGATAAAACATCCTCTACATTAGTGCCCAATACTCGCTTTCTGACCTCAGCATTGCTCGCTCGGTCATTCCATCCAATCTTAGCCATACTACGCAGACATCGATGGTCGAAAACCTCAAGATGAGGAATATCTTTCGCACGCAGACCTCAAGTCTCGCAACTATACAACAAAACTGAACGAATCGCGGCACAGTACACACGACCTTACAACTTCAGCGAAATATCAGGTCAGTGCCACAAGTGCTTCAGTCCAGCGTAGGCCGCTCGAGCCTTGGATATCCGCGTGCTCACCTCTACTACCGTGTTCCCATCCGTCGTCAAGCTGCTGCTGAGGTAAGTAAAGCGATCGACTACTGCTAGCACCTCCCGATCGAGTATCAAGCTCAGAACGGTTGATGTCCAGTCTTGTAACATCACTTTACACTTTGAAGGCGCAAAGCGCATGCCGAATGGAGCTACAGCTTTTGCTAGTCTATCTTCTGCACCTTACGCGTGTTTCATGCATTCGGACAAGCAGACAAGGTCGTCGGCGTGATCTAGGTTGCACAGTTTCTCACTATTTCCTATTTCGACGCCCACATCCTGAAGGTTTTGCAAGGCATTCTCCATTATCTCGTCCATGGCAGAGCTAAACAAGAATGGAGAAATGGGACTTCCCTATCCAGGATCCAAGTGAATACTGAAAACGGGCCGAGAAAGCCTTGTACGTTACTGGTCACACGACACCGTTCTCCGGTTTATCCAAGTCACACAACCTATTATATATCTTCGACATTAGTTTGTTTGTTAAATGTTCGCAAAACCATCTCTTTAGATCCAACATTTAAAAGGGTTCACAAAGCCGTGGGTCGTTAACAGGCTAGGAGCTTGATAAGTGATTGCGAGTAGTAGTAGATTGCGAAATATTAAGAGGTAGAGAATGCTGCGGTGATTGGTACTGGGTACAACCTTTGTTGTTTTATTATGAGGATCGGTTCACGATAACCAGGTGTGAGGTAATGAATGGCTTATTGATTCACTTCCGAGGACGTCGCTGGGATATTAGGCGGAGCGCTAGGGAGCAATGCAGTTGACCCACCTCGACAATGCATCTCCCGACAATACTTGCAACAGAGGTAGGTAGATGTCATTCCATCAGAAGTGAAAAATATCCGGGAGACGGTATCAAAAGTCAGTTATTCGGAAAAAGCACTCAATATATTATTACAACGTGCAACAAGGAAGTCTCGACTATTGTTAATTATCCGGTGGTTTGTGAAACCTCTTGCACTGATCAGATTGCTAGGTTTACAACGTGCCAAACAAGTCACTTTCTGTCTAATCAGGAGACGCCATTGATGTGGTAAAACACAAACATCCAATATAGGTTGTCTAAAAGGACACGAAGCTGGTGGATCGGTTGGATTGTCGAAACTAGATAAGTTAATAAGACCACAACCGAGTAATTTGAGAATAGAATAGGTTCCCAGGGAATCATGTTGATCGGTGACTGGGCCATCACAATGAGACTGCACCCTGGAATGGTGTGATTGCTTGCGTGTCTCTGTGACACTGAGGTCTACACAGGCTGCTCTTAAGCGGAAGATGTGACACGTAGAGGTCAGATAAAGTACAGTCTCTATGGAACAGTTATTAAGCTCCCTCTGTTTCTAATCATATGATCCTGGAAAGGACACTTCAGAACAAAAGCTAGAGAAAAACCTTCACTAGATGGGCGCAGGACTGGTATACTCGGGGTTTCTCTCTAGGAGAAGCCACCGCGCTTCTTCGGGCAGTTATCGCGCGCCTAAGCTAGGCATCCCCCATCCCAGAGAATGTTGTCCGATCCGTTTTCTGCTTGCTCAAATAGGTGCATGAAGCTAAGGATTTGATCCGAAAAGCGTACCGATTACTAGGCACCAGCGAAGACAATACAGCGTACGTGCAACAATCAGATCCCACGTAACAGACCAGAAGTTCCTTCATGAGTGCTTCATCGCGTTTCCATGCTGGGTTAACGCCTTGTGGGTCAGACTTTTGAATCGAAGGCTCCGGTTAAGGTTTCTCGAGAAGAACTTGTTCTGCGGTGTGGGTAGCCGCGAAGTATGACCTGCCCTGGAATCTCCGATGGCCCCCCTGAAAACAGTTCTTATTTCTGCTCTTTACTCTCCATATCCCAATTCTAAATAGATACGATAGGCCAAAACGAGTCGTGACCGAAAACTTGTAATTCAAGGTAAGAATAAAAACTTATAAAGGATAATAGAGAACCGATTCTCAAACCTAAGAATTCTTCTCTGTTATCTGCTTTCAACGTCCGCACACTTTGCCAAACGGGACAGCAAGTTAGCCTAATTAGACCTCTTGAAACATATGAAATAAATTTCTTTTGTTTCCGAAACATGCACACAAAATCCAACTTTAGTGATGATACTTGTCTCCCTAAGTACAAACTGGGATTCTTGTTTCACTCTCCGCATGTCAGGCGCTTCGGTGTCTGGTTCTCGTACTCACGCTGGCGTTGGTATCACAGAATTATGGCTCAACATGGACTACTCGACTGGATTCCAGTCGGCAATCGTCCATGTGCAGTTCGGTTGGACGGTTCTGGGTATGCCCCAACTGACTGTTCCTTTGCTGAGGCCAAAGACTATACCATGATTTTTTTTTTAATTTTTGCATTCTTGGACATAGCCACAAAGGCCCACTGAGACTTAGAGTGGAGACCTAAATAAGGTCCCAATAGGCTAGGTATAGTAACGAGCCGAGCGGCAGTCACTGTCACTATCTCTACTAACTTCTCAGCTGCTTCGCAGCGTGCGCTCTATGGATATAATGGTTGTTTCTGGCGACTTGAATGTTCGTGCTGGAAGCCTAAACGAGACGGAGAGACAAGTAGGAGGGCGATTTGGCATTCCAGTTAGTCGAACCGATAATAATAATCAACTCATCCAACTACGCTTCGACCATGGACTGTTCCTGATGAGTTCAAATATCTCGCATAAAAAGCGCCACCGACTAACATGCGATCTTTCTGCAGCTTCACAATGTTGACCTACATCGACCACATTGCTATCGGTTGCCACTGGCGCCGATCAATTCAAGACTGTCGATCACCTTGGTCCACGTCTGTAGACACTGATCACATTCCCTTGTTCTTTTCATTTCTGCCTGGGACTGCCGTTGAGAGATCTTAACCACCATACCCAGTGCATGGTCGGTGCTTTGAACTGAAATAAAATGAACCGTGCCGATCTACAAGAAAAAATGATGTCCTTTTATGAAAACCACAGATAAATTATCTTGGTTAATAAGTCATTCAGACTTTTGGCCGGCATTATTGTCCACCGACTATCCGGCATTTGCAAAAGTCTACGCGGGAGCACCAAGCTGGTTTCAGACCCGCTCAAGGTTGTATCGATCAAATTTTTACCCTCTAAAATACTCTAGAGCACAGCCACAGTCTCTGCTTTCCTTGCTTCAGTCGACCGTGCAGCTCTCTAGTGCTACCTCTCATTGAAGGGTATCATTATATTACATTATATTTCACAATTTCTTGGTTTCAGGCTGTGTGCCAAAGAAAACAGTACAACGGGAAAAAGGGGAACATGGTGTGAGATCCCATGATTTGTTTTATTTATGCGCGCAATGCTGCCAGGTTGCCCAGGCCAAAGCAGGTAGTTTTCTTAGGGGTCCGAAAGTGGATCACTTAGCTATCCAAAGCTTAACCCGCAAGGCAGCGGGACGAAGCGTGGGGTCCGTAATCCACCGAGGGTCGGTGGCTGATGGCTCAGTTCATACGCTCTTCGGATGAGATCAGACATCCTGGGTGCCCAGTACATCCCTTCGCCACGAATCCCGATGAGGAATGTTGTACGTCTCATGCGTCACCCGTGGGTTGGTTGAAAATCACGGTCTGGCTATCTTCCCATACTGACTGTCAGTCAGCCAACCCGGTGGAGAGCGCCGGGCATTGAAGGATCTGCCTGAAAAGTTCATTTTTCGTTTTCAGCCAATGTATGCGAACAGCGAAAGACTTACTTTCACTTTTATGCGGTTTGCTCTTGCTAGAGGATGAGACGGCTTTATGCATGTTCCTAATGGCACCTGCCCATGAGCGACGATCGATGTGAGACATGAGCACAGGGAAATCCCATTCTGCTTCCAGTTGCGAACGCCGTAGACAGAATGGGGTCGTGATCGCTCAGCGTCCGACTTGACACCACTGACCCATGCTTTCAGCTGTCTTCCATGGCGACAGCGCCACCCTGGACATGGGACAGAAAAGAGGCACTGTTTAGAGATCTCCGAGTCTGCCAAAGACTAGTCTGTGCCGATGACAATCTCACCCAAGATCGCTGCGCGAAGTGGTGTACGTCAGGATTGCCCTCTATCACACTTCCTTTCCAGTACCGTAATTTAAGTGGTCCTGGGAACAGCTCCGTTCTCACGTGAGAAAAGTGGCATCGATTTGTGTCCAGAAAGTTTACTGTCTGATTTAGAATACGCGGACGATGTCGTGTTTTTGATTGAAGTTCCTGGTGAGATGTAAGTTTTTCTGGAAAGGGTAAATAAAAATCATATGGATGTTTGGAATACGTTCTGCGCTTCCAAGGTTTAAAATACTGCTGCTTGTTGATCCTACCCCAAACCTGGTATTGGCAGGAGAATCCTTCGCTGAATTAGGTAAGCTTGGTTATCTGGAGTAGTTGCATCTCATCAGATGGTTGGATATCGGATGAAGTATTGTTGCTTTTGCCAATTTCAGTCGTCTGTAGTGCCGGCGTAACATCCGAGGGTCTATCAAAGGTTGACTGAATATTGTCGTAGTCAGGCATATTCTTTTATACCGTTCAGAAAAACGACCGTTGGTGATGGAATGTACTCGAAGGCTCAGTATTTAAGCATTTGTGTCTTCGCAGTATGGCTGGTGTATTGTGCAAACATCGTATCGGTAGTGCTGAGGGTGTTGGAAATCAGAGGTGGTCATTGAAGCAAGCACTGAATATAGGCAAATTAAAGTGGTTGGGGTACGTGCTAACTATGTCCGCAGGTAGACTTCAGTACATATAGTTCTCCGGTGCAGTTTGAGGGAAGCTGGATCGAGGTGGTCAGTCCAGGGCATCTGGAAAAAGCATTAAAACAGCATTTGGTCAATTAGCTTGACATTTAGGTTGCAAACATTTCATCGCCTGTTCAGGTGGTATCGTCAGTGCATTAGTCACTTTGACCGGTAATAAAACATTAACGACCTAAACCCTGAGCTCTGAGATCAGAAGCTGTTGAAAACCGACAACCGGAGCTAAAATGAACCCTAACTTTCAAAAGCGCTGTGCTTTGAAAACCTTACACAGTGAGTTTGGCCGAATAGGACGCGTTGGCATGGTTGGAGACATTAGGTCACATGGCTGTGTCATGGCCAATGACGTAGTTGCATTCGAGCCCTTCGTCTTCAAGATTTCAACTTATAACTTCCTCTTCTGTTTTTTGTTCTTTGTGCTTCCACCTGGATCCAAAAACCCTATACCATATTCGGCCAATATTGCGAACATATCCGTGTTCAAACCCCAAGAATTTACCGTTATCTTCCACTCGCAACGGCCATTCTTCTGAGCCGTATCAAACGACTAGCCTAACTATTGCAGCGTTCGCTTGACCTACGGTGGAAAATAGATGTTATGTCAACGCCACTGGTGACTCATTGGCGAAGGCTAAATGAGTTCTTTATATACACCACAAGATCTCGCCAGAAATCGTACCATCAGTGGAGGTTTAGCTATCCAGGTACCAAAACTGGTCTTTTTCAACCAACCCCCAATCCGCTAGGACAAGGTCCGGTATTAGACAAACCACATCGAAAGAGAACGTCTTTCGTTCTATATTCGCATTTTTTCAACTTCAACGAACTAGAAAATGTCTTTTAATGTGCGTTTCGTCTCAGAGACCAAATTTACATAAAATCTAGTCTTTTCAAAAGCCTTAGGCTAGTGCTGTACCCTGCGTATATAGTCTACCCAGAGTTTACAGATTTGGACTGCCCCTCCGTTCCATCATTTCCATCACAAATCCGGCCTGTCATGAGACTTCTAGGTTGGGGTCCACGTGATCCGCCTACAAATGGTTGGATACATTAAGTGATATGGCTAGGTGTCGCGGTCAGTGGCGTAGTTGCATTCGGACTCTTTCCCTGTCCCCTTGATTTCCCCTTAGTACTTTGACTTTTTGGGATCTTTATCACTATTGCTTCTATTCTTTTCGCCCTTTACTGGACGATACTGGAAGTTAGCAACCGAAACCAGAGCACAGAAGTGCGAGGTTAATGGTTGAATAAACTGAAACTGAAACTCATGAGACAGCTCCGTGGATAGTTCAAATTTTGGAATCCAAACGACGGGCGTTGTGGACCCGCAGTGAAATCAGCCGTCAGACTAATGTGCTTATCTGCCGTTCAGGTGTGCGCTTATTACTCAGCTAGGGCTGCGAAACCTGGCCACTGAGAGCCAGGGATATCAGAAAGCTAGAGGCGTTTAATCACTGGTGTGTGCGGCGTATTTTGAAGGTAAAATCGAGCGACTGAGTATCTGACAATGAAGTTAACAGTCGGTGCTTTGAAACTGACGAACTCCCAAACTTTTTCCAGTATCGTCGACTGCAGTGGCTGGATCATATCCTACGGTGACCGGAGACGGGAATAACCAAACACACGCCGTCCCGAATCCTGTCTTCGATGACGCTGTCACCTTCGTAGCAAGCTGAAAACTTGAATCAACGCTGTCGTGAAGGATGTAGAGCGCCTACGCTTTCGGTCGGTCTATGGTGCCCGCCAATGGAAAAAACTGAATCGCGACCTGCACCGAATTCGTTTCCAACCGCCGCGCATGGTCAGCTAGCACGAGATAGCCGCGTAAAAGTTAAAAGAAAGGTATGCGATAGAGACTGGCGAAACGCGCTGCGGAGCACTTTCTAGCTTATTTAAGTTATTAAAGATGCTAATATGGAACGGAAGATGCTTTCTTTGGATGTTATTTCTTTGTTCGCCAACCGTAGATCCTACTGGTCTACGTACGTAGAGTTGGACCATGCATTAGTTTTAATGCGATTATCGCTTCAATTTCATGGTCACCGATGCAAACTGTAAACCTGGTTAGCTGTGCAACGTTTGTCTGATCCAGAAGTCCGTACCCGCTATAAACAGAAGTTAGCACATGAGCTAGGATCCACGGAGAACAGTAATGTAGATGAGCATGGGGCTCATATGCAGCAGGCAATGCACGTGGCAGCAGGTTTCGCTTGTGGTCTCCGATCCGATGTCCACCAAAGACACTGGATTTCGCAAGAGTCGATCATTGTAATGGAGCAGAATCGTCAGCTCTCGAACAGTAAAGAGATGAATAAGATATAGAGAGATCTACAGATGTAAGTTACAAAAAGCCTTGAAAATGATCGCGAAAATTCGTGGGTTAGGGTAGCCGAAGAAATGGAAAAAGCAGCTGCTTCAGGGAACAGTCAAAGACTGATCAAACTTATTCGCGACAACAGTGGACAGCGAACCCCGGTCAGTGAAATAATATGCGACAGAAATGGAAAGCCTAATGATGGCAAAGAGCGAAGGCTGGACCGTTGGGCCAAATACTTTCAGGAGTAGTTTAGCTGTCCGCGCGCTAATATAGTTAGTCCGACGTCAACAGCTGCGATTCCTTGGGGAGTATCACTTGAGCCCCCATCGGAAGTGGAAGTCGAGTCAGGCATTCGATTACTAAAACGTGGGAAAGCGGCCGGTCCCGACGAATTTCCCCCAGTTCTTTTCAAAGTGGGTGGTGGTGCGGTAATCAAATCACTTACCACTTTGATCCGTGACATTTGAAACGAGGAGCATGTCTCGTTATTATGGGGTGAGCCATTGTTTGTTCCCATCTTTAAGAAAAGAATACGCAATGACTGTGGTAATCATCGTGGGATTAGCTTAATTCCGATGTTCACCAAGGCATTAGCCTCGGCTTTGTTGCGTCGTCTGACACCGGCTCGCGGAAGGAATGCCCACATATAACAGGCCAGATTCCGCCCAGGAAGGGGATGCATCGGCCAGATTTTGACTCTTTGTCGAATACTTGACGCGCGTCACACGCACCGTCGACCAAAAACAATGGTCTTCCTCAACTTGGAAAGCTCCCACGATTCAGTTAGTCGAACAGCGCTATTCAGTGCTCTTCACTAGAAAGATATGCCCCAAAACTTCGTGAATCTACTGAGGTCGTTGTACTCCCATACTGCTGGCCACGTAAGGGTTTATGGTGAATTATGCAGTCCATTCGAAAAGAGAATTGGTGTTTGACAGGGAAGTCCCATTTCTCCATTCTTGTTTAGCTCTGCCATGGACGAGATAATGGAGAATGCCTTGCAAAACCTTCAGGATGTGGGCGTCGAAATAGGAAATAGTGAGAAACTGTGCAACCTAGATCACGCCGACGACCTTGTCTGCTTGTCCGAATGCATGAAACACGCGTAAGGTGCAGAAGATAGACTAGCAAAAGCTGTAGCTCCATTCGGCATGCGCTTTGCGCCTTCAAAGTGTAAAGTGATGTTACAAGACTGGACATCAACCGTTCTGAGCTTGATACTCGATCGGGAGGTGCTAGCAGTAGTCGATCGCTTTACTTACCTCAGCAGCAGCTTGACGACGGATGGGAACACGGTAGTAGAGGTGAACACGCGGATATCCAAGGCTCGAGCGGCCTACGCTGGACTGAAGCACTTGTGGCACTGACCTGATATTTCGCTGAAGTTGTAAGGTCGTGTGTACTGTGCCGCGATTCGTTCAGTTTTGTTGTATAGTTGCGAGACTTGAGGTCTGCGTGCGAAAGATATTCCTCATCTTGAGGTTTTCGACCATCGATGTCTGCGTAGTATGGCTAAGATTGGATGGAATGACCGAGCGAGCAATGCTGAGGTCAGAAAGCGAGTATTGGGCACTAATGTAGAGGATGTTTTATCTCAGCGTATCCAGCTTAATAAACTTCGTTGGTTGGGGCACGTGTTGCGTATGGCAAACACACGTCTACCGTACGGTGTCCTGTTTTCCGTTCCTCCCAGGGAGTGGAAAAAACCACGTGGAGGTAAACAGATGACATGGAAATGGGGAGTGAGAAAATGTACAGCGAACTTAGGAAAATTAGGTGCCCTACATCTTCGTGGTTGGGGTCCAAAAGATCCCTCAACCAGTTAGCTGGATACACTAGAGGATATGGCAGCGAACCGTGAACAGTGGCGATCGTGTTGTCACTTTCTGTCGAATCTGAATGATTGATCAATGTGCTCTTGTACAGTTAGACTGTGTATTCGTAGTGTTGGCTACTAGGGCGTTCTTTCCTTTTCCCACCCCTGTCCATCTTGTGTATTTATTCCTTGTATTTCTACGTGCAACATGGTGAGAAAGGTAGTGGTTGCGGGGCTTGCCCTGCCGTTTAACGCTGTACGATGATGATGATATTCACGTACACAGCTATAATTGGAACTGCCAGCTTGATTCTCGAATTTGGTAACGGAGAAATGATGATATTGAGAACCCGTACTGTGAGTTTAAATGACTAGATTCTTTTGGTGTATTTCGCCTTTTGGATTTTCGTCCATTAGTACGTTGTCGCCGAAGAAGTTGGGGTTGCTGTGGTCTCGCTCTTTTGGTCGACTTGTAGATGGCATAGTCGGAGACACTTAGGAAGTAGCAAAAAACCATTCCCAAAGCAAGTCTCTAATCGGTTTGTGCACGCCAGACCGGCTCAATTAATCAGTGATCAATAAACCACCAAATCACAAAGTTTGACCCGCTTTCACTAATCGAGCAGTTATCTGCAGTCCGACGGAAAACGTTGCGGTAGTCAACCTGACCGACGTTCTCTCATCTCAGTCGGCCCGATTAGGCATATATTCGCCTAGATGTCCGAATTCGGGAATGTTCCTTTTTAGCCTTTAACAGCACGTTGTTAACCTCTGTAAGTACACTGTCATTTGGAGGGCCGTGTTGTCGTTTTTGTGTTCATCATTGCAGGCTGAAGTAATAGTTGTGAGTGAATGTCGGGTCTGCACGTCGTCCATAGAAACCACAGAATAGAACGTAAGGTCCGCAGCACGAGCATAATTAGCCGTAAACCCTTTCGAGCACTATTGCTGATATGTTGACGACATACATTATTTAATTGATAAAAAATTGAATTCGAAGTACACCGCAGAAACAGAAGAATGAATCTGGATGTTTGTCTTAACTGGCTATAACGGTTCAGTTTAGGGGACGGTGTACTGCAGAGTGATCTGGAAAGGTCAGTACACGGACTTTCCTGGTCTTGACTGCACACACGCTCGGATCTGCTGCCCTCTGCACAGAGGAATACAAACCTGTACCGCAGGTTTTCCAGGAGAAATCATCATATATAAGAAAGACTAATATTCAGTATCCGAAGAAGTTTATCGCTCAAAACTGACACCAACAAACAAAATCAAGGAAAATACCAGGGTTGGAAAGAAAGTGCTCTTCATTTGAAGGGAAAAGAGCCAGTCGAGTCCTGTGTGCTGCAGTAAGATCCACCCTCAACGCCGTCAGAATCAGATGTGTTTGCAGTATAACCTGCAGTTCGATTCCATATCAAAGATATGTTGCTTTTGTTGACCTCATTACGAGCGCGGCGGTGATCCGGAAGAATTATCACCTGTTACGCAATCTAGTCATGCAAGTGTTACTTTGCTGAAGTTGACTTATTCGCCCACTCCTCACCCTCGCCTCTTCCAGACACTGAATGAGACATTTTAAGCTCTTCTGATTAACTTTCCTACTACTTTTGCTACCATATAAATGTGAGAATGAAACCAACGAAAAAAATTATTTGTGTCCAACTCGTGTTCTGACTGTTGCATGAAGAGCAGACTCGTGAGAAGCAGGCTGGGTTTCACACGGGTCGTGGATGCATCGACAGCTGCTAGAGTACCGTCACACCTTCAAAGGACCTACGACCATCGTAATTCTGAGCATTCGCGCGGCGTTCGACTTTGTTGAAAGGACTGTACTGTGGAGTCTTTTGTTGGGAAATGGAGTACCCGAGAAGTATGTGTCGGTCCTCGGAGAGTTGTGTCGTCACGCCCTATGTGAAGATAGGGCCTGCTGTTAGCTTTCACCCATTTTGTCATCTCCAGCGGAGTGCAACAAGGTTGCCCTTTATCCCCATTTCTCTTCAAATTTACCACAGAGTGTTCTAGGGGATGCTTCTTCTGGTTTTCCAACTGGTGGGGTTGAACTCCTCCCAAAAAACAGAGTTTTTGACTTAGAATGTGCCGATGACGTGTCGCTGCCAGGTGATAATGCACGAGCAATGCAACGCTTTTCGAACTGCTTGGTGATTGAGGTTTCCAGATATGGTATGCACTTTGCACCTTCAAAGTGCAAAAGACTTTTGCAAGACTGACAGGAGCCTGTGCCTGCACTCACTCCATATAATAATCAGCTGGAGTTAGTCGATAATTTTAAGTACCTCAGGAGTTTGATTACCGCTAGGGATGGCGTGGGGGAGGAAATCTCGTGACGAATAGTAAAGACCAGAGCAGGTTTCGTCAACCTGCGACACCTGTGGCTCCGCCGAGACATCCGACTAACTCCTTAAGGACGGGTGTGCCGCGGTTCGTAGTACTTTACTCTACGGTTGCGAGACTTGGCCACTCCGTGTTGAAGATGCTCGACGGCCTTCTGTGCTGGGCAACCAATGTCTCCGAAGCGTTGCTTGTGTCTTGTGGGAACATCGAGTCAGCAGTGATGAGGTTTGTCGTCATGTGTTGGGCGCGGATAGTCGCCCTGTTACTGAACTGATCGTCCTACGCTGCCTACAATTACTTGGACATGTTTTCTGTATGTCTGTCCATCGTTTACCTTACCGTGCTCTATATGCACTTGCTGCACAAGGCTGGAAAAGCGATGCGGCGGTTCGTCTGCGACTTTGGATGGAGGTATAAAGAAGCTAGCATCAACACTATTCAGTTGATGCTTCCTTCATTCCTGGTTGAGGCCCGAGGGATGAGGGTGGTCGCTGGTTGGAGACGTTGGCGGAAATGGTTCAGAGCATGTCAGTGGCGCAAATGCTGTACGGCCTTTATGCTGAATTCTAGTGTCCTGCGAATGTACATGCAGAGAGTCAGAATGACAAAAAACAAAAAAATGTACGGTAAAAACGAACGACAGTCAATAGGATGTCGCTTTACTGACTGCTTTTTCTCCACACACACACACACACACATTATATATATATATATATATATATATATATATATATATATATATATATATATATATATATATAATCTTACTACCAATATGTGAGCTTGTACTCAGAAACAAATAACAGCAATCACCGTTTTGATTTCTCAGTGGCCATTTCCACTACCAAATTAGATCCTTGTGACCAGTTCACCCACGTATTGGACAGGTATGAAAACGAGTGGGCATAGAAGTACCGGATACGCATATCTGATGCGCGGCGAGAACTGTGAGGCCAGTCGTGTGCTTTTGGGGGCATTTTGTCCACCCAGCTACATCCTACTATGTACGATGACGGACCTCATCATCGCTTACACGGTGTTCCCACTAAACGTGAGCAACGCCTGATAGACATCGATGGCTATAACAAATAGACGCCTCCCTTTATTGAGGGACGAGTGTCTTGGCGGCACAACGAGTGTTGCGGTTTTACGAAAGCCAATCTGGTGTTCGCTGTATGTGATGCAATATCCTCTGCAATGTAGCTCCCAAAGTACTTAAAGCTGTTCCCTAATCCCAACTGGTCACTGCGTGGGTATGGGCTGCCACGTTGCCAACATACGACCTGGTTCAGTGGCAGAGAGCACACCATCGCCCCTCCAAAATCGAGGGCAAGGTCGGAGTCAGCGAAACACAGTACGTCATCGGCTGTCCAGAATCAACAACAAGATTGGAGCCAGACAAACAGATCAGTGGACCAATCAGTGGTCAACAGTTGTCTAAACAGACCGGAGCCGTGTCAACCAATCCGGGTGCAACCAGATGAACAAGCCAGCAGAGCCGTTTAGGAATATTAATGGATAAATAAGCTTTCAAACAAGGTTTTGGTTATGATCAGCACACGTCCTATTTAAACGGTCGTTTTTGTACCAGTAAACTGAGATGGTTCGAAGGTAGAAGCGTCTTCCTACCAGTGCTGGTGGGACGGACCAGAACATTCATCACTAAGGATGAGTGCAGACAGGCTTCTACCAGTCTTTTCATCCCATTGTAAATGTGTCTGAGTGGTATAACATCGAACCCCACTGTTGTTGGTCAACTTAGATAGTTATAGGATCCAGGCTCACTAACAGACCGCACTGACTAAAGCCTTGTGCGATTCTGTACTCGAAGATCTCTGGTTGAAGGTCACCGACTCTCGGATAGCGCATTGAACCCATTAGAGTGTGCTCGTTCCACCACAATCATGTGTAAGCTTGAGGTAAAGAAAGAAATATCATTAAAGTTTCTATTCGCCACCGTTCTATATTGACTTTCAGAAGTGATGTCACTGACCTCGATTATTTTGCATATCGGTGTCGTTCATAGCTCCGGTTGATCGTTTTCGTAAGTGTAGTAAACAATTTCTGTGGACTACAGTTGACGTTTGTGGGCTATACAAATTTCTGAAATATTGTTGGACTGACAAACCGGTTGATACAAGTGTGCCAATTTATTGATTAGTAAGAGACGGCTAAAAATATCATGTAAATAAAAAACACCAGCTCATAGTATTGTTTGACGCTTCTGTTGTGGCTAGTGTTACTGTTGGCGACGAACGTCAGAGTGGTGAAATTACGTTTGTTTCCCCGTGTTTCCGTTTTCATCCGTTTCAAAATGTGCTTCGGATTTTCTTATCTTTTCTGTTGTTTATTATTGTTTTCTTTCTTACCGCCATGGCACCGGGCTTAAATTTTTAATAATGGCTGCTTTGCTGCCTCTATCACTATATTCTTTTCAGACGTTCCTCGAACCTTTCCTGAAAACGTGTTTTTCAGGGATTCCGGAAGCCGTTTGAGCAAACTACGCTCTTTACAACGAGTTCTTTCGGCCTTTGCTGTGAAGTTCCCGAGGGTTGGCTACTGTCAGGCACGTTCTCTACCGTACAATGGTTTGTGTCATATAACACGTGTTGATCATAAGATTTGTCGTTGTCTTCAGTCTTCACACTTATAAGTATGTGATTGATTTACTCAACTATCAGGATGATATACAACTAAACCCGAGTATTCCCCCAAATCACTTTATGAATTTCCTCTGGATTCTTCGCCATGTTTAGGGCTTCAATTACATCACAGCTATTCTCCTTCTTGTGCTTCGCGGACGTGACGAAGTGGTTGAAGAGCAGGCATTTTGGTTACTGGATGCACTAATCAATCACATGCTACCTTCTTACTACACAGACGAGATGGTTGCTGTACGCCGAGATTGTATGGTGCTTGGCGAGCTTCTGCGGTAAGTCAGAATAATATTCTTTCCTACCGTCTAACTAGTTCTTTGATTACATATAATATTACTTTTCTTTAGCTCAGCCTCTGTTCTAAGTTAATGCTAATACAAATGTTGGTTGTTATAATAATACGAGACCATAGAACATAGGCCCACTATCCTCCGCTTTCTTGATCTTAAAGCTGCCTTCGACTCAATCGACTGCGCAGTTCTCTAGCACTGCCTCTTGTTGAAGGGTGTACTGGAGAAATTCATATCCATCACAAAGTCTCTTTGAGTGAGCAGTCGAAGCCCGAGTTCGGGCTTACGGTACTCTTCCACTCGAATTCACCAGAAAAACTGTTGTACATCGGGGTTGCCCTCTTTTTCAATTCATCTTTAACTTCGTGATTGATATGATCCCAGAGACCGCACATTTTTCAGGTGACGACAGCGGTGTCGAACTTTTCCCGGGTGAGAGTGTCAGACGTTGGATATACGGATGACATAGTGAAGATCCAGGCAAGTTGCAAGCTTTTCTAGACGGCTTTAATAACTGCGTAGCAACGTTTGGGTATGCGTTTTGCACCTTCAACGTGTAAGATGCTATTGAAGGATGGGGTTGGTCTAACACCAGAATTTCCAGTGTCTGGGGAAACTTTAGACCGGGTACGCAAGTTCTGTTATCTGGACAGTTGAATTTCACCCGGAGGTCAGTTCTCGGATGAAGTGCCCTCGAGTTCACAGAAAACTCGTTTCACTTTTGCCAACCTGAGTCATCCGTGGTGTCGACATGACAATCGCTTATCTATCAAGGGCCGAGTGTACGCTGCTTCTGTATGGTTGGGAGACCTGGCCACTATGGGCGGAGGATATACAAATATTGTCCGTATTTGAACACCAATGTCTTGCTCGAACATGGTGGGAACACCGTATAAGCAATACTGAGGTTCAGTGAAGAGTCTTAAGTTCACGAACCGAATCATTAGATGAAACACTTAAGCTCACCAGGCTGAGATGTTTGGGACATGTGTTGCACGTGTTCCCTGATAGGATTCCTCGGCGCGCCGTGTTTGCTGAGGTGAGTACCCACGGGAAGATGAGTAAGGGTGGCCAGTCCATGACATGGAAGAAAGGTATGAAAAGCCCAACCAAAGGACTTGGCCATGTAGGACGTGTTACACTTCCTGGATGGGGTCCAAGAGACCCCAGCACTTTGTGTTTAGATATGTTGGAGGATATGGCTAGGTATCATGGTTGGTGGTGTTCTTGTATTCATAAACTTTCTTTATCGACTTGATACGAATAACTGTAGTTCTTATATTACTCCTTTCTATTCTTGTTCTTTTCCATTATTTCCCATTGAGGTTAACGGTGGTAGGCGGCAACCGAAGCTACCGTACCCAGTGTATGGTAAATGATTTTCTGAACTGAATGGAATTAACACGTTTGCGGCCATTCTCCGCACAACTTCTGTGAAAACATCGTAACACGTTTGAATCCAGTTGGTTTGAACTTTTGGGCTTGTCGTTCCAGTAAAGGTGTTTAATGACAGTTATGATGCAAAATTAAAACTTTTTATTATTCCTGGATGTGAAAACCGATATCTTCAGTTAATTTATCTCTTCTGTTGTCTTATCATAGGTTCGTGGGCTTGTGCTTACGAATATCGACTCCCTTTGTTTCAAACGAGAAGATATAATGTCAATAACACGGCATTGTTGGTGGGAAAGTTATGATTGGTCGACGTCTCGGTTACCTTGGATGATCTTTCTCAAGGCATTCGACTTTAAAACTGCCTTGAGAAAGGTTATCCACGGTAACCAAAACGTCGGGTAATCATAATTTTTCCACTGACATTGTATTTTCTTGTCACACACACAAGATGGGCGCACCGTTTTTTCCATTCACTCGGAACCTCGTTTGGTCCTGACATACCCTCTGTTACACTTTATATTTATTGTGTATAGTATTTGGAGTATAAGTGAAAACCCCGCCACCACTGGCCACTTTGATGGTGGATGACATTTCGTTGCCGCCCGGCTCTTTAACACGTTTGACTTATTATAACCTTATATATTTCATCACCAAGCCTCAGGGCCGCGGTTGCCGGGTATCCCTAATAGTGCTGCGGACTTTTTAAGGCCTTGCTCGAGTCGGGTAAGAAAACCGAGTCAATAATCCTCAAGTTGGGATGTATGAAAGCAGCAACATCTTAGTTTGCAGACTACAGTGCCCTTCGGGTCTCTTCTATCTCTCTGGTTTCCACATAAAATCCAGTTCTTACCTGTAGCTCCACGAAGCTAAAGCATACACCAGCGGCCACACCCCGGCAGACCGCTCGACAATCGGGCTAAACCAGGTTGAGGGTGACCGAGGTCCAAAACCTTCGATGAGACGGTGTTTGGCATGAAAAGACAGTTACCCTTGGATGGGATGAGTGGGCGAGATTTACCGAATAACCCAACGGCTGTGAAGGAAATCTGTCGAACTAGCAAGGCTATATAAAGCCCTGGTTTGGATTCGATTCAATCGAATGGCGAACGAGCTCCTAGGGAGCCACCGGCAACCAAGCATCAACATGCTGCTGCCTTGCAGCCCGCACTTGGTTGTGCAAAGGCTAGAGGTGTATCCTCAGAAAAAGACAGTTTCACTGGGGACGTCTCTTGTAGAAAACACCCATGAAACTTCATGATCATTTCATCTCCATGCTCTGTTATCCATGCTACGGCCTCAACCAGCATGCCTTGGTTGGGCAGCCACGATCAGAAACATTCGTGAAGCCGACTTGTCCTCTCCAGGGAGCCAGTTGCAGTAAACTAGAGTAAGGTTCGGAGGCATTGTATTGGGTTCACGAGGCAAACTTGCATCAAACATCAGAGCTGGCCCGGCCACGGTGGCTGGGACGTGTTGTCCATACCGCATGAATCATTCTCATCAACGTGCAATGTCTGCTGAGGTGGGTATGGACTGAAATATGTGTAAGGATGACCGATTCATTACACGGAAGAAAAAAAAGAGAAACCTGACCATGTAGAGCTTGATAGGTTTCCGTGGGCGGGGATGTTCAGATTCACCAACTCAATGATTGGAAGCTATAAAGGATATAAAGATAGCAGTAGTTTTACTTTCATTTGTTGTACATGAATGGTACAGTATTCCAGGAAGGGAGCCGCGGCCACCTGGGGCTATCGATTCATTGACTGTCGGCGGCGGCATAATTTGAACCCCAGGACCTTCGGGTTTGAAAGGGCGCCATGATGACTGTTTCACCGCCAACACCAGTCAGTATGACGATTAATGGCACCGGTACCCGCACACTCCCTCCACGCACTTGATACAGTCATTGGTAGTTCTCACATTTACATCTTCATTCTTTTGGCTTTCTACTTAGATTATTTTGCAGATAGATGGCAACCAGAACCACCGTACACCACGCACAGTTAATGGTTGTTCACGGCCTGTTGTTGCAACCTCATTCCAATACCCTAAGCATCAGCCGAACAGGCAACATCGATACCGATTTCATTGTTAGTTTTGTTGATGATGATGCAACGTTTGCAATGTGAAGTCGTCCAGCTTGACGACCAATACTAAGATCAAGCTGTTCAACCCGAAAAACGAGGAATTTCACACACCGTCCACCGATAATTTGAGATGAAGTTTGGCGCATTAAAATCACTCAGTTTTTTGTAACCACTCTCTGCTGAAACTCATCCAGTTGGCCGCTAATGCAACTCACGGAAATGTAAACTTATCACGGTGTTCCCATGAAACTCATCCTCTTTCTTGGTCCGTATGACTTTCCCGTATACTTTTTTCCTCTCTTTTGTTTTAATCTACAACACTCCCGATAGTGCGAAGTAGAAACAATGACAAACAACACCAGATCACCGAAATGCGAAACGATTGGTTGAATAAAGCTAAACTAGATTGAATCTCGTTCTACACTGGGCACCCACAAGCCATCATCCACGCTCAACATTCAGATTATGCAAAACATTATCTTATATTTTCCAGTGATGTGTTCCAAACATTTAAAGTTTTCCATATTTCATGCTAACTAACACGTTTCTTACCCATCTTTTTTCGTGTGAACTCGGGTTTAGCCTTAACTACAAAGATGTATATGCGAGAATTTCCGAATGTGGCGTCAATTACACTGTGTTGTGTACTAAATGGTTCATCTGTCTCTACGCAGATGTCCTCCCAGTCGAAGTGAGTTGTTCCAAATTTCGGATTTCGATACATATGATTCAACTTTTTCTTCACTAATCGCAATTTGGACCATGCATATCCTTAGACGAATGATTCTATCGTTCCACAGCCCGTGCGTGTATCGTACACAGTTTTGTAGTGCACGAAATGCTATCAAGCCCAGTCTGTTTTTTTTGCGATCGCTTTTGCATCAAATCACCCAGGGCGACCGAATATGACATGCTGATGTGTCAACCCACCACCGGATTGCATATACACGCGTATTTTAAACGTGACTCAAATACATCGATTTATCCCCGATAATGTGCCTCATAGGGTGCGAGATGCTGTTAAATCCATCCCTGGACAAATGACAAAAAAAGACAAACACCGAACTAGTTCGCAAATGCAGAAACGTTTGTTGTTATTGGGTCATGTTAAATACTGAACTATAATTAGTCGTGCGTTACTAAATGGTGTTCACATCGCACGCGATTCGTGAACACAGTTCGCTTGGGCTATGCGTTCTGATTAGTGTAGATCCCTCATTTCTCCAGACAGGACTGGTGCTAGGTCCAAGTCTCTGAGCTGGAACAAGGAAAAATTCTTGCATACAAAGACCCGAAGATGAACTTACCCCAGATTTCCAAGAAAATTTCCAGATCGAAAATTGTTATTTGTAACTTTCTGAAGGACTCAAATCGTTTTGCCGCGAGGGGGAAGTCTTGAATGCGAGAAAACTCCGGGCAATCCGTGAGAAAACTGTCGCTTGTTGCTTCGATCCAAATAAAAAGTGCGTCGAACCTGTAGAGGTCCGTACAACTGAATGGAGGCATTCATCGTGTACAACAACTACAGTTGACACCACATCTGCAGTACCCAGGGATAAAATCCGTACCTTGGATAACTAATCGTCTTGTTCAAGATTATGAGGTTTGGGTAAGTAATCGCATTCCTTAGGACGCTACATGGAATGATGTTTTTTAGCGATGAGAAAAGGTTTAATTTAAACGGTCCTGATGGAATAAAGTACCACTTACACGACTTCAGGAAGGGCAAGCTAGATTTTTCTCGACTAACCTTCGGTGGTGGCTCTGTGATATTCTGGAGTGCAATCTTCAGTGTATGGACAATATAGGACTTAAGATCATCCGGAACATCATAGGAGGTATGTTTGAACGTTATGTCTCATTCACGATAAAGCCCGTTATGTTTTATAACCAGATGGTTGTTTTTGCTGTTCGTACAGAGATGAGTTTAATAGCATTTCACACCCTGAGATATACTATCCGGAATAAAGCAATCGATCTGATTCGTCTTCATAATCCGTGTGCATATTCGACCTACTAGTGGATTGGCACATCAGCGTGCCAAATTTGGTGCGGTGCGTCGGTGTAATGTCTTGCCTTACGAAAAACAGTCTAGATTATCTCCGTCTATGGTTCCTTGAGTTCGCATTTTTGCATCCTCGTGACGCGGGATTCTGGGCAAATGGGAAGCTAGTAGAGAATACAATCGGAAAACCATAAGGACCTTATGTACTGCTTGTGGGAATCGATAGTTATCGGGACCAGGACAGAAATGTCTGGAATGTTCAGGGTGCACAAAATTCCAATGAATAAGGTGTTCATTTGTAAAAAGATTGCCGCTACCCAAGATTAAAGTTCATTATCTGTGGTAGTTTACCAGCCTTGCACTTTTATCTGATCATATATTCTGCTGGACTCCGTGGTGGAAACCACAAATACGTGTAAGTAGTAGATAGTCGTGTTCAGTTCAGTCCAGACAACCATCTACCGTACACTGGGTACGGTAGCTTCGGTTGCCGCCTACCACCGTTAACCTCAATGGGAAATAATGGAAAAGAACAAGAATAGAAAGGAGTAATATAAGAACTACAGTTATTCGTATCAAGTCGATAAAGAAAGTTTATGAATACAAGAACACCACCAACCATGACACCTAGCCATATCCTCCAACATATCTAAACACAAAGTGCTGGGGTCTCTTGGACCCCATCCAGGAAGTGTAACACGTCCTACATGGCCAAGTCCTTTGGTTGGGCTTTTCATACCTTTCTTCCATGTCATGGACTGGCCACCCTTACTCATCTTCCCGTGGGTACTCACCTCAGCAAACACGGCGCGCCGAGGAATCCTATCAGGGAACACGTGCAACACATGTCCCAAACATCTCAGCCTGGTGAGCTTAAGTGTTTCATCTAATGATTCGGTTCGTGAACTTAAGACTCTTCACTGAACCTCAGTATTGCTTATACGGTGTTCCCACCATGTTCGAGCAAGACATTGGTGTTCAACTACGGACAATATTTGTATATCCACCACCCACTGTGACCATGTTTCTGAACCGTGCATAAGCACGGATCTGACTAGTGCAACGTACACTGGACCCTTGATAGATAAGCGATTGTCATGTCGACACCACGGATGACTCAGATTGGCAAAAGTGAAACGAGTTTTCTGTGTACTCGAGGGCACTTCATCCGAGAACTGAACTCCGCGTGAAATGCAGCTGCCCGGATAACAGAGCAGATCTACCAGGTCTAAAGTTTCTCCAGATATTGGAAGGTTTGGTGTTGGACCAACCCAATCCTGCAAGAACATCTTGCTCTTTGAAGGTGCGAAGCTCATACCAAGCATTGCTACACTGTTGTTAAGGCTATCTAAGAGAGCTTCCAACTCACCTGGTTCTTCACTTAGTAATATTATGTAGATGGTCCGAGTAGAGTATCAGCTCCTCGTCCACCTTTGTCAAGCTTTGGGCACTGAACGACTGTTTTTTTTTGCTTAGGAGAATCATCGACCAGATCCAAACTGGGATGCACACACTGTTTATTACCGAACTGTCAGTGTGATTATTTGGGTTACCCAAACCAACTCTGAACTCTGCGATTCATGTCGACACTGTGGGATATGGCGCTCATTCCTGGGGGACTACGATGACTGCACAGACCGTTTCACCAGTGAATAGAGCTTCATTGACGCTATGTCACGAAGCATTCTACAGGGAAACTATTCCATGATGGTACTAGATTATCCCTCTCTTTAGATAGGATTTAACAGAGAGCCGTTGTTTTGTTATTGTGATCAGACAGACCCCCGAGGTTTTCCAATTTCACGGAAATTTACGGGATATTTTTCCGTCGAGTAATCGCGGAACCCAAGCCCTTGTCCATATATACTAAAATGTTTCGACCAGTTCTAAATCAACTATGATACTGCTATAACAGTTCAGCAATTGGAGTTGTTTTGTGGTATAAACGCCGACGTTGATGCCCAGCTGTATTTTTATGATTTTTGCGGGTAAGTGCGATTGAAGGGGTGTATCCCAAAGGCTCGAAGACCCACTACACTATTAGGAATGAATGGCTATCTGGTTTTGAAACTCGGATAGACGGGGCACCACATACGCTCCCAAAAAGTTAGATTTGATAACAAGTTGCCCATCACTAAGGTGACCAGCGGTGGCAGGGTTTGAACTTCTGATCTCCGTTCTAAAGTACTCGACCGCTAACGCTGCTTCGATCAGGTCTAAGGTTCCTTCAGAGCGCAGATAGTTCCTATCCTTTTGAGCCTGATAGTAAATTGCACTCAGGTAAACTTCACGAACTGGATGATCCATTCCAAACTAGTCTAATAAGAGTTATGACTCGTACGATTCCGATAATTGATAGAATTCGTTAAATTTGATATGAAAATTAAAGCAATACGATGATGAATGCCACTTAAATGTTTTACCCTGTGATCTGTCGGGATTACGCACTCAGACAGACCTGTAATAATCAAGGCTGTTATAGTCACATAATAACAAGTCCAAGATAATGAGATTCGATCTCGGTCATCGTTGACCAACTCTCGTGGTAAACGTCACTCCGCTGTCGCTCGATTGATCAGCACATCTGATCTATCAGGGTTTTGTGTTTTTTTCAAACCCAAGTCTCGGGATCATGTTTGTCAGTTCTCTCCGATCGCGCAATAAAACTCTATGTCTATGATTATATACATTATATATATATATATGTATATATAATATATATATATATATATATATATATATATATATATATATATATATATATATATTCCACTGCACCCATGCACAGGCATGGAATCAAAAAACAGACTGACTGTACGGTAGCTTATCACTCTGCAGTCTACGATAAAACACCATACAGATCTGTTGACGGCACTGTGACTTGACAAGTGTGGCCCGCCACTAGATAAGCCGAAGCTCACTGTCGTGTTCCATTTACCCGACGGGGGTTCCCAGAAGTGGCGAATGAACCGTACAACTAGCCACCGATTTATCTGGACCAACGCTGCTGCCTTGCAGGACGCGTTGGGCTGCACAACAGCTATAGGTGCATCCTCGAAAAAAGACCTACAACAGCTCACTGTGCAAACAATCTGGAAAGACACCAATGATATAAAGATAAACCGTTATACTCTGTGGTGCCTCGCACCACCTCATTTTCGCGGTTGTTGTAGTTTCGTTGTCACCATACTTGATTTTCAGTCCGATGTAGGAAGAAATATATAAAAATATATAGTGGGTGCAATGATCAGATCGAATCACAATGTTATTTCTAATGCCTGTATGTATTCTAGTGATCCCGTTCTAGTCGAATTCCTTTGTGGGTGATTAATTTCCTCCACATCCTTTATTTCTATTTTTTCTTTCGTTCATCCACAGACCACTTTGCGCGTATTCGACTGCCTGTTCTACGAAGGTGATAAAGTCCTATTCCGTGCTGGTCTGGCTCTAGTCAAGCTACATTACAAGCAATTGCTCACCTGTAACGAATTCCCGGTTCTACTCACCGCGTTTCGCAACATGTGTCGCGATCGTCAAACCCTGTGGTGTCACGAATTCATAGACGTGAGTCACAACACGTGTTGTTGCACTGAAAAACTTTTGTATCCCAGTTTGCTTGTATCTGGGGAGCTGAATGATATCACATTTGATTCTTGTTGTGACCGAGTATCTGCGAGGATACTTAACATTTTGGCTATTCACGATGAAACCAATCGCTGTCAGTCTGAATTGCTGCTGTCTTAAATCGGAAACAATGTGTTCACTGATTGGGAATAGTTTGTCTCTTGGCGGTTCTTCTGGGTGCATACATTGAGAAATGGTACAGTCGCTTCCGTTTTCATTGTGAACTACGATTAACCATGCACTGGTCGCGTCTGATCTGTTTCGGCAGAAAACAGATCAGAAACCAAGAGAATAAATGTATATAAATGACGAGAATAGAACTACAAATGATGGTATTAAATACAAAAGTGCCACCGGTCGCAACATTTGACCATGTCCTCCGATGTCTTCAACCACCCAGTTGGTGGATTTCGTGGACCCCACTTATGGCGTCCAGTCCATTTCGTGGCCAAGTCCACTGAACAGATTCTTCATGCCCGTTCATGGTCGTTCTTACTCATCGTTCAGTCACTGCCCTCTTCGGTGAACATTACATGCTGGAAGAGCTGTAGATGTAACGTGTACACTACCTTCCAACCACCGCAGCTCGACAAAGTTTAGTTTTCAATATAACGATTTGTTACGTTTTTTATTACATACTATCGTGTGAAAGCAGTAGAAGGGGTACGCCCCACAGCCACAAAGGCACACCGTACCAGTAGAGATAATTGACAACCATACAGTGAGACTTGCAGTGGAACCTCACGCCATGTACCGCTTCTTCCCCCATTGTACTGTTTTGTTTGGCACTTAGCCTGTAATCAGGCGGATGTGAAATGTAATAAATACAAGTAATGGATAACCACAAGGTCCCAGTAGGTTAAGTGTTCAGGTATAGTAACGCGCCGGACGATAGTGGATTGCTGCCCGCCTTCAAAATGACCGGTGATGGCGGGGATTCGAACCTCTGACCTCCGAGGGGGTAGTCATACACTCTAAACCACTCGGCTATTATCAGTTTCGTGTACCCAAGACTCTGCGTCTTATCTCAGGATGGCCGGTTCGCTGTTCCCACCAGATTCGAATAACCTCTCAAAAATTCTCTGCAAAAGAATTGTGATATCCGTGATGGAGAACCATTGCTTCTGGTGTGTATTTTCCACATTCAGTATTTTGATAGCCAATGCTAATTGCCTATAAGTTGCGAATTCCAACCTTTCTTTTATTGTCGCACACATCAGTTTTCCCCTTTCAAGTGTCTCATTTCGCTTCATTCATTCGGTGTTGTTGTTGTTAAGTCGTCTCACGTGCTCTTTTACACACACACACACACACACACACACACACACACACACACACACAGGCATCTAGATAAGCGTTCTACAAGGAGGTGCGACCCAATAACTGGTACAGGAGTGAGGATTTAGAGTGTAGATTTTACAAGGCGTGGTGATATTGTGTGGAGGATAGTTCTTATCTCTTTGATCTTTCAGGCCACCGTTCATCTCCCATCAGTCTGTTATGTCCATCAAATTGGATTCAGGCACATGCATATTTACTGATAGTCACCGACCCATTTCTTGCGGAGAGGGAGGTGGTGGTGGTTCTGTGGGTGGGAAGGAAATATAGCATCTGGATTGGGCTCCGGTGTGTTTGGTAATTTGCTAGTTGATTAAATCAATATAATGGCTACTAATGTCGATTTTGTGGTATTGCATCGACAGCGCGTTTCATCTTAGATCCAACACGATTAAAAACAGTTAATGGAAGCTATCGTTATTTGTTCCAAACAGCATGTGATACTCAAGAACAGTGCATATCGAAGCTTTGTGAACACAATGAGTTCAGAAGAGATGGGACAAATTCACCGGCGAGAAAGTATTGAATGTCTTCTTAATTTGAAAGCTACAATGAAGCCGAAAGTCTCTTGGTATTGATATGCTGCTTTTTTGGGTATAGCAGAAAAGTAAGACATACATGCGTTCGTTGCTAGGAGACAACGCCTATCTAGTTCTTTCAACCACTGACCTTACATTTGTGTGCCCTCGTTGCTAGCTGGTAGCATCACTTAGAGATGAGTAAAGCATAAAGAGCAAATAACCAGAAAAGATAAATATTAGTGAATATCATAGAGACGGATGAGTTCGAATGCAACTGCACCACTGACACCGGCACTTGACCATGTTCCATCTCGTCTCCGACCATCCGGTCAACGGATTTCATGAATCCCAATCAGGAATCCTTACACGTCTTGCTCGTATCGGTTGGTGGGTTACGGAATATGATCGAGGACGATATGAAGGGGCTGAGCAAACCAATGATCCCATCGGTGAGAAAGTCCCACTTATGGGATGAAAGGTGATAAGCAAACAAAAAAGTGGATCGCGCACAGGCAGTTGTGGTGTTACGAGGATTTTATGAATAACTGCAGCAACTTGTCGTGAAAACCTATCGTGATTGGACAGTCGATGAATCGTGTATGAAAACTGAGCGAAAGGTTGTAAGATTCAGTGCAAAAACAAACGATTGCCACGTCCCATACTTGTGTCGGTGGATGCGTGCAATCGATTTCGCCACCCTACGTTTTCGTGTGATCTAAGTTATTCCCGCGAGATACCCGATGATTGGAACATTTCACGTAGTTACTTTGCCTCCTTCCCTCACAATCGAAGTTTCAGTAGATGAAGTTGATCGAATCAACTTATTGTATCCATTTCCCGGTATCTGAATTCGCAGCTGTGCGTCTGATGCGCCAGTTCAGCGCAGGATCTAAAGCGACAGTCACTGAAGAATAAATACAGAACTTCAATCTCAATTCGGTGTGTCAATATTTATTTCTGCACCGCACAGGACACCGAGAGCCGAGGCCGAAAGTCACAGCGGAACGAATCAATTTAAGACAAAGGGCATATGCAGAGATAACCGTACGGAATCCTGGGTAGATTTTAAAACCTTTTAACTGATGAATTCCTTCTTTTTAACGTTGGCGAATGAATGATAAAATTATAAGCAGAGTCATATAGAATCGATAATTTTCTAAGATAGGAAGTAAGTGCTGTTTCATCTACTTGAAAACTGGATCCGTTCAATATGTAATAAATGTAAACCTTAGAGGTGAACGAGACTATCCACTTGTATCACTAGTAGTCCGATTTTAGCATGTTAAATTATCCTGTTTGACCTCAACAGTTTTCCCCAGTCTTCACCCTCCCACGTTATTGACTAGTTAAATGTGTAAACGACGAGTTTTTTTCTTAGTGCCTTCATTTTGATCCCCGAGTGAACAAGAGAGTACACGATGAAGAATTTTACGGTTGATCTGCCCATCCACTTTTTGGCCCCATTTAGAAAAGGCCCATTTAACGTTTAGCTTAGTCAAACCATCAGGTTTGAAGTGATATGTCGTCTAATTTTGTCATTTGCTGATTCATATTTGCGAGATGAGTGTGAGGATTATTAAAGAAAGAAAGAAACAAAGACCAGAAACTAAGAGAATAAGTATATGGAAGTGGTGAGGGTAGCACTGCAAATGATAGTATTAAATAAAAGAGTGCACTTTGCGCTCTCGAAGTGCAAAGTATTTTTACATGACTGGTAGGAGCCTGTGCCTTCACTCACCCTGTGTGGTGGTCAGCTAGAGTTAGTCGATAGCTCTAAGTACCTTGGGAGCTTGATTACAGCCGGAGGTGGCGTATGGCAGGAAATTGCATCACGAACAGCCAGGACCAGAGCATTGGTCTGTCACAACCGAGGTCGGTTCGGAGTGTATCAATAAATCTATGCCCCATGTAAAACGTTGAAGTAAAATTTTATTGTTCAATAACAGCGTAATCGAAAGCGTTGATAGGTTATCGACTTTTCGGTTACCATGGGGAACCTTTTCAAGACTGATTTTACAAGCTAGAATGACAGCCTTGAGTAACTGGGTGTTAATCATTGTGCTTTCATGTGTTGCTCTGTCAACCTGCGACACCTGTGGCGCCGCCGTGATATCCGGTTCTCACTCCTTAGGGATATGTGTAAAACACCGTGGTTCGTAGTGTCTTTACGATTATGAGACATGGCCACTCCACGTTGAAAATACTCGACGGCCTTTCTGTTTTGGACAACCGACGTCTCTGAGGCATTGCTTGCGTCTGGTGGGAACATAGCGTGAAAAATGATGAGGTTTGTCATCTTGTGTTGGGCACGGTTAGCCATCCGCTGAACGAAGTGCTAGCTTTACACCGCCTGCGGTGAAACAGAGATGTTTTGCGTATTCTCTCCCATAGTCTTAGCTTTCCGTGCTCTTCGCGCTTGTTAGGCAAGGCTAGAAGAAGAGACGTGGCGGTCAGGACATAGCTTGGCGGAGAGGCATGAAAGAGCTGGCATCTGCATTGGTTTCGGTTGGTGCTTCCCGCCTTCATGGTTGGGGCCCAAGCTATGAGGAATGTCGTTTGTTAGAGACGTTGAGAAAAGTGGGTCTCAGAGGAAGTCAGTGGCGCGAATGCTTTAAGGTCTGTCTTTTGAACTTTCGTGTTCTCTAAATGCATTAAAATGTCATTTAAGCAAACAAAAGGACAACAAAAAAACATCAAAAAATGTAAGGTGAAAAAGCAAAATAGTCATAGCACATCATATCTTTTCACTAACTGCTTCTTAAGCTCTGTCTGACTTCCTTCCATTTCTGTAATTTTTGCTGTTGCGTTGGCACCGTGCTTGATTTCAAGCCGTCATTGTCATTCAAGTGTTGTTGATTGATGAGTGTGACATTGTGCACATCAAGTGCTTCCCGCTCTGTCGATCTTTGAACCAAGAAGGCAAATTAATGCTCAGATTTCACTTCTGATCGTGGTAATAGAAAATGGGGACCTAAACTGAACGAATTAATCGAATCTGTGTTGTAGTCTTTCATACCTCAGTCGTACCTAGTTAAATACTGAAATATTGATGAAGTTTTATGTCGAATTGCCCCTCAATTTAAGTCGGCTTTTCTTTGGAACCCTTGGATCGGTGTTGCTTCACGACTCATGAACTTTAACTGGTTGTGCTGATTAGATCCTAGGGTTGTTGTTGCTCCAGCTGTTGCTGTTTTCGTTCTTTCCATAGCATTTTTCGAGTCGAATGGGCAATCCGGATCAATAAAAGAATTTAGTTACTTCTAGAGCTTTTTTATCCACTGCTGTTACTTCACGGGGTATTTGTCCGGATGTTCTTAGTTACAGACAATGAAAAACCCGCTAGCATTTCTTGCATCCAAAAGTCCGCGCAGCGACCCGGAATCGAACTGATGACGTTCCGCTTACCGGGTAGTCGCTCTATCAGTTGATCTATCGTGGTACGGTCATCGGCCGTCCGCGTAGGCATTTGGATGCGAAAAATGCAAGCGAATTTTCCGTCATCATTCCGGCTCCTCGTGTCACTAATAAGTTCTTGGTTGCGTTGTGACAACTGCCGTTGTCAGTTCGCAGTTCCGCAGTTCCTGTCGACCCGGCCCACCATTATGAGAAGTAAAATTCGTCGGACAGCGTGGTTGGATGAAGTACATTTTCGTCACCAGAATACATGATACTTTGAGCACAGGTGATAAACTCAGTAAACACTCACGTGTGCACCCAATCCGGTTGGATCGAGTTGCCAAACCACAGCTCACGTGGTTTTTGTGACCTGCCTACGCATCAACATGATGGTGCATTGAACATGTGGTGCGCAGGGGCGGATCGGTTACGCGCCCCAGCGTGACCTGTTCACGTGGAACTATAGTGCCTTTGTTTCAGCAAGGTTTTCACAACTCTCTAAAAACTCAGGATTCTCCGATGTTTGCCTTTAGTTTAGGCTGAATATGCTTAGACAAATTGAGACGATCAGTCTGCGAATTAGCGCATGGAAATGAAAACCTTGATCGAGAGACCTGGTCTGGTAGAATACGTTCCATCTTGAGATTTGGGTGCCAGATACGGCAGTGACTGGTTGCTACGATCAATATACGATTGCACACTACCAATGAAATGGTTGGTCTCTTCCACATGTTTTCTGTCCTATTTCGTCCATTCCTTCGTGAATGTTTCCGCAAAGTTTTTGTGTATAGGAAGCAGCTAATGGCATTGATGTGATCGATAGTACGGTATCCCCGTAAATGAACGGTAAGTCGGTGAGGCTGTGCACTGTATTCTCCTGTGAGCATAAGTGACCGTAGGATGACTGTATGAAAGTGTCGCTGCACAGCACTTCTCCGAAACTAGTATCGTAAAAGTCCTTGGGCATCAATCAGCAGGGACGGACAACGGTAACGCACCCCACGCGTTTTGTTTGAACGATCAAGGTTTTAATTTCGTGCTTTCAGTTTCTGAGTGTTGTGTCTGGTTGAACTCACGCACACTACGCGGACAACCGATCAATACTGTTCTCATGAATGGACGTACGCCTGCTTTGCCTCGATCTTAAATCGTGCTTCAGCGCGAGCAGTATTGACTTATCGATTTTGCTATGTACTGATTGGCCTTACTCTTTTGCGCGTGACAGCACATGTGGTTTAGCTGTTTTTCCTAACTTACTTGCCGGCTACGGTCGGGTTTTGTGTTTACGCTGGTACAAATAAATGCGGTGCCAACATTGTGTGTTCTGTTGCTGAATGCGAACACAACATTTAGCGTTGCGGGCATTGAACCCGTGTTATGGATTTGTACATAGCGCCAGAGGAATTATTTCGGTTGTGTGTGCATCGATCTAGTGCACTTCACGTTCGGCTTCAACAATTTTCTATAGTGGTAATGCACTTGAAATGCAGAACCTGGGAGGTGTACAATGGCTAGCCCCTGAACCGAACATGAGCAGAGTGAGAAATTAGAAGTGCAACCTATCACCAGTTCGCAGTAGTATTGGGCAAAAATGAAACCCGAGACGAACTCGAAAGGACTGATCGCCGAAATTCTGTTGTATTCGAAATGCGAAATATGAGCACGCCAAATCCGGCCCTTCAGTAACTGAACAGTACTCACTCAGCCCGCGGAACAAAATCATAATACCCCGAAAGTTTCGATAGCAACCAGCAATGTATCTGTCTGAATGATATCATGCAATTATGAACAAGATGATCACGACGGGGATAACCAGTCAGGATGATTTTTGCTTCCGACGATGATTGCCAAACAGTGCTGATTCTTCACCTTTGCCAGTCGTTGTCCCATCAGCCCAGTGTCCGAGATCATCGACTAACGAACGCTGCAGATTTGAAGAGTAATACCTCAATTGGCTAGGCCTGTGTTAACGATCCCGGGCGTCAACGAATCGCCGTCTGCCATCAGACCCGGTGGTGTTCGGTTCACCCATCCCCGTACCTCGGACTTGCTAACAGGCGACCTTTACCGCACATGGCCGCCGCGGGTTCGAATGTTATGAGTTTTCAGGTAGCAAAAAATAGTTTTCTTCTCGAGTTGCCTTTCATCCACATGGCACAGCTCTGGTCTATATGTACCGTTTCCAATTCTCCACCGGGAGTATTACTACTTATCATTATCGTTACACTGGCTTGAGTACGATTTGGCGCTACTTTCTAGCCGTAGGGAAGCGAAGGTCTGCACGCCAAAACGGCTTGACAGTTTTGATAAAATTTCATCCTTGTTTTTCGAAACGAGCGGTGTACGGATCTACGGAAGTTCTATACAGCGACAATTCCAATTCGTTAAATAATGAGGCAGTTCCTAACCCTTAGTTTTGATAGACGTCATCCCAAGTTTTCATCACAAAAGATTGTTCACCTACTTGACTTCCGTCCATTTGGCGCGTCTTAGATACATTCTCCTTGTTCAAATTTCACCAGAGGCTTCCGTATGTCGCAATAATAATTTGGCTAGTTTCACGTGATTGCCATAAAGGATCGGTCGATGCAAGTGGTTCGTAAATACACATTCGTGAAAAGCACGATTTTGATAACGAATCAAATATTTCTTACAATGAACCTTTTTCCTGATGTTTAGTTCACCCGAGAATTGATTAATCGCAGATGGATCCTAGCATCCGGGTTGAGTTTCTTCCACCCACACACAAGTTGTCAGTGGCGATTGGATAGGATCAATGAAGTGAACCTTACTGTGATTGAAAAAATTCATAGTCTCGATGTGGTAATTGTGTTGTTTTTTAGGAGTATTAACTTGCACGAACAAATGAGGGACACAGCATATTGCTGCTATTAGTACTGCTGTTACATAGAATTCACTATATGTACGGATGTTCAAACAGTTTGATCTATGGAACGCGTTTATTGCTCCGCCTATCGTGCGTGTATCTGAATAGGTCTGATCAATGAACACCCGCTCGCTATCTGTTGTCTCACACGTCAAACACCTGTTTGTTTGCAAGTGACAGTTCGTAAACGCGCACAGTGGTCACCCACGCACACTTGTCCTCGATCCGCGTGTAAACATTCGGCTCTGTTTTAATCCCTCACACTTCGCTGACCCGTGAATTTTATCTGACAGTTCATCGGTTTTCGAGGCTAATGGCCTCGTGACCTCCTCAAACCCGGTATCCAACGTGTTTTGTACACGCACGCGCTTGCTCTCTTCCTGTCTGTCTGTCTGTCTGTGTCACACACTCAGCTGTCATCCGGTCCGAACAGGCAGATCAATTCTTGATGAAGCTTGTAACACGGAGAAATTTCTTTTCGATGTATCACTTCGCGTCGAATTAGGGCTGCCTAATGACTTACATTGCTATTGATTTGTTCGGGAAGGCAGAGTGGACAAATGGAAATGCCATACGTAGTGACTACCGGTGCACAACATGTTTTGTGCTTTTCTGCCGGTGGGTAAAGTATCACTTGTAATCATATATGCTCAGAACACGGAAGGGGGATGAGAAGTAAATTTTTGGTTTTTTCTTAGGAAGATTCACCGGAGCCTTCAGCTCCACAGTTTGGTTTTTAAAGCAGTTGGGCGTTAAACCAGCGCGGGAGTGTAACCGAAACAGCCGTGTAGGTTCTTCTTCTGAGTGTCTGACGAAACCTAGTCGTTTCTTTCGGCTCTATATTTGCTGGTCGGATTGCCACTGGTATTTAGACCTTAGCTGCATGCACTCAGTAAAACAAGATGGTCCTGGGTAGGGCAAAATCTTTTGGGCTGTAGGCTGATCAGCTTTGGTGGACGATAGCAGTCCAAGGAAGTCCGTTTAATTCTCTCACCGTGGCCAGAAACCCTAGTTATTCCGCTCCTTCATCATTTCGGTGGAAGTTTTTTGAATGACAAAGCGCTTCTCCGTGTTTACTCGCTGGGGTGTCTTTTCCCAAGGTATAGTGGTGAGTCAAACAATCAATCAGTGCCGATCAACTGGTTCTGAGATCCTTTACTTCAAGTTAGGCACCGCTTCGGGAAGCCATCTTGCGTAACTTTTTCGATTGTGAAGTCACGCGAGCCACCGCGCAGTGTCAAGGTGCTGTCCCGTGATATCGATTAGTAACGAACGAAAAATATGCCAACTGCAGATGACAAGTTGATCAGATTCTAGCCGTTAGTTCCTGATACCCCGTGCCTAACCTTAGCATCACTGATACGGTGTTCCCACCGTATTCGAACAATGGTGCTAAGATATCGATTCTCAGGCACCAATAGTCTTCGCGTATCTTCTACCCGCAACGACCATGCTTCGCATAGAGGACGGACCTAACTGTTGCAATTTACGTTTGACTCTTAATAGACAATCGGATGTCACGCCGGCGCTACAGGTGGTTCAATTTGGCAAACACCAAACACGCCATCTAAACTGGCAACGGCAGTTTATCGGATATCCAACCACCTGTCCGCCACCGGCCCGCGTAACAAAGCTTATCTACTTCAGCGAAGGGTCGGCCTGCCCAAACAACGTTGGTTTAGAATCAACCCAGTCTTGTAGAAGCATTTTACACTTCGAAAATGCAAAACGCGTCCCAAACATCCATCCGATTTCCGCTTACTCTGTCTAGAAAAACTTGCAACTTACCTGGATCTTTATTTAGAAACACAGTATCGTCAGACAGCAAACTTTCTGGACAGTTTGATGCTGCTATTCCCACATGAGAGTGGGGCTATTTATGGAACCATTTCAATTATGAAGTTGAAAAGAAAGGTTGATAGGGGTAAATCTTGATGCACACTACTCCTCGTGGTGAGTCCAGGTGACTGATCGTCCTAAGCACAAACTGGTTTTTGGCTGTTTGTATGCAGTGATTGAAAAAGAGAAATGAATTTCTCAAGCACACTCCTCACTGAGAAGCAGCATCAGAGAACTGTACGTTCAACTGAATCGAATACAACTTTCAATATCAATATGAAACCGACCGCATTAGCCAGTTCTGGTTTGACTGCATTTCACAGTTGGATTTCAAGTATGCACCAAGCATTGCATGTCTTCCATATCTTAGTGTGTGGTGTTTCGCAATGCGTCTAGCATGTACCTGTAGTTGTTAACGCTTGGATCAAACCTACTCTGTTTCTGAGGCATCAACATTGGTCTGTGCAAGAACAGCTATTGAGATGAGAATGATGCCTGTTGTACGAAATCGGTCGCTCCGTATCTCATACTGTCTCTTTTCTTCTCACTCTCGTCTTTACTACGCATCGTTTGAGGGCCTGAACATCTGTCTCCCTCTTTGTGTGGTCACGGTGTTTGCCAAGCTATTTAACTTTAGCTCACACACCGCTGTGGTGTATTCGAAACAGTTGTGTGGAAAAAGACATTCGAAAACCTGCCTGAGCCAGCTTGTAATAAGTGTGTGTGTGTGTGTGTGTGTTTGCATCAGAATCGACACGTCTTCTCCACAATAGTTCCGCACCACTAAAGTCAATCCACCGGCACTCTAATGCTTGAATCATGTGGATTATTTATTTGTCTTCGACTTGTGTGTTAGATTGCCGGGCCAAAACTGTTTTCTTTGATGATCACAAATCTCACATGAGCTAGTTCTTGTCCTTTCGAACTTTGCTGTTCTTTGCAAATTGTCTCGCTCGTCGACACATTCCATCTGTTCATCTGTTTTTTGTGTCTGTAGAATTGCGGTGGTGATGATGGGATTAGTACCAACAACTGGTTGCGGAACACGCAGAGGAGTGAGGGAGGTGAAGAATTGAAATATGCATCACCATCAACGTCATCGCTGACTGGTTTGCATCTAGGACTTTCTGATGTTTGTAATTGTTTATTTTACAATTGACTGATTGTTCGCACTTGGTCGTGATCCGGAATAGATGTCGGTTTTCTGGTTCAGCAGACAATTAGCATGCTGAGGAGGGCGAGAGAAAGAAGAGGAAGAATTGCCTCGAAGCTGAAATTTCTGGATACACTGGTTTACATATATATATATATATATATATATATATATATATATATATATATATATATAATACGATGATCAATGTCTTCCGTGTGGGGGTTGCTCGCATTCGATCTGTAAAATACAAAATGCAGAAAACTCCATGGGCACAAAGGCTCGGTCAGCGCATCAACAGGATCCTACATTTACGATAATCGAACACCAGTGTGGCTGCTACCAGCCTGCTCACCACATATATAATCTTCACTGAAAAGAACTATGTCGTCCGCATATCCAAGGTCTTACACTTTCACACACGGTAAAAGTTCAATACCACTCCCTCCATGTGACTAAAAAGTAGATTATTCCTGTCGACGCTGTTAAGTGCACCAGTTTGGTCTGGAAAGTATATTCTTACCGTTTTACTCTTCCTGTCAAGTTCGGACAGAATGTAACTTGTCAGGGGGGGGGGGAGGGAGATTGATTGCCGGTAAACAAACTGATCGGGATTCGAGACATAAAAAGTACCAGTCAGTCGTTGGAGAACTAATCTTTCGCAAACTGAGAGATAGATACAAGCAATGGGATGGAATTTCGAGGAGCCTCATTTGAGAATTTTGGTTGTGGATACTATCCCCCAGCAGTCTGGAATCTTCCCCGACTTTAGATATTGATTAAAAAGACCAGAAAGAACGGGTCTAAGGGTAACTGCACACTCCTTTGTTGATAGACAGTAATCCACTGTCGTACGGCTCATTACCATACCTGGCCTATTGGGACTTTTTGTGATTCTCCACTACAAGTCTCGATCTGGTTACCGGTTATCCCTAATAGTGTGGTAGGCCTTTGTGACTATAGGGTATATACCCCTTCCACTGCACTCAGGCGCAACCATGTAAAAATAGCGTAGGGTTGAGTTCATCCGATCTGGATGATTTTCCGTGGTTTAGGAGGAGCAGTTCCTTGTGGACGTCAACTATGCGGATGGAAATTGAGATAGATCTTCTTCAAGACTACTAGGAGCAGAAACCTCGACTACTTTGCTGAAAGACTTGTTGAGCTTATCTACATCAACAACCTATTTGAATGCGGACGAGCCACTGTTCTGCTCCGTCTCACTGACTCTAGTGAGAGAACTTTCCTGTCCTCGAATCATCTCATTTTAATAGAAAGAAAAGAGACAGTCTATATAGGGTGCATGAATCATTGTCACTAGTCGTCGCACCACAAACTAGCTGGTCTAGAATGGCATCAGATAACGTCTCTTCTGATATGTTGATTGGTGATACGGCCAGTCACCACTTGACGGGAATCCTTTCTTGTCTCATCGGCCCGCCGTCCTGTCTTTCATTTTTCCGTTCGCTCAAACCTTGACTTGGATTTCAGGCAGACGCTGATAAACTGACCACTAACGAGACCTGGGTGTCTATCGACAATGAGCCAGCCCCTACCCTCACATCCGGGCGTCTCTGGTTCCTCCGGGTTGATATGAACTCTTACCATTCGCCATAACACTGGCATTTCGCTTGGGTGTGTCTTTCGATCAGTTGTCTTGTCCAGCTCAACTTCGTTCGACTGGTTTCCCCAAAAGCAAACATCTTTTCGTTTAATTCATTGATGCGATCTTCTTGGAACATGCTGAACCGATGTTTGCTCCTCTTCCTTCGTTACTGGCAGGTCCCGTACTCCTTTCGTGCATGAAATTACGGTGGGTTTTACGGATGACCTCATCGCTTCGTATTCCCTTAGAATGTAACTGTTCGGTTCTTCTTCAGCAGGTTCAGGATTTTCTGCGTCTGTGTCGTTAACTTCCTCTTCCGCGGGGGGTATTTTCGATATCAAACTTCGGGTGTTCACTGTCACCGTTCTTATCAGTGGGAGTATTCGTTTCATTAGATTGACCCAAACAGTGTTCGTTTTTTTCTGCAGCACTCGTAGGTTCTTCTTGGTCTTCATTCACATCAAAAGAAAGTCATCAAAACAAGTTTAACTTCATTTCCCAGACGCTACCGGACTACGGCAATCTGATAATCTTTCGATCCCGAAAATAACTGCTCGAAGACGACAAAATCTTGGAATTTCTGCCTCCTAAAATCCATTCTGCCAAACGACTTTCTTCGATCATGTTCAGTGGTGCTGGAAGCGGTAAACCGCATGTTCTTCACATATATATTGTCAAACAGCTGCGGGATTCTTCAGGTTCCTCTAACATCATGTTCTGTTCCGTTCCACTAGCTCTAGTGAGAAGACTTCTGTTTCCAAATCATCTGATTGCTAACGAAACTTGACTTTCCATCGACAGCGAGTCAGCTCTTACCCTCAAAGCTACCATTTAGGTTTTTTGAGAGCTTCTGTATCTTGCAATGGCTTTTTTCACAAGTAGGTTACACGTGTAGATAGAGTTGAGGCGAGCTAGCTCGATTTTGGTAGATTGTGTTAGTAACTCCACGTCCGAGAGATTATTGTGATTGAATGCGTATTTCTTTTTGCGACAAAGTTGTTTAGGGAGCGTGGATGATAAAAGATCTGTACACAAGTACAGAGTTTCGACTGGGCAGCAAAGTTTGAAGCAAAAATTTAACTAGCTCGTGAAATGATACCAGGTAACCGAAAATACAGAAAATTATTTCTGAGGAACCATTTCCCAAAGCTTTAACTTGTTCTGAATACAAATCTGCCTCTCGAGTTTTGCGATCACGGCCTCCAGGGATGTGTGTGTGGTTGGTGTGCTTGTAGAGGTGAGTTTTTGATTATTGCATGGTCCAAGGAACTCAGCGAGTAACGACATGAAGTTGGAAAAAGATAAGAGGTATTAAGTAGAAAAAAGTCCAAAAAGGCACGCAGTGTTTGTCAGATTGTAGGGATAAAGGAAGCTCACACCAAAACGATTGAAATAATGAAATATCAGCATAGTTCTCTAAAAACGGTGAAGTTGAGTCAACAAGTTCTTGGTAGTCTGTCGTGGGACATTTAGGAGAAATAAATACAGGTAAAAATGAGCGAAAATTACTCAAAAATTTGTATTTACATTCGTTTGTGAGACAACTAATGAAAATTGTTGAGTAGGTAGAAACGGTTCTGACTTGTTTACGCTAGTGATTATTGATGTACGTGATAACTCCGCCACCTGATTTCTGGTGTGTTGTAGGCGATATACACGATATCCAGTGAAAACATCAAGTGCATTTGTTTCATCGTCAATATCGTCGTGAAACCAGGTTTCTTGCAGAAAGATTGTTTCGGGTTGGGAGTGTTTCCTAATTCCAACGGGATCCGACAGCATCGAAACGTTTCTCAGTAGAGAGTGAACGTTGTTGCTGATTACAACGGGCAGACACATGGTATGAATAGGGTTTTTTGCGAAGAGCTACTTTTCGGCCCGCGCGATGTTTTCTTGTATGAGCTCTAGATTTTCTACTAGTTCTATTCCGTTTATTACGTCCAAAATAGATCACTTCGGATGGAGGATTCCTGCGTTTGAAGCGTTTCAGCAATTCACAGGACTACTTTATCCAGTCAGGCAATATTTTACTAGTACAAACAAGGTAAAAGAAAATCACTAAACCAGAGGACTCGTATATGGCGATCAAGATGGAACAACACGTACAGATTTAAAGGCCCCGCCAATCAGGTCTGAGTAGGTCAGAGGTGGTAACGAGCCAGACGTCAGTGTTCAGCTCAGTTCACTTTGCACAGGACGGAAGTGGTCGAGACCAATCAGGGCTCCAGCTGTTGTCGGCGAGTTTCCTTGGCTACTAACACTGCGCGTTTAATAGTTTGTCTGAAAGGCAGAATTTACAACACAGTATCACCAACAGACGTATTCCTATTGAAATAAATACCCGGGGCTTTTTACCTCACCATCATCCTTCTGAGAACTCTGGTGGATAACTGTCTACCATCAATGACCGGCGATGTCGGGATAAGACCCTCTGACCCCGGAGGTGATAAGCGGATGCTTTAAACCACTCGGCCACTGCCGGGTGAATGATCATCTGACGCGGCTTCGGCTCCCCATCTAAAGAGATTTATTGATGAAAATGAATTTTTCTGGCACACCTTTCAATAACAGACAGCTCCATAAAACCGTAAGGTCTGCTGAGTCGAACGCCACTTTTAGATAATGGAAAACAGTATGTGGACCTACGGAAGGTGTGCCTATGTTGTCAAATTGCCGAAGTGTGAACATGTGATCAATGCAACCTCGACCAGGTGTAAGCCAAGCTTGATGCTCGTGCGAGCACTGCTCCCGAGCATTAGACAACCGGTGGAGAATAATGCCAACAAGCAGTTTAAATACAATGCTAACCAGACTTATTCCCCTGTGCTTCTCGAGGCAGGACATGTTATCTTGTAAATCAATTTGATCGTCAGTTCTTTGGAACTTGCTTCTTCACCTATATCAAACGGAGGGGTTTTTCGTTTTAACCGCCAGTGCTGGTCTACCGTCTTTAAAAACAAAGAGGTAACGCATCCGGTCAGGCAGCTTTATGTCCTTTAAGGTAACTTATTTCACGGACAATCTTTGCCTCTGACACAGGGTTAGTACCTCTATCCAGAGCACCATCCGTTGTGCAACTTAACGCCCCCTTTAAAGATAGAGACCAGTTTTGCGATTCACAAAATTTGTTTAAATTACTATCTACCACTACTACCTTTACCATCTGATTAGAGGTACCAGTCCTCGGAAGTTAAGTGTGAGTGGGCCAATCAACGAATCCGACAGCTCACTGATTCACTCTCAGGAACGCCGTCTGGAACGTTGGACAGAGCACTTCAAGTATCAGTTCACTTGGCCCAATTCAACAATGGAACTCCTGAATATACCTGCCAGAGAAACGTGCAGATGGATATCATCCCTCTATCAAAAATGGAGGTTATGCGAGGTTACTTGAAAAATTACAAAGCGGCCGGACCGGATGGGTTGTTTCCATCTTTTTTCACGGATGAAAGCGAAGCCTTAGTTTCAGAGTTAACAAGACTTCGGGTTATTCGGGATAGTGAACAGATTCCCAGGGAATGGTATGAATCGGTGATTGTGCCGGTTTACGAGAAAGATTAATATATATATATATATATATATATATATATATATATATATATATATATATATATATATATATATATATATATATATATATATATATATATATATATATACCGGCTTGAGATCAAGCAAGGTGCCAACGCAACAACAATTACAAAGTACGGGAAGGGGCGTGCAATGCAGTATAACAGACGGTTAGCTAGACAGAGACATAGAGAGAGAGAAATGCTGATTTCTTTTGCATTTTCACCGTACACTTTTTGATATTCATCGTTCTTTTGTCTGTCGGAATTACATTTTCGTGATTATGGGACACAAGAGTCCGAAAGACAGACCACACACCATTCGCGCCACTGACTTCTATTCTCGGCCATGTCCCTCAACGTCTCTGAACGACGATAGTCCTCGTCCCGGAGGCGAAAAACGCCAACCGAAGCCAATGCTGGTGCTAGCTTCTTCATACCTCTACGTGAAGTCATGGTCTGACCGCCGCGTCCATTCTTCCAGCCTTGGTCAGCACATGCGAATAGAGCACGGAAAGGTAAACGATGGGCAGGCATTCCTAAAACATGACCGAACCACCAGAGGTGGTGTACAGCGATCACTTTGTTAAGAAACCAGCCATCCGTTGGTTTGGAATCAGGGTTTAACCGTCTCCCCTAGACTGACCACTGGTCAGCCAACCCGGTGGAGAGCGCCGGGCATTTACTTTCGTCCTCTCACTTTAGTGGAAACACCGCCACGAGAAGGCAGTGAGTGGGACTTCCTCAGCAGAGGCTGTGACAGACGCACGGTCATTTGGGAGCACTTCGAGAGGCGTTCAGAACTAATAGCCATCCCGGAGCCTGAGACACCCACCTCGGACAATACTGAGGCATTTAGAAGTGACATGCCCTCTTGTGAAAACCTCGAAAGAATTAAGTTGGTGAGTATCGCATCCAAACTGCTCACTGAGCTTATTCTCCACTGATTATCCAGCACTAGCGAAATGTATGCGCGTGAAAATCAGGCCGGTTTCAGACCCGGTCGTGGTTGTATCGACCACATCTTTACTCTTCGGCAAACTTTAGAACACAGACACGTCTTCCGCAGGCCTACAATTTCTGTCTTTCTTGATCTGAAAGCGGCGTTCGACTCAGTGGACTGCACAGTTCTCTGGCGCTGCCTCTTGTTGAGGGGGTGTACCAGAGAAATTTATTTCTCTTTTCCAATGTTTGTATGCAAATAGCCGAAGCCGATTTCGCGTTTACGGTGTTTCTTCACATGAGTTCACCACGGAAAATGGTTTTCGTAAGAAGTGCCCTCTTTCGCCCGTCCTCTTCAATTTCGTGATTGAATTGATTCTTGAAATAGCCCTATCCTCGTGTGAGAATGGCGGCATCAATCTTTGCTCAGGCAGTAAACTGTCTGACTTGGAATACGCGGACGATATTATTCTTCTGAGTGAAGATCCAGGTGAGTTACAAGCTCTCTTAGATAGCCCTAACAACAGTGTAGCAATGTTTGAGATGCGTTTTGCACTTTCAAAGCGTAAAATGCTGCTGCATGACTGAATAAGCTTCACACCAGTTCTTGTGTTGACGGGGGAAGCTCTGACTGAAGTAGATAAGTTTTGTTTTGTTAGGCTATCACATTTCATCAGATGGACACATATCGGATGAAGTGTCATTGCGTATACAAAAGATAGTCAATGGAAAATAATTTGCTTACACGGCGAAAGTGTCTCTTTCAGGGAGGATATTGCAGGTAAAGAGACTTCTCAATCTGGAGCAGACTACTGTATTTTTATCTCGAATCACACCAGTGTGATTCCTCAACACCGACTGAGTTGGGCTTAGGTTACAAGACTCATGGAATTCGCCTGTTTGGCTTATCCACCCGGTTAAAGATTGTTTACCTTAATAATTCATCATACAAAGTACTCAACACTCGGATCATCGTTGACTATCCATGCAGGCACTCACCACTGTACAGCACAGTTGTTCCACTTGACTTATTCAAAATCATCAGTTGTAGTGCATATCCATCGAGTTTCAGCTGGGAGCTGTTCAAACCCCTGGGGGTGCATCACGGTGAGCTCCCCTCAAGCTTATTTGTTAGACTATTCGGACTCGATCCGAGCAGTATATTTGGCACCAATCAATTACTGACTTTCGACTTCAATAACTCGTCCTCACCCATTCTCTTGACGAGTATTCGATACTCCATAGATTAGGCATGATGACAGTGGGGACGCTGATAGCCTTAGAGCGACTCGCCGATTGGTATCATTGGGCCACTAAACACGTAATAAGTTTTTTGTCCTTCATCAGTGATCACCGGCAATTCGTATCTAACAACCAATACTGATGGCCTCCATACTAGAGTCACTCTTTATCAAAGTAAAACCACACAGTCTAACTCACGCTGGGAAAGTAAGGTTGCCGCTGTGTGATGTCATATCTCTCGTTGTCTCTGACCAACCACCGATCCAGTAAGGGAACAGACTTGCCGTGATCCAGAAGACAGTGAGATTGACTATGGTTCAGGTCTATACCGATTGTGTGGCTAGCAGTGAACGTAAATGCTCAAGCCTGTCAGTATCAGGACGGTCATCATGAATTGACAGAAAGACAATTGTAACACTACAGCCGTGCTCATATTTGGACTGTTACAATAACGGGATTTCTTCCCGGTTTCAAAATGTTTGACGAACCCGGCTTTTTGTATCTTAATCTTTCATACATGTGCGACAGTTGCGCCTGGGCAGTTTCAGAACTTGTTAGCTGGATGATTTTGACTCCCGGGATTTCTGTGACCTGTTTCTAGTTTCACGATACGGTTGTTACATTTTGTAAGTTCCGGTTCCGATTAGCGAACCACAAACAGTGTGAGCATGATACATTTTCTTCCCTAGTTCTTCAGAATGTCGACTATTGAGCTCCTTATGATCGCGGAACTTGGCGTTCATTCTGAAACCAAAGTGATATGCTCAGATGAACATCCATGTACTCGTTCCTGTTTACGAGAATCTTGTCCTCAGATCTGACCTTGACCTTGATCCCTCAATTGCAATTTCACAGTTGTTTATCATAGGAACTTGATCTTTTGATTTGCCCACCATTAGTTAGTTCTATTTTTACAAGCGTGGCTTTGTGACTCTTCGATGATATAGCTCCGTACATTAATTCGCATAAAGAGTTGAAGATTTTGGCTGCCGGTCAATTGTTTCATTTCTTGAGGTGGTTGGCTTACGCCTCAAAAGACTGTACAAGTAATCCCATTCACTCTATCCGTTAGTACAATTTGCTGAAGAGTCCCGGGCTTATAAGAACTTCCTCGAGTATCTCGCGTTTGCTTGATCCAGAATGCGAACTTTACCCAAATTCAAAGTATATCTTTGTTTATCCCCATGGACAGATATTAAGGAAAGTGAGTCGTGTATTCTTATAGCCAGTTCCAACATTCGCGTGGTAGCGGTTCCCTCAATGGGGCCTTGCATATTCTTGTTGTTTTTTCTGAATATATAGTAGCATAGTGTTTCAGGCCAGTTAGAGGCTGCCAGTTGGAGGGAGTGACCGTTGGCGGCCGCGACGCGGGGATTCGAACCCGGAACGGAAGGGTTTAAAGTTCACCGTGGTAACCGTTTGACCACCGTCGGTTTTTGATGTTTCTTCCATCCTCTTTGGTTCTGAGCTAATCCTTCCGTTATGCAAGAACAAGATTATTGCAAACACATACGACGGTAGAAGGATCGTCGATCACTCAGTGATGATGATGAAACGTTTTCGACCTAAACACGGAGGTCAACGATCGATCAGCAGCTTGTGAGGACCAATCTAATGAGCTGCGAGCACAACCATCAGTGTTGAAAGTCGTTATATGTACTACTAGTTTGAAGCGTTTGCCTACTACTTCGGAGATCAGGAGTTCGAATCCCGCCACTGTCAGTCTTTTTGATGGTAGAGGAGATCGGTTCACGCTTAACGAGAGCTAGAGCAGCTTTTGCAAACCTCCGACACGTGTGGCGTCGCCGTGGCACCCAACTCTCTCTTAAGGGACGGGTGTACGTTGCCGCGGTTCGTATTGTTTCATTGTACGGTTGCGAGACCTGACCACTTCGCGTTGATGATGCTCGGCATCTTTCCGTGTTCGACAACCGATGTCTCCGAAGCATTGCTTGCGTCTGGTGGGGACATAAAGTGTGTAATAAAATAGAATAAAATATAAAATATCTATTGATAATAGATCTAGTCTACTGTCACTCTGCTCGTTACCACACCTGATCTGTCGAGACCTTATGTGGTTATCCATCACTCCAAGTCTTAGGGACTAGTTGCCGATTATATCTAATAATGCAGTGGGCCTTCAAGGCCACGGAGTATACTCCTTCCACTGCACTCACGCACAAGCGTGTAATAAAAAAACCCTAAGATTTTGTTCGTCCACTACTTGTTATGACCATTGCTATCCTTTTCCTTGAAATTACTTTATTTCAGACCATGTTCAGTATAAAACTGAAGAGATCTAAAATTGAACAACTTCGTGATGAGTGTGAACCACGTGTTCGAATGGAAAACAACGCGCCGTGAAACTGTAAACCGCAGTTTAGCGGTCGTAACCGTCCCCATCCCTTGGTGCACTGCTTTTTCTGCCAATCCTGAGGACCTTGCGGCTCGGTTTTACTCCTGGCTGACCGAAATCGCATCCAGTCACTTTAGTTCCGTCGCTACCTAATCACACGCACGCGTGCCCCCTCTGAATGATCCATCTGTCTATCCGTGTTTGTATTCGTTTTATTTTTTTTCTTTCGAAAATTACTCATTCGAATTTGCTTCGATTTCTGGATCTGACCGTTTCGGAACGGATATAACTAATATGAAGCACTTGAAATATCCCTGCGTTTCTCACTCGCTTCATCCTCTGGTGCTCTTTTCTCCCAAACGCATTGAAGAGCTACTTTTCGGTTTTGTAACCTGATGGTTGCGCAGTTTTGTTCAATGTGGAATTCGTTCCACTCGTCCGCTCACCCTACATTTTTTCTCGTCATGCATAGTATTTGCCACGAGACCACTGACATGACGAGAAACTCGCTTTTTTCACCCTGTGCCTATTATTGACTTCTGCATACGATTATTTCATCAAGTACAATTTTTACTACTACTACTACTACTGTTATCACCACGAATATTATCCCTTCTTATCTTCAGTATTGTATCATTACGCTATTTGAGACCCATGACTTGAGTTTGACTTTCGATTTCGTTTTGCTCTTGTCCTGTGCAGTACCCGATTAGCCCATATTCATCGCCATCAGTGCTCTGTTGCTTCTTCCTACCTTCCTGTCTCTACCTGGTTTTTTTGTGCGTCTCTTTATCTCTTTCAAACCGATTTTTTTTGTTTCTTTTTCAGCCATCTTCTGGCTGATATTCTTATTCCTATTCTGATTACTATTTACAAAGGGCTTTCACTGCTGCACTCGCCGTTTGTCTTGTCTCACCCAATAGCCACATGCACACACCCCACACGAGTCCCATGAGTGGCTGACTACAAGACATCCAATTTGTTTTGATGGATTGTGGGTGCACTGCTTATCCGATCAATCGGTCTGTCTGTCTCCTCTCACTCGGCTGTGCCTTGTCCTGAGTTTTTTGCATTGTTAATTTAACGAAATCACGGCAATTCAATTTGATCAATCTTTCCCGGCCGTTCAGGATTGTCCCGATCTACTTTCACCCCATCTCTCTTTGGCACCATGACTTATGCTTATTCGATTGGCCCATCTGTTAGAGGACAGCCCACATTGTACATGAACCATGCGCATGGTTGTATCTGAGTATTGTATGCGTAATAAACTTATTTTCTCAAAACCTGGTCTTTTTGATGGACCAAATTTGTTGGTCAATTGGAGACGGGGGAAAACTGTCAATAAATGATTGGAGCGCTGAATTTCCAGGTTACTCATCTCGTCATCCCAGAGAGATGTGACACTGAAACGAGACTGGTTTGAAGCAGGTGATAGAGAGAGAACTTGATTTAGGCTGGTCGTCTCGTTCTAGGATATCGATCGATTATCTGGAAATCATCTATGTCGAGATAGCCATGAGGTTTTTCGTGGAAGTATATGCAAACCATGTCCCCGGCCCTCCCCCTCCTCTCAACACGATAATGCACATTGACGTAGCGTGATGACTTGCGTGCTTCCATGACCCCAAAATTCCTCCTATGTAGTGTGAAAGTGGACATTGCGTGAGTCAGTACTGTCTCATTTCTCGACAATTAACCAATACGTTTTCCCATTGCCCAATCTCGAACGATACGAAACGGTTGGTTACATAGTGGATAGCAGTTGCGCTGTACCTTAACCCGTAGATGTGGTCATGCTTTACGGGCCAATAAGTTGGGGCCAGACAATCCAATGGTGGACAATATTTGGTTCTGTATGACTAATCAGCATACCCAGGTGGAGGACAGTTCAACAAATAAGTGCGGGGAGAAGGAGTTTGCCGGTAGAACACCACTAGATGGACGTAGGAGTGGGTTACTTGGGATTTCTCTTGACAGCGGGAGAAGCCATCGCTCTTCATTGGGCAGCTACTGCCTGTCCTAGTTGGGCAGCCTCCATCCTACAGGATGCTGCCCCGCCCACGTTCCGTTTGCTCCATTGATTGCATGGGGCTAAGGACTGAATCCGAAAAACGGATCGATGACAAAGCACCAGTAAAGACTACAGGATGCGTACAGCAATCAGATCTCACGTTACAGGCCAGAAGTTCCTTCACGGGTGTTCGGGTCAGGCTCCTGTGCAAGGTTAACGTCTCACTGCCTTGTGGGTGAGACCTAGTTCAAGAGCTGCGCGGTAGGATTCCCAAAGAGAAATGCTTCGGTGTGGCAGCCATGACATATGTCTTGCGCAGAAACTTCCAGCATCCTTCATGCAAAAAACCGTACTAATTTCTTTTGCACCAGCTCAAATCAGTCCAAGATAGCACGGGTTGCTGCGGCTCTGGAGGTATGTCTGATGGTACTAATATTTCATGGGCAGGCCATATATCAAACGCACTTATCAAGCCTAGGTGTTCTTTTCACTCGTCTGCCTCCCAAGTTCGCGTGCTGTCAGATAGGGCAACGAGCTGCCCTAGCTAAAACTCTTGAATTCTGTGCATCCATAACACACAAGACCCCACTTTGATACCACTTCCGATCCCAAATAGAGCTTCGATCTGTTGCTTCACGCTTCGATTTTCAGGTGATTCAATGTCCAGTACTCTTCGCCAAACTGGTGTCGAGATCGCTTTGAGCACGAGAACTGGGCGTGCAGTGCCAGTCTAGAACCCATCCGGCAATCTTTTGTGTCCAGTTTAGGTCGGTTCTGTACACATCAGCAGCAACAGACTTCGGCGTCGATGCTTGTTCGTAATGTCTCAGTAAGCGCCCACTTACTGCGGCTAAAAGCGAACCCTACAATGATTTGTCTCATTTGGATTGGGACGTGTGTTCAGTGGACATTTCCAAGTCAAGTATTTTGCTTTATGCGCTCCAATGGGTGAATATTCAGTTATACATAATTATAATAACAACAATCACCAAAATGCAACTTTGACAAAAAGTACGGTAATGAGAGGCAAATCAGGAAAGGAGAAAGAAACCCAAACACTAAACGTCGTTTAGGTTTAGCGTCGAAGTTTTGCAGGTTTTCGAGAAAGGTAAGGAACAACAAAGGACCGGTAGACAGCTGTGTGTGCGTAAATCGTCTTGTTACGGATGGTAGAAGAGTAAGCATACTTGCTAAGATCATTTTGAGGCGTCTGATGTAGGCCATCCGAAATTCTCTTGGAGAATTACACGTTTTCTTGGTGGTGGGGTGTAAAATCTGTTAGATTCCTACAGGGCATGTAGTGATTCGAATGTCTGGTCCAATGCGACACAGCTTCGTTTCCAGTATCCAACCAATTAGGTGAGGCCGGGCCGTAACCGTTAGATCATGTAGACTCAGTGAAATCGCTTTGTGATTGGTCGGCACTTTATCTGTCAATAACTGAATGCCTCCTTTTGTACATAAACGAGCTCGTACCAAACAAATGTGTGAGAATACATTATTGCTGTTCTCGTCGTTCCCCAGTACGAGTTATTCCCACACTCACGGTCGGCCAGGTAAATACAGGTACCGCATTTAGTGTCGCGTTGTGGAATCCTCGACCACAGAACATTTGAACTTGCACAGTAATCCATCCCAGATCGAAGAATAGGCCGAACTCTTCGAGCTTTAGGGCAGTATTCGTAAAGAAGCTGCAGGTGATCACGATTTGTATTCGTTGTTGAGGGACTTGGCATACCCTGATGCGCCCGCAAAACTACCATTCGAGAAACAGAATGAACTTTCGCTTAACCATGTTATGCCAGTCAATTTCCAGGCCCCCGAAAGCGCGAAATTCAATTCGCTGGTGCAAGGACAGCGCGTCCTGTCACGAGTTAATTCTGCAACTGAATCAACAGGCTGCCCACTGTAATTATGGGAATCATTAGGAGGAAATGCTTTGTGGTCGACTAACTATCGGAAACAAAATATCACCCTACCGCGGTGCTTATTTGAACAGAAGAGGTTGAACTTTGCAGAGGCCCGCAAAATCTGTGAACAGTTTGATAATGCGCAATCCGCCACCACACTCGACACCACGATTTTGTTTCAAAGAATGATGTCCAAGCCAACGCACCCGCGCCGTAACCACCAAGCACTTGTCAACCAGTCAAGCCATTCCGATGGCGCAGTATCTCACAAGCCTGTGAACAGGTGCATTTCATGCGGAGATTTCCATTTACTTTCGACATGTCGATTCCACCATGCACGTGGTAAAGTTGGTCGCATATGAAAGGTGTGCCGGGAATTCAAAAGCAACATGATGGAGGTGACTGAAACGAACGAAACCGAAGATACCAAACCTATTTACACAGTGAAGACCACTGGTCGGAACGACCAATTCACGTACAGACAGATGCCATTTGAATGCTAATTTCAACATGAGTTCATCGTGGATACGGGGAGTTGTGAGTCCATCATTCCTGAGAAGGTTCTGAAGATGATTTCTCCCTGGGCAACCATAAAATCTGTTGGCATACGCATTCAGGATGTAGCTGGTCACCACCTCACGCTGTTGAGTGAAACGACCCTAATGGTATAATCCAAGCAGCAAACATACACCCCAGTCCGCCTACTGATCTTAGTTTATAGTCCGTCTATTCTGTGATTCAATGCATTACGAACTAACTTTCATTTCACACAGCGTCAACCATTCCCGTTGGTCCTTCGACGGTCGGTGATACAATGCTCCAACAGTTGTGGAGGAATGGCCGTGGAGCCGGTAAATTTGGAATACGGTGGTGATCCGGTGTTCGTCAAACGAAAAGTGCTGCTCTACTGTAAAAGAGAAGGTATTCCTAAAGCATTGAGGCAAATGGAGAAGAATGGCGTGGTCACTGCAGTCCGTTCTTCCTCGTCGGCTACTCCGATAGTTGTGGCAACGTAAAGCGATGGGGACCACATACTTAGTTTGAATCCACGACTACAAAGATGCACGACGAATATTGTGGAACCGGAAGACTTCGTGAAATCCATGTTCGACAGTACATATTTTTCGAAGATTGATTTAGCTGACTCATACCTGCAAATTCCACTGCTCCCATAATCGAGACCACTTACAATCATCAGCACTCCTTGGGACGGTTCAGTACAATTTTCTATCCCTTGAGTTGCACGTTTCATCCCACATTTTCTGGGTGGCTATAGACACGGCGACTGGAGGTTTGTCCGGAGTAATGACCTATCAGGATGATTTGATCGTCTTCGGAACATCAAAAGAGGAACATGATCATCGGTTGAAGCAGACCCTGGAACAATTCCTAGCCAAGGATGTTCCGATCAAGCCTGCGAAATGCAATTTTGGTGTCCGAGAACTGAGCTTCCTTGGGTTCACGGTGAAACGCCAGTGGGTATCAGCTAGACCCTGATCGTTTCAGACCCATAGCCAAAAAGGAGTCACAGAAGAATCAAGCACACTTGAGAACGATCCTTGGTTGTCTGCAATACTAATCCAGATTCATACCTAATTTTGCAACTAAGGTGCAGCCGCTGTTTCTCAACCAGTCATCCAATGTGTGGCAGTGGACTGACCAATGCGAGAGAGGCTTGAGAGATCTCATTAACAGCACAGTTAAACGTACAATGGTAGTCCCATTCCCACCATCTATACAAGCAGTGCTAATCACGGATGCATCTGAAGTTGGAATCCGTGCAGTACTTGAACAAGATGGGTGCCCGATCATTTGTATTTCTCGACTTTTGAAGGCTGCTGAGAGAAGATACTCGCAGACACTGAAAAAAGCACAAGCAGTATTCTGGGTGGTGCGACCTCTTCATAATTGCCTGTTTGGTGTGAAGTTCAAAATTGTCACGGGCCACCAAGTGATACAATTTCTCTTCGATCCGAATTAGCCAGCTGCCAAGTCCACAGCCGCCATCATGCAAAGATAGAGTGGTGCTCTTGCTGCATATAATTAGGACATCGTTCATCAGACTGATAAAGCAATTGCACATGCTAATTTTCTGTCAAGATTCTCGTGATTCGCGGCAGCTGAACAGTGCAATTTCATGTCACCGGCCGCTCTGGTGCCGAGGAAGGAGTTACTAAAATACACCAAACGATACTACTAGTCGATGATTTATGAAATCAAGAAAAACCGGCAACCGGAGGTGAAACGAAAGTACACACAGTGTTTCGTGAATCGAGAAGAACTATGAGTACAACATGATGGAGTACTGTGTCGTGACAACCGTTTGGTCATATCTCGTCCCCTTCATAAAACGGTTCTAGAAGATCAGCATTTGGAGAAGATGAAATCTTTGGCTCAGCAAATGTGTTGGTGGTCTGAAGTGGACGTGGATATCAGTACAACAGACAAGAACTGTGATGTGTGTCTTCACAAAGCCAAGTCGAAATCGAACAGCCAGAACCCGTGGTCCGACAGCTACATTCCATGGAAACGTGTACACGCCGATTTCTCTGGCCCATTCCTGAGTAGATACCGTGTTCTCGTATTGATCGATTCATACTCGAAATAGTCTGAAATATTTGTATTATCAATACTAACAACAAGATCACTTGTAATCCCGGCTCTTAGGAAGTGCTTCAGTCGGGAAGGCTTTCCACAAGTGCTCGTCACCGACACTGGTTCCCAATTCTATGCATCTGAGTTGAAGTGCTGGTTGGATAGTATTGGCTGTCAACATCTTCGAACGGCATCTCGTGACCCGTGTTCTAGCTGTGTTGCGGAAAACTTGGTGTGTACTTTAAAGAGTACTCGCGCCTCAGCCAGTCCGAGTGTATCTAACCACTGAGTAAGTGAATCTCTCGAACCCCACAAAGCAAAACTAACGTGCCTCACATGACCGAGTTCACTAGTTTGAGTTCGTATATACGACGTATTCAAACTCCGTCTCTGATATCTGGAATAGTGTTTACACGTTTGTGACCAAGAACGGAGTTTTATGAAAGAGAATTTTGAATATCCAAATTGTTCGTTATTCTTTAGCCACCACCTAACTCTAGTCAGAAGGCGCTTTTGGCTTGAGACCATTTTGGTTCGGGACGGGCCAGAACCGAAAGCGCCCTTTTTTATCAAAGCAGGAAGGATATGAGGTTATGGGTTGGCACATAGCCAATAAAAGTCCTAGTTTGGTGGCAGACAGCATATCACCAGAATCGAGGGCAAGGTAGGGGTCAGCGGAGCAGACAGCATGTCACCAGCTGTCCAGAACCGATAAAAAGGTGGAGCCAAGTAAGCGGATCAATGGATCAGTCGGCGTCTAACATTTGTCTGAACCGACCGGAGCCAAATCCGAGTGCAATTTGGAAAACCAGCCAGGTGGACCGTTTAAAAATACCAATGGACCAATAAACTTTCAGACAAGGTTTTGGTTATGATCAGCCCACATCCTAAATCACGGGTCTTTTTTGTACCAATAGACTGAGGTGGTCCGAAGTCAGAAGCGTCTTCTTACTAGAATTAGTGGGTGGCTACAGAACAACGAACAATTCGGATATTCAAAATTCTCTTTCATAAAACTCCGTTTTTGGTCACAAACGTGTAAACACTATTCCAGATATCAGAGAAGGAGTTCGAATGAAGTGAACAGATAAAATTGTGTATTCGGTTACATAACATTCAGTAGTCCATGCTACCGGCAAAATCCTCGAAGTTAGAATTCGAAGCAGATCTCTTAAAGACAACCGTTCATTTATGGGCAAAATGTAACGAATTTTCATGCGATCTTAACGATCAGTCTGGCACAGTTTCTGTCACCTAATGATACACGGACACAGTATTCAATTAGAGTTTTGAGTAACGGTGATAATTCAACCACAATATAACACCTGTAATTGATAGAGGAACAGCCAAACACTCATTCAGTCCTTATTACATGTTCGTGGATTGAAATAACTAGTAGTGGAGAAGTTTTGAGTTTGTAAACGACTGGGTTGAGCTCACGGGCACTAGGAAGAAACACAAAATGACGTATTCCAAGAGAGACTAACATACAGGCTCGTTTACGACGCTCTGTACTGTAGCGGGGAATGCTGTGGCAACAGAACAATTCGAATATCAAATCGATCGTCCCAACCAATTGAGAGCCACAGACCAAAGAACAGGAGGTGAGTATGTCGAAAGCTTTCCACAGCAGACAAAAAGAAGCATACCGGCTAGCAGATTGGACGCAGCGGGTTCTCAGACAACCAGTGAGATAGCTCGTGTGAGGCGCTATCAATCAAATCATCAACCGGAACAATCGAACCAACCGAACGGAGATAGTGAACAAAAGAATCATGCTAATGGCCACAGGTACCTGGTCAGAGCACCGCCGAAATACTCAGGCAGCCGGGGGATCGATGTTGCTACAGTGAGGTCTGAAAAAGGACCATATTAGCAGTTGCACATGTTTCACCAATTGAACTTATCTGACTGCTCAAGTACGGGTGTTGCTCACCGGTCTTGCCGTCTTCGTTACAATACTAATCATTCGATTGATGTGCTTAGGTCATTTAGACCCCACTTCACTCAGCTTTGATTTTATTTGGCTAAACTGCTTGACCAGCTTATTGAATCTTGCGTAGCCCTAACCCACACGATATCGCAGGACCAGACGCATCCATTACATTCTGACTTATCCTTTTGTCGTTCTCACTCATCCACCAGATCTGAATTTCGACATCTTTCTTCCAGAATGAAAGTATATAAAATCTCGCATGTGCCCTTTCTGGATCGGGGACTGACCAACAAGACAAGAGTAAAAAGGAATTGCTTCCTGCATTTGATCCATGTTTTCTTATTTTCCTTTCTTCGGCATCTTTGGGGTGCATTGTTTTATATTTGGTCTATTTTAATCCAGTTCTGTCAGTACTTTTTTACTGAAATGCAAGCATGTTGCTCGGAAAAGTTTGTCTCATAGATGCCAATACTACACGGCTCTCAGCTATGGTCAGAAGAGATTGACTATCGCTAATTATCCACCACAGAAGCGACAGTCATTCGACTAAATAACTTTTGTGTGTGTGTGTGTCTGAATAATGAGAGGATTACGCGGTACGCTGGAAGCACGTAATGTAGCTCCAACTGAGAACTGGAATTCATCCGCGAAATGAAACACGAAACAGCTCAGTGTAATTCAAACAGTGCCCAGTTGAGTGTCAAAGTACAATTGGTCTGTTATACGTTTAAATAAACAATTGATTTGTAATCGTCAAAACCCCCGCTTCGTGTTTTGGGAAATATTCAGTCAGAGCGCTAGAACTACCCTGATCTTATGTGAACAGAGGGATGGCATAATGGACTTTACTAGTCATTACACATTGGGTATAGTGAAGAGAATTCGTGTGTTTGTGTACTCCGTTATCCTTACAGCCTTCAAAAAAATCCCAACCCAAGTCACCTTTTATATTTATCTGGTTTTATCTGGCCTATGTAATTGTGCTTTATTTGGCTACTTAGTAAAGCATTGCAGAGGTATTTCTTTCCCAGTGCTTAATCTGGTACAATTATCGGGTAAAGCTTTGCAAAATTACGTACTTGTGTGGCATATATGACTACTTTATTTTGACACATGCGATAGTAAAATGTGATCAAAGAAATCATTCATGAGCAAATGCTATCGACAGAGTCGAGTGACTTGCAAGACTCTAAGGTCAGCAGAAACCCCATAATATGGCTCACACTGAAAGTGTTGGAATTACAACTTCATAGCATAGCCAGTCTGTCAACTAATGTTTAGGAATGGTCAAGTTAACTTTGTCACTCGTCTCTCACCCCGCTGCTGTCTTCTATGTGACACTTTCCAGTTCACTGCTTTAACTTAGGAGGTGGAAACCTAACGATGGAAAGTACTTTTCTTTGATGTTCCTTCACTTTTCAAGAACAGAGCATTATCGGGAACCATGGTCTAGATTTATTCAACTTGGCAAACAGATTGTCAACACAGTGAGTAAAAACAGTTGGGACAACAGAAGGATGTGGAGTCGATCGAGCCAATTAATCCAAAGCAAAAGTGAGTACTTCCAGAGGAACCCGTAACAATGAAAACTGATCCTACCGAAATACCTACGGCCACCGGAAGAGCCTCGGGCAGACAACCAGATGGTCCTTGTCTGAGAGTTTCCGATCAAGATGTCAACTGGGCAAACACAGCAAGTGTGGAGCACAGAGGAACAAGCTCAAAACCTACGGGCCCAGCCAAAATGGAGCCGAAATGCGTGAGTGGCAAGAGGATCGATCATGTCTGGTGGAGTGTGGTGTGAGAACGGGTTAATCAGACGGCTGCATTTGTCCGGTCGTTCTGACATGTCCGACACAGCGACCACAGTTTTGTCTTCCCTGAAATGCTTTTCCTTGTATTTAGGGAGGTTTAGTTCCGTTCAATTTTGTTCTCTGATCAGTTCAGTTCTGTTCAGTTCAATTCTTTCGACCACTAACCTCGCACTTCTGTACACTGGTTTGAATCTCTATCTGTCAGCATCCTCTCACCAAGAGAAAAACGAATAAAAGCATGAAGAGTGGGGAAACAGAGGTGAAAGTTACAAATGAAAATCACACAGATGAAGAAAGAACTCGGTTGCCAGTACACCACAGACCGTGGCACCCGGCCGTGTCAATTAATGTATCTAGCCATCCGGTAGATGAATCTTGTGCACCTCAACCCGCAAACCTAACACATTCTACACGACTGACTCCATTGGTTAGCATTGGCATATCCTTTTCAAATGTCATGGTCTGATCATCTCCAACAACTACCTGTCTCGGAGAACAGGTCGCAATTATTTTGCTCTGTTTATGGTGAGGGCTTCGTCGAGCGGTTGACCTTTGGTTTCGGAAACCCTGTTTCAAATTTCACAGCTGTTGATACAGAGTTCCCACGACATTTAAGAAATATTGCCAAGAAGCTGATGCTGTAATACCAATATTCTTCGCGTGTATTCCACTCACAAAGGCCATATTTCTCAGCTTTCACCTTCTTGTATCGTTTTTTTTCCTTGACGAAAGCACTCGAAATTCCCAAGAAGAATGAGTTCGTCATTGATACTTTCGTTTGACCAAGATTTCTAAATGTAGGCCACACAAATGTTTGTGTTGATCCGAGAGTTTGGAACATGTCATCTTTCCGAATAAAGACTGAATGTTAGTGCTGATCAATGCGGGCCATCTCCGTGGGAGCCGTGAGACTCAGATCAGTCTGTCATCCAGCGTGTTTGCCTTTCTTAGTGTGGAGTAGTATAGCCTGATTTTTGCCAGATTGCACAAAAACAAGTTGTGGGTGATGAAATAGAGCACGAAGTGTCTCTAATCCGAGTGGAAGTTTCCTTCGCGTAGCGGATCCTGGATGATATTTAGTGTTAGAGGGTAATAATTCCAAATTGAATGTGGCCAGTTTCACAACAAACGGTAGCGCGGCCAGTCATGGGGCCCACCTTAACCAGACTAAAAACACGTATTCTCGGAGGAATTTGTATGTAGGGCCGTCGTACGGTAAGCACAAGCTAAAGCATGTAATGACTGAACGATCGAATAAGCCTTTGAACTGCACACGTAACGGCGCGAGCCTGATCAGATGCAGACTGTTCGCAGGGTAGATGCGAGTAGACAGTCTCGGAACACAAATTTAAGTGATCCAATACAATGGAGAATAACTTTTAAAAAACCCTGTTTAGGGGAGTGAAAAATCCAGTTATACTCCTCATATTCAAAGGTTCACGCCGCAATTCGGAACTGAAACGGCGATCTTCCGCTTACTAGGCAGATACTCTTCTACCGAGCAATTGCAGTACGACCAACCGGGTGTTAGGTATCACTGAAAGAGTGGATGTTCATTGTTGGATGTTCACTGGCTTTATTCTCACCCGATTGTCCGTACCTAATTAGTTCACTGTGTACAGCAATTACAAGTAAGCGAAAGGTACCTGGTCCGACTACGGCTCGTGCCGTGAACTTCTGGATGCGAAAAATATAAATGGACTTTCAATTATCTTTGAGACCCAGGCTCTTCGCTCCAGGGATAAATTCTACAAAACGCCTTAGTTACTATGCGAAAATGTGTAATATTTTTGGGAGGGGGTCGCGGCTAATCAAAGGCTGACGAACAGGAGGGTGACCGGTGGTGGTAGGATACGAACCCGGGAATTCGACGTCCAAATCCGACGACGACCTTTTGACCACCGTCGGCTAGTTGTCGTGGTTCGACCGGGCCAAACAATGCGGAGATTTGCTGGTTTCTCATGGTCATTCTTGTGTGAGTTAGCGCTTTAGGAATTCCAGCCACACAAATTCTCCAGAGTGTGAATTCAGAAAGCTTCGGCACAATGTGCGGAAAGATAATACTGAATGAATGGAGAAGCCAGCAGGCGAAAAGTGTGAAGGAGGATATCCACAGCGGTACACGCATACATCCATCAGGAGGGCAACTTACTAGCCGAACCAGTTAGTTCCTCTAGAAGGCTGGTTCACGTGACTGGTAGGACTTGGGCCGATTCTGTGGGCTGCACACACAGCAGATCGATCATCTTGTTAGACTCAAAACAACAAACGGTTCAGGGGCTGGTTGATAAGACCGCCCAGCTTGATATTTGAACTAACTTCTCAATTTCAGGTAGGTTTTCGCACATCGCTTTGACATAGACTAGGTGCAAGGGTATTGGGTGACGCATCGATAGACAGCCTAGTTTCGTTAGCACACTGCACATCGTTGTCTGCCGAAAATCGATGGAAAATCCCAGGCCAGTCTGGTGGGCCGATGGTCCGACCAGTTCGTGACGAAATGGAACGAAGTGATCCAATCAGACACAAACAGTCGCCCTCACAGAACCGAGTGAAATCAACCAATCAGTGGCCAAGGCTTGTGTTTAAATGAAATCAACGGAATCAACCAGTCAGTGGCTGAATTATTCTAACCGAAGGAGACGAAAAGATGCCAGTCAGCGGCCAAGAGTTGTTTCAACCAAGCGGAACAAAATCAACCAGTCGGGGACGTAACCAAAACAACCCTTTAGAAGACCCGATTATGGGGAGCGTTCTGGACCAGTGTGCTTCGTACCCTGGTTTTGACTGCGGTTTTCTACTAGAATGTACAAACTGTTTGTTTTTGTATAATAAACGAGATGGCTCGTAGGCAGAAGGGACTTCTTCCTCTAGAACTATCGAGACGGATCGGAACATTAGATTCCTGAGATAAATCGAGGTAACACACGTAAGGACGGAGGTGATGCATTTTCCCTTCGTCATCCTGTCTCGAGTGGCTCGACAAGCAAGCATCCCAGACTGTTACCTGCCACGTTTGGATCTCCGCATTGCTTCCTCTCGTGCATTTCGACTGACCTCTGTGGTTTGACCGAATTTGGGTCGTAATCTAGCACTTCATTTCTCACATCCTGAGATTTGTTTTATTGTGTTGATGTGCTTAATTTCACGACCCCGCCATTTCTGATTTATGATGGTTACCCCGAATTCCCATTGGTTACACGGAGTTAAAACCGTCTGTAGGATTGTTTCCTTCCCAAGCACGCGTGAGACTAATAAGGAGGAGACAGATGCCAGGTACTTCACTTCCACATCGGTCTTGTTGGTATTTTTTGACCTGTAATCTGTTTCTCTCTGTGCTTATTCGTTGCGGTTTTCATCGTTCTGTGTTCATCTACTTGGTCTGGAGAAGCTACCGAAAATCCCGCGGTGGATATAAGGCTTCCGTCAAAGTATTATTTAAAATCTATTCCTGTTAAGCAGCTTCATTTTCTAAAACGGCCAAATGAGCTTTCTATGAAGGAGCCAATCAAAGGAAAGAATAAATAAGGGTCACTTTCAGAATGTACGGGAAATAACAGTATTCTCCTAAAGGAAAGTTTTTCAGCTTCAAAAATTTACAAACAGCGAACGGCAAACAAAGCTGAATGGAGATGGATACGTTTGATTTGTTCTTGAAATGGTATGCACTGAAAACCGTGAACTATTGCACTTAAGGGTGTGAATATGTGTCCTGTAGAGCACCTAATGGAATGGTGTTTCACTGTAACCAGAATTCATTCTTACTTTCAGTGGAATGCATTGTGTGCACTTCGCTTATCACTAACAGATGTACACCTGCTTTGAATAAGTAGGTGTCGGATTGTAACGGGAAACTAGGGACAACGGCAAAAATCACATCACTTTTACGTAAGAAAGACGGACACCTGGGTGTGTGCAGCGGCCCTATGGTGGTGGGGGTGCTGGTAGTGATGATGATGTTGGTGATGACGACAACGACGATGATAATAATGATAATAATAATAACTTCTAAAGGGCCGTCATTTTCATTTTGAAACTGGAGCTGCAGTACTTTGTGCTTAGTCGAACTGATAAGCAGTATGGAAAGCGATTGCTCACACTGTTGGATAGCTTTCAATTCATCATGATGGGGCTTAGTTGTGGTGCATCAATGTTTCAAGGCAAACAGGTATTGTATAAATACCCTAGAAATCCGGGTTTTTAGAAATAATCAGTCTCCAAAGTACAAGACATCACCCTCGTAAAATATTTCAAGTTGCTTGGACAATATGCGACGGCTCCTTCCTTGTACACAAGGAATAAATTCGAAATCCTATCCAAATCTTGGCTTTCACCGGGAAATGGTGAAATACAACTCATGGAATTTTTTCTGTTGTTTTGCTACGGTGACATTTTATAACAGATGGGAATATTTGTCCATATTTATAAGATGCACAGCCACGTGTAAGACATGACCTGCTGCGTCATTCTATGACAAAACAGTTTTTCTAGGATAATTCCATTTCTGACAGACAGGGAACTTCCGTCTTTTGAGCACGATAAATTCTACCTTGCTCGGGGTATTTCCACTAACTCTTCATCAGTTGGGAAGATCGTGGTTTTCTGCAGCCCATGTCATTTGGCGTGGGGAGTTTTGTGATGTCAACTTCACTAAGATGAATTTCTTCGGTAATTCCCTTCATGACGGACGTACTCGTGAGTCTCGAGTTCGCATCACGGTTTGTTTAAAATGAATCGATGATCACATTGGTTAACCGTATAACGCTGGCATTTGGTCGGCCGAAGGCTACAGCTACTAACTTTTCTCCAATCTTGCTTGCAAAGGAGCACGGAGATTTTTTTATCTAATCTTCTTCCTGGTTAAATACTCATAGCAATCTTACTGTTATTTTCATCCGAATATGGCTATCGTCATTAATCAAATCGGATATTTTCGTCTTTTAAACATCGCATCTTGTTATGACACTACTTTTTACTTGAATGGTGAGAAAAAACACGCTCTCATTCATAAGAAGCACACGAAATATGTTTAGCACAGGGCCAAATGTTCGACGGGTTCGACAAATGTCATTCCTCTCCTATTTGGTAATCTAATTCACGCGTTCGAACTGAACCAAAACTTCTCCTCTGATGAGGCTACTATTCACTATGAGTTGGCTGAGGAACTGTTAAACAACGTAGTATTCTCCGTATATGTTCGCCTCGTTTTTAACTCCTTCTGGTAGGCAGAAACATGGCAGACTATTCAGAAAAAAGAAACTCTTCTAGCAGGATTATCATTTATTTCTAAATGACACTAACCGTTCCTGGTGAATCTCGCCTTCATAGGTTTATCAATAAGCCATATTTAAAGTCTAAGAAGTTTCGAACTTCTGAACTTCAGACTAATTTATCATAGGGATCGAGGTGGGAGAACTTCTCGATGTACGTGGTACGTTAGTGTATCTGGATGAGAAGACAAAATTTCCCCGGAAGGGCACGACCGGTTTCGCGGTTGTTGCCTTTCATCAAATATGCGTGTCTGGCGCTCTCCTGTCCAACCACCGCTACACCTGAGTGCTCCACATTAGGCTCATCACCTTGATCTCTTTTGAATCGTGAAAGTACATGGACGAAGAGTCCTTGTTTAGAATCATCAGGTGATTCTTCGAAGGTTATTTCGTCGGTTAGTGAAGGACAACCTTCAGAAGGAGGACACATGGTCCCAGGTCTCATCAAGCTCTATAGGATTTTACATTTCAGCGTTGTGTTTTGACATAATACGAAAAGTTCAGGGAAAAGGAAATAATTACGAAGAAAAAAGCCCGTTTATCGAATTTCGACAACATCTCTATCAAGCTGACCGTATAAGCTCAAAGGGCGAATCCTGACAAGAGAAAACACTACTTGTCACTAGTAGCGAGAACAATTCCGTGATTGGGTTAAAGTATTCGGATATGTGTACACGGAATGAAACCTGTTGTATTGACCATAGAAAAGAAACAACCTTTTGTTGTGCTTAACTTGAATGGATAGGAGTAATGTTGACTAAAATTTGTACCACGGATAGAAACATTACCCATTTAGTGCATCGACATTTCGTTATTGAAAAAAGGCGTTTTAAACTGTCAATAAAATAAACCCCCAACCATCTGAGTCTAATAATGATATTGCGACTAAAATCAAGGGTTTTCGTAAGTTCCCCTTGATTGGTCTTGGTGTCTGGATGGAAGATGTTTGATTACCGTTCTAAATGTTATCACTGATGAGCGAGTGGCTGTTGTCGTCCATTTTCATAGGAATTAATGTAACCTGAACATGGCCTTGGAATGGTACACGTACTGATAATTGTAACTTCACATTGTAAGTTCCACTGACCTTTTCAATAGGTGACTAGCTAACTCAACGAAGAACTGGACGCCAAAACAACAATATATATCGTCCCTAAATTAGGTTATAGCATAATTCCAGGCAGATTTTTGACTCAGCCCGCTATTAGACATTCCGGTTGCCATCACAGACAGTGACCAATCATATAATAATAATAATAATAATAATAATAATAATAATAATAATCATAATAATAATAAATAATAATAATAAATAATAATAATGACGTGATAGTAATAACAATAACAATAATAATGCGTCATTTTTGGCTTGTGTTATAAGTTCTTTCCAATCGATATGAAAACGGTTAGGACGGTTAACAATTTAATTTTTGGTAAACTCATCTTCCGGGTTAATACAGTTAGACAGTAACGGCAACAAAACAGTTACAGCTCTTTATGCAGAACTTGTTGGTCACAGTTGTACATGTTGTTTGGGAGGAGGGGTCGTGTTGCTTTGTGACTGGGGGAACGGAACAGAAAATAATGGAAAAGTGTTGGAGATTATCCACTTCCTATTTAGATCTTATGATCACGGTCATCGGCCAGGTCAAATGGGATTCGAGAGCCTGCCTGGGATTCAGACCCAGGTAGCTGGAGCGAACAGCTGTCAGACGGTCATCACGGTGGGCTTTGAATCCTTCTGCCCGGGTCCAAATCGTGCTTAAGCCGCCGGTCCTTTTACCCCATTGGCAGAATCAAATTGTCCGTGCCTCTCTTCTTGAAATATTGTATCACTATTACATAACGAAAGGGATTAAATAAAAAGATAAAGGCATGGTTTGATTAGTGTAATGGCTACTGTTGATAACTGATGTCGAAGAGCCGCCTCAGGTACGTTCGAAGGCTCTCAGTGCCCCGTATCCGCAAGGTGCCACAACTGAGATGATGCTTATTATCGCTGTCCTCTGAAATACCTGTTAGAGCTTTTTGATTTCTTTTGATAAATGCCGTCGTTTAACTTATACTCAGTTTGCTGGACATAAACAAATGGATAGTTCACCGTAGAATCGGTTAGGTAATCGATATCTACGATTCCTTCCGGTGCAATACCACGATTAAACTATTAGCGGCCTTATGTGGTTCATCGCACCGAAATGGTTTTTGCACTCCGTGTTTCAGTTGGACCACAGAGAACAAATTCCGGCAAGAAATCCACTATCGGCTATCGCGAAGCGTCTACTTTCCACGATTCATCGAGTTGACCTGACCCGGTTATTCAAAACTGCTAGGGTTCAGTGAAGCTACGTTGATAGACACAGTAAACCCCCTTCGTTGTGAACAGAAAAATCCGTTGCAAATAATCTGCCTTCTTTAGCATTAGCCAAGTAACCGATAAGAATTGACGACTTACATGTGATAAACATTTTTCTCACTTTCCCACAATATATCCCATGTACAGTATCATATATAAACGAACATGTTTTACGTACACTTGCATTTGACCAACAAAACAATTCAAAGTGCGGAAGAATATATAACTGGTCGGTTAACAAGACTAGCCTTCAGAAGGAGGACACATGGTCCCACGTATGCACTTCGGAAATCTGTAGTATGGTACTGTATCAGCGGCAGTTTTGGCCTAACATTCAGTTGAGTCTCCGCAAATAGTAAACTATCAATGATTATTATAACAAATCTAAGTATAAATGCACAAAACTGGTCCAAAGCCAGCGACGTCCAATGTCGTATTCGTGGTCAGATGCAGAAGAGCACATTTTTGTTACACTCCGTTTATTTGGAAGAACTTAAATGTAACCAGACCGCAGCCGGTGCGTAAGCCACGAACGAGCAAACGAATAAGCAAGTCCAAGTTATGAAAGAAATGTCAATGAGCTGAGTTGCATTCATGAACTAGCCAACATTCATGTCGCAGTAAACAAGATTAGTCAACGCATAGCGGAATCGACCAGTCCACGAACACAGCATGATCAAACATCAACAGATTTATACCAATCTATGAGGAAGATGTTGACCGACTTTCCGTGCATCATGCGTGACCGTTCAATCCGGACACAAAACTAATCATATCAGTTGTGGGTTACATAAATGAAGCTAAATATTTTCATAAAATCAAGGAATACAAGCAATACATTCCATTTAGGAGTTTCATTGTTCAAATTTCCCAATCGATGTGAGTAGTACAATTAGAAATGAATGATGTTTATTGGTGGACCGTTGATCAGACTATCCAGGGATTGTTCGTGCTACCGAGAGCGTCTGGAATGGAACAAGTGAATGTCGCAGTGTCTCATTAGAGTGTATTTCGTTTCGCGTAGTTAGAAAGCATCCGAATTGACCGCATCGATAATGTGCGAAAAAATGAAGGAGATAATCAAGTCAATTTATCTTAATTCGACATTTCTTCTATAACCCATACAATGAGCTTATCAAAATCGGAAGGCATTCACAAAGTGAAATTGAAATCTCAAACAGTAAGTCGTTTGTTCTAACTTCATCCTGTACAAATTTCGGTTCTTTACATCTACAGAATAATTGAATCGATCACAGTCATAATTATCTTTAATAATTACACACCATAGAAAGCTTTTCTCATTTATTAGTAGTACATGAGCCACCTTATCGGATTGAGAGGAATTCGCTTAATTGAGCACTTCATCCTAAGAGTGAGTGTGTGTGTGTATGTGTGTGTGTGTGTGTGTGTGTGTGAGAGAGAGAGAGAGAGAGAGATGACCTTGAACAATCAATGCAATGATTGAGATTGGGGGCATCGTGAATTTGAAACTGGAATGGTGCAAAGGGGAATTGTATCTTATGAGTAGTATGGCATTGTATGTGGATGACAGGACAGGTTAGCCGTGGTAAGTGAAGAATCATCTTTGGAAGAATCACCGTGTGATTCAAAAACTGTACCCTTCTTCCTTGCACGCTCCGTTCGATTCGAATGAGATTACAGCTGCCAGCCACATGCTTTAATTTCAGTTGCACTATGCAAGCAGATCGACGGCGTGCATACGGGCTCTCCTGTATCACCAGCTGTAGCCACCTTATTTCTTCACCTAATTGGAGCTAAACCGCTGAGTGTTTTCCAACCCCCCCCCCCCCCCCCCACGGAATCCCGTCAAATACTTTTTGAAATAGGAGCATAAAGAAGGCTCCTTTCAGTCTCTCAACAAGAGGTGCAGCTCCATCAATTTCACAATGGAAAATAGAGGACCGAAGGGTTATCAGTAACCTAGATGGTCGTTTATAAGTGAATGACTCCCAGACGTTAGCAGTAAGCATTCACTGAAAGCTTGCACATTCTGACAGATGTCTGAATTTCGATTCAGCCCATCCACAATCTATAAAACGTGAGCTCATTTCGTCTTTAGCCAGCCGAGTCAATAAACTCTGCAACGCGAACTCCACGCAAAAGCGCTAAATGAGACAACTACAGACATTCTGAAAAGACAACGACTATCCACCACAGCAACTTAGGCATGTTTTAAAGAACAAAACAACCACACTCAAAAACAAGAAAACAGCAGACTAGCTGACTTCCGTTGGCATCCCATGCAGGTCGGGTGCTTCGGAAGCAATCAGAAAGTATTTGGTATATATGATGTCCTGTGTTCTTTCTGGTGAATAACACTTTGCTAAGTCAACCCACAAAAACCAAGGGCCAGTTCCAGAAACGAGACCAATGTAATTGCACTTATGAGATAGACGGCAAGAGTTGTCCTATCGAATATGTTGGTCAAACAAGCAGACGGTTAAAAGTGAGGCTTTTGGAACATAAGAAGAAACAGAAATCCAAGCCGACCGACAAAATTACTCTAACGGAATTGGAACGCGACTCGGGAAACGCACTGCACGCTATAGCCGAATACCATACTGTTGATTACAATAACACTAGAATCTTTCAAAGGGGTTTCCGTTCGTACACGGAGCATCTATATGCCGAGGCGTTGGCAATTACCGTCTACTCCACATGCCTTAACCGAAACGATGGGGCAGAGATGCCAAGGATACGGACTGCACTAATATCGTTGATGAGTAAACATCCCAAAGGTCACAACACAAAGTTGATCCCAAGTGGCCAAGCCGCCAATGAGTGAACATGAACCCATATCCCATACCCACAGTACATGCACACACACACGCGCACACATACATGCGCACACCAACACAAAACGTTTGGCACCCAGTGGTTTGGTTATTATCCCCAGATCGTTCAATTGTAAGCTGGTCTTGAGAAAGGTTATCCGCAATAACCGAAACGTCGATTGATTAACATCTTTTCCGACACCACTGTGTTACCGAACCATAAAAACTGACCTATGGCACAGCACATGGTACACTGTCTCTTTGACACGCTGCGTACTGATCTCGGTTCAGATACACTAATTTTCTTCCTTCCCCTATGTCCACCTTCCCGCCAACTCAAACATGTCTGTTGCCTACTTGTCGGAACCAACGGAGAACCCCAAACAGTTTGAAACCATCTGTGCTTCCGATTCCTCTATACTCTCAACTTTCCCTACTCAAGCTTCCGCCCCTCGCCCGAGGTGATCCCATTTTTTCGCTTTCTGTTACAATGGGTAATGATCTCTTGGCATTACTTTCGTTAATCATATACAAACTTGTCTGACCTGATTGTATTCATCCAACCATTATGACACAATAAGCATGTGATCTGGCAATTCTCTTTTCTTACTGAACTCTTCTGAAATTGGTTACTCTGCTGGAGGCCTACATTTTTTACTACATGTATACACATGATTGCAGTGGAAGGGGAACATTTCATAGCCTCGAGGTCCCATGGCCTTGTGTTAGAGATATCCTGTCACCAGACCCTAAGACTTGGAGTGAAGAACCAAGTAAGGTCTCAACAGGTCAGGTGTGGTAACTAGTCGGAACACAGGGAATAGCTGTCTACTGCCGAAGTGAGTGGCTATGGCGGGACTTGTGTTTTTCGTTAGCTAAAGGTCAGAATAGTCTTATCCAGATAAATAAAATGCCCTTATTTCTATTACTCCAAACGCCTTAGGAAACTTCCTCGCTCATACAGCGAACCCAGTAATCTATTGAACTAAAGCTAATACGGATTTCATTGCCACTGATTTACTGGTAGATGTCACACATCCGGTTACTCATGGTGAGACTCACGAAGCACAGTTTGCGTCACTAAGGCATCTTGCCGGGTCTGGGCCGGCTGGCTGCTAGTGGAACTTTGCGGATTCGGATCAACCGTTGATTTAGTCTCGTTGATCCGAAGCTTCGGCTTGGACGGCTGAAATTCAGGGCTTGCCAACAGCGCCCTTTTTGGGGCACTTGCAGGGAGGTCAGCCGTTCCACAACACTCCGTGCTTTGACCAATCATAGCCCTCTCTTTTACTGAAAATCTTTCATCCAGCGTTCAAAGTTCCTTCCATGCATTTTCTAATATGATCCACCCCCATCTTTGTTCTGCTACGTTTATGCAATTGTTTCAACCTCCTAAAGCGAATATTTTATTCGCTGCTTATGAGATGCTTTGTCACCCCATCCCAAATGTTCACCCTATACCACTGAAGCACACTCCGTCCTCGAATGCTGTAGTCGTTTTCAGTACAGGGATTCCTCTTCCTCTTATGGATCCAGTGTGACGTAAAGGGGTTCGCCTAATTACCGAATCATTCCTAAAATCAAGTGCACAACTCCTCTCCTATCGTTATACAGTTACTTTCCTCTACCTATTCTGCGGCTCCTACGAAGGACTTCTTTCTTCTTCGGCGTCAGCTTTTCTGAGCCCTCCTTCGATGGGGTATCCTGTTCGCAAGCAAGCTGCTACCCATATAAATTATCTCAAAAAATTCATTGAGCGGCTAAGTGACTTGATTAATCTGTCCATATTTTTATTCAATCATTCAAGTTAGTCAACGCTTCAAGAACTCCGGCGGGTGAGTGAACAGCATTCGCGTAACCAGAAAAACAAATAACACTGTATATATTCTGAAACAAAACAGGCATGATAGGGAATAGTGGAACGGCTGTAGGTCCGAATAGCACGAAGTCGGGAAAGTCTTCCCACTGGAGTTAGTGGGTCGAATCAGAACGCGAAGCCTATATTTCTTCCATGTTTAGTCTCGACAGTGCGAAAGTTAGATAGCGACGTCCTGCTTGAAATCACGCATAGGTCCAAAGCAGTAACAACAAAACAACACAACAACAACAACAATAACAACAACAACAACAAAAGCAAAAACAATAAAAAGAATTGGTGTACAGTAGAGTATAAAATACCGTTGGTAAAAGGACATGATTTGATGTGATATTTTTGCTTTTTCATCGTACCCTTTTCGATGTTTTTTCATTTTGTTCTTCTGCGTGACATCTTTTTACATTTAGGGAACACAGGAGTTCAGCAGACATGCCGCACTGCATTCGCCACGCTAACTTATACTCCGAGTCATTGGCGAGGAAAATTGGAATTTAACACAAACTCAAAAGTATGCACCGGCTTGACCCAGCTAATTTGGTTGCGCTCAATATGTAGCAATGTTACACACGCTTTCATTTACGGAGCAATGACGTGATTTTTCCACGATCAGTGCTCTCATTATAACACGCACAGCTCGAAGTCATTTTGAATAGAAAAACCAGAGTTCCATTATAGCACGGTTTATATCCGGGACGATTTCGCTGCGTTTCAACAAAAAAAAAACAGTAGTATTTATACAAGATCATGATAAACCATAATGTTAGAAAATAATAGGGGAAAAAGACACGGCTCAAGTTATATCACTATGGTGAAGACAGACTAACAAACAGCTGTTTCTGCTGAAGCAACACAGCTTTCCGCTGATATATGGTAAAGCTTTCGGCAAACATCAATAGTCTGGTATTCTTTGCCACGTATATGACCCGAAACGCAGTGTTTCGGTCAACTGGATGGTGCGTCGTCAAAAGATAACGATCGATGGTCAATGACGGAAACTTGTGGTTTTTAACGTTGTCACCGTGCATTCGACTTGTCCCTAATTGCGTCACGAAAGGTTGAACCTAATTTGGAATATATTCAATAGCTCGGTTACGTATCTGTCGCTCTACTGGACCCACGTAAATGGCTCCGCACCTAATTGAAACTGGTAAATAGATTAGATCTGGTGTACACGGGTAGGCGTTGTTTCACCGAGGGTGTGGGGGTCCTGGTCGTTCGATCAGCGATTCTGGGGTCAGCTGCATTATCTGTCTGAGCAACCGCTGATCCAAGTAGTCTTTTGAACAAGCTACTAACATTATCACCTTCGAATGGTAGAAAATGCGACTAGCAATTTCGCTACCAACACGGTCGTTTTTCTGATGACTGTAGGTTAGCTGTGTCTTTCAATAAACGCCTCGGGATGAACTTTTTCGACCAAAACCTTTTTCAGCTCTTGTAATTCGTTGTCAATTGCGTTTTCCATGAAAATCCATCGGGATCTGTGAACGACTGTTCAGACCAGGCCATGTTTATCTTTCAGAGGAACAAAACTCTCGAAGTACTGGTCTGCCCAAGTGTCCTTTCGGTAAAATCGAGGAAATACAGTGCATTGTTCCTTTCTGCTTCTATTGCAAAGCGTCCTTTCGGATGCAGATGATTGAGTTCATCCACCATCTGAGTCGTTTCTTCCGGGCTTATTTTAGAGTAAGGTCAAAGTATCTTTTGTAAAGCTCGGGACATTTAAAGATTATGCTCATCTCTTCCTCAAAAAGAGCCGTGAATATATCTGTCGAAAAGGGGCCCAATGGACTTTTCGCTGCAACTTCATCAACCTGTCTGTAAGCCAGACGTAAAAAGGAAAAGGGTATTTTTGTTGCGCATAGTTGTAACTGTCGTTCGAGAACTGATACTGATATGTCAATTTCGAGTTTTGCTCGATATTCTCATTGAAGCCAGAGAGATGTGTCTGACGCAAGATGAGGATGCACAAATGATAACTAACCAGTACTGCGATCAATCTTTTCCTCATAGGGATTGTTTAGGATGGATGCTTGGGCCACTTAACTTTTCCACAGGTGGTGGACACAACCGGATGTACTGTATGGAGTCGGCGCCAAAGCTTGCGTTTATGTGCGGAAAATGGAGCCGATCGAGGTCCGCTCGAGGCTTGTTGCTGGAGCATTTCTTCCACAAACTTCACATCACGGTATGACGAACGTGGCTGAGAAAAGCTGTAGTACACATTACTTGTCAGCCCCAACCAGCCTGAAAATTTCGGCTTTGTCAAGTGGATCTCATTATTTTACTGGTCAGTCGAGATTCTGGTATTAGCTTGGCAGTCTAGTGGCTATCTGCAGACTTAATTAGCGAAGGATTACGAGGGTTGTTCTATTAAAGACCTGTTTGGGCATTACCGTACGCAGTTTTTCAATGTAGGTGAATGCTTTTGCGTTAATCTAAAGGTAACGGCTGGAAAACCGTAACAGCAGCTCGTGGAGTAACATGATTGCAAAAGTCAATATTGGTACGCCCAAGTTGTCACGTCTACTGAGGATCTCTGTGTTAACCGGAAGGGTAATGCTCTTTGATGTTCCACTTCCATTATCCATCAATAGTTCAGACAACGGAAGTTATACACACTTATCTAGTTACCACGATAATACAAAAATATAAGGAACCTGTTCACAGTAAGATGGAATTTTCAACGTTGCACAGTGCTTCTCGGGAATTTCTTTTTCCGTGCTTGTGGATGCACAGCGGGAGGGGGGGGGGCACTTCATGGCCACAAATGCTTGCTGCAATATAAGGGATAATTGGAATTCATGATCCTGGAAAGGGGGCCTATTTTCAGTTGCTGGTAGACGACACAATGTTTATTGCTGTCTGAAAGTTAACGTCTAAGCTGTATTGCTCAAAAGTGATGAGAACACGGTATCAGCATAATATATTTGGAGGTCATTATCTGGAGCAAGAGCACAATCTAAACAGGCCTAGGCCGTTGAAACATGTACGGAAGACGAATAGTTTGCGACCCCCGAAGGTGCCTTCTATTGGGTCTCGATGCGATTTACCCAATGGAATGAACAGAGAAGGCTGGAGTGGGTATACAAACGCGAAAGTGTGTCGTTCGAATCGTGGTACTGAAATAGTGCAAACGCGAACAATACGCGAATGACAAATCAAAGCTGCGGAACAGCGAAAGCGAACCGAGTGCGTGATTGTAGCAAAATCAAAACTGTGCAAAAAGCGAAGTGAGCGGAAACTTCATGGTTTTACAGTTCATGAAAAGGCATGCAACCGAATAAAAATAGAGTCGTCAAAATCAAGATTAAGAGCACTTTCTCCGAATGATCGATGTCACTACGCATGCTCTACGTATCCTCACAGATAAATCCCGTTGGCATACGCTCCTGGAGTGATCCGAACGCTTCTGCACGTGGTGCAGCACACTATAGTTTTGCTTCCAGTAACCAACCAATCGGGTGAGGCCGAACCCTGATGGCATAGATATAGCGGAGCTACTTTGTGACTAGTCATCACGTTATCTGCTAACAGCTGCGTACATCCTTCTATGTATAGACGAGGTTTTACTATTCAAATCTGACAGAATACATTCCTGTTGTTCTTGTCTGGTGTCGTTAGTCCCTAGTACGCGTAGCCTGGATATGAGCTATTCCATTATATACAAGTGGCCGGGTAGACCATTCTCACGGTCAGCCACATTCTTAACACTTTGATTGCTTTTAGTAAAGGTAGGAGGTGGATACCATTTGTGAATCTGAGCACTCAGATAGATCCCAGCTAATCGATGAACAGTGGTTTGGGTGGGGTTTTCAACATTTCGAGTTCGAGATTTTACGCCAGATTCTGAATATCCGTAATTCACAGCCGAAATCGTGACTTATGGAAATCATGTGGCTGCAGAATAAACCCGCGTGTGGAATAACATGATCAAGTCCCTTGTAAATCATGAGAACTACTTCCTGTTGAAAGCTACTTTTTATTAACATACTTGGTCCTTTATTCAAAAGAATCGGGATAAAAGGTCATCGCGAAATGATTTCTGATTTCAAGAGTTGAAAACGTTCACACTTCTCGATCGGTCAAAAGATGGTTTGTTTGCAGCACCGTGAAGCTGAGTTCCAAAAAGTGATGATCACCATGTTTCTGTGAGCTTCTTGGAAAGCAGATAATTGCCCTGATCGATGAACATCTTAAAATGAGGATGCTCGTTGCTGTCTTAAAATGATAATCCATCATTACTGGAAATCTGTGCACCATTTCCATGGCTGTCTTTATGATTCTTCTCATAGCTACTAATCTCCATTCGAGTGAACGATGCGCGCTCAATAAAGTTTGATAATTTTATATATAATCACTATTCTTGTTCAACCCTTTTGCGGGTTCGTGGGTGCTTTTGAAAATGTAAAACACCTGAACTCATTCACTGAACCACACTGAACCACTCACTAGCCAAGTGAACACGCACTCACTCAGTCATCCGTAAACTGAAAAACTCGATCAGCTCACGAAGTCAGTCAGTCACACAGGTAGTCAATCAATCAATCAATCAATCAAATCAGCCGATCAGTCAGTCAGTCAGTCAGCCAGTCAACCAGTCAATTTACTAGTCAGTCGTTCAATCAGTCTGTCAGTCAGTCAGTCCGTCATCCAACCAAACAGTCAACCAGTCACCTTATCATTCTCTGAATCGGCCAAATATTTTATCACAGGCTTGTCCATAAATACAGGGATAGGAGTGTACGCAGTCTGGAAGGCCCACTGCAATGTCAAGGGTAATCCACAAAGTGAATCTGAGAATCCAAGTGGAGAACTATATAATGTCCAAATATGGTGAGCTAAAAACGAAACGGTCGACCGCGAATTGCTGTCTCCCTTCATAGAGACAGGCACTCGCGGGAATCGAACCTCATTACTCCGGGTTGGTGAATTCTCCCATCAATCAACCACCACTGGCATCAGTGAAAACAGGAGAAGCATGCAGGGCAAAAAATTAATCGAGTCAAACACTTCGAATACCGCTTCTTTCAGTAGTCGAACCCAATACTACCGATCTTTGGGATCCAATGATTGGACACTGCCTTCTGTGTTATCTTCAAGAAATACCGACAATCGAATGCCGAAGAACTTCAACTAACACGGCAAATAATACTGGAGTTCGAAAGCAACTTGCCCTTTTCAGCTACTAGTACACAGTAGGATGGTTGATGGTAGCCGCCGTAGTTAGTCGGAAGATCAAAAGTGTACAAAAACTCAAGTGGGATCTCGTCCGTAGTAAATTAACTGGACGGAACTGATCTACCGGGTACACGTCGAGCTGTACAGATTCCTGGCCGGGAAAGGTATTAAAATCTGTTCTTCTACATGAGCGCCAAATAAGTGAGTACCGTCAGTAGATGACACTTTCGACTGGTGTGCATCCTTGTAGGTTTCACTAGCATGAATTAATTACGACCAGGTCAAACCAACTACCGGTGACAGATCGATAAAGTAGTTATTGATTTCTCATCTCTCTGACTACCAAGTTCAAAAGCGTGTTGTATCAAGTGTACAGATTCCATGTAAAATAGAAAATTAAATGAACGAATAAGTATATATGTCATATGCGATGTCACATCTTTCTTAATTGTCTTTGTATATCAGATGTATTGCCAAGCTGTTTTCTACAAGCATTCTAAAGCACCTAGCGTGTTTTGTTCAACGGCCCGGCTTCAAAAAATGATCTTAGATACAAATATTTCGGTGCACAGCTCTCCCAAAACAGACCAAAAGCGATCAAAAGATGGTGCTAATAAATATGACAACTTCGCACAGTCGAGGCTCCAAAACGAGTTAATTATTGTGTACCTCAGACAGACGCAATTATTTTGTTCTCCGTAATCTTCCTGGTGAATTTTGAATACGAACATGGGAAATTGTGAGAAATTACCATAACGCGGTGCGTAATTCACTGAACTATGACCAAGATATCGGGCAACTATGAGAGAGTTTATCAGATGACAAGAAGCAGTTGCATTTTATTTTTTCATGACCGTTTCAGTTCAACTTCATATATGTCATTTTCCAACAGCAATACAGTCAACTTCCTAGTCATCGCCACATCGTTGTCATCATCTTCATTATTCGAATGGTCAATGAAATTATCCGAATCATAGTCGTCATCTTGGATAGCGGAAACAATAGGACCAACAGCAGCAACATTTCCAAAAGCATGATGAATCCCGAAGCAACAGGTTTGTACTGAGCCGGACAACAACACAAAACTGTCGCATGGTCATCCCTTCAAACGAAGGATAACGGCAGCTCAGACGATCTTAACCAACACAAGTTTCGTCATCAATGTGCCTAACAAAAGCAACACCCATAACAACATTGTACAAGCATGAACATCATTACCGATGAAACCGAGGTCCCCATCAGTGATTCTAAATACGACTGATAATAAATCCCAAATTGCCATGACGTTCCGATCTCTATCAGAACATCATGGCAACCAACAACTTGAGCTACAGCCAAGAGAGATACTTAAAACCACTGAGAACTTCCAAACATAACTCAATTTTCATGCCCTCGCAACACCAGATTGCGGGACCCACTGACTGTTGTCCGTAAAATCCCACCAACCAGAAACCACTGTCATACATCACTGTTTTGCCTCACCCAAACATGTGCACCTCCGATTCAATCTCACGTGAGATGTACGGAGCGTGCTCGGAAGGATGGTACAGTTTTCTAATCACACGGGGATTTTTCCAAGGATGATTCGTCACTTACCACGGCTAACCTGTCCTGTCGTCCACATACAATGCCATACTACTCATAAGATACAATTCCCCTTTGCACCATTCCAGTTTCAAATTCACGATGCCCCCAATCTCAATCATTGCATTGATTGTTCAAGGTCATCTCTCTCTCTCTCTCTCTCTCTCTCACACACACACACACATACACACACACTCACTCTTAGGATGAAGTGCTCAATTAAGCGAATTCCTCTCAGTCCGATAAGGTGGCTCATGTACTACTAATAAATGAGAAAAGCTTTCTATGGTGTGTAATTAATAAAGATAACTATGACTGTGATCGATTCAATTATTCCATAGATGTAAAAAACCGAAATTTGTGCAGACGCCCTCGGTAGCATGAACAATCACTGGATAGTCTGATCAACGGTCCACCAATAAACATCATTCATTTCTAATTGCACTACTCACATCGATTGGGAAAGTTGAACAATGAAACTCCTAAATGGAATGTGGTGCTTGTATTCCTTGATTTTATGAAAATATTTAGCTTCATTTATGCAACCCACAACTGATGTGATTAGTTTTGTGTCCGGATTGAACAGTCACTTATGATGCACGGAAAGTCGATCAACATCTTCCTCATAGATTGGAATTCACTTGTTGATGTTTAGTCATGCTCTGTTCGTAGACTGATCGATTCCGCTATGCGTTGACTAATCTTGTGTAACGCGACATGAATGTTCGCTAGCTCATGAATGCAACTCAGCTCATTGACATTTCTCTCATAACTTGGACTTGCTTATTCGTTTGCTCGTTCGTGGGTTACGCACCGGCTGTGGTCTGGTTGCATTTAAGTTCTTCCAAATAAACAGAGTATAATAATGACGTGTTCTTCCACTACTGACCACGAATACTACAATTAGGTTTATCTCTAAATGCCTCACCATGGTCGGAGGTGAGTGTCTCAGGCTCCGACGTGGCTATTAGCCCACAGTGCCTCTCGAAATTGTTCCAAATGACCGTACGTCTATCACAACCTCTGCTGTAAAAGTCCTACTCATTGCCTCCTCGTGGCTAAGGTGTTTCCACTAAAGTGAGAGATCAAACACGAAAGTTCTGCTCTTCCCACCTGGTTGAATGGCTGAAAGTCAGCCTAGGGAGATGGCTAAACCCTGGTGTATGAGGCGTACTGCACTGAGCACCGGCTTCTGCGGCAAAAGTGTGGGCTGTACACCCAGGATATCTCTCCCAATCCGTAGGGTGAATGAACTGAGCATTCCCTCCCAGGTTGTCCTTTGTTTCCAGAAGAAGCGAACAAACCACACAATTGGCAACGGATCCATCTGGGACATACCTTCGGACTTGCAGGACACGCTTGACTTTGCAATGGTTGGAAGTGCATCCTCGAATAAAAATGCCTACTCTGGACTGGATGAAGGAGTAGTGCAACAGCCCACAACGCAGAAACTGATTACAGATTTTACCACTTTGACTGACTGCTCTTCCGTGCGTACAGAAGAACACTCCTCTACTCTGTACATAACTTGTTTTCCCAAATACACTCCCTCCCTCCATTTTAACATCCCACGAATTCTTCGGTCGACCTTGTCTGCTGTAGTGCCACTGGCAGAAATCCTGACTACGTTCTCTCTCGTCTCTCACCGGACTAGTTATCACCAGCTAATGTCCTGCTTCGTCCTCGGTGCCCATTCAAACTAGGCACGTTCAGAGTGCGAACCCCGGATGCGTATAGGACAACTGGCGGGTTTAGCTCGGACGTTTGAATCCCTTGCCATCTGTGTATGTCGTATTCAAGAGCTTCGTATTCAAGACTTCAGTTCCATCATTCAATTGACTCTCCGATTTAACATTTGCGTGAATTTTCACCAACACCTTTCTGGGGATGCTGACGCTGCGGCTTTCGGTCTAACTGGCTTTGGCATTGTTCTCAGTGAAAGAGCTGAAGCGGCGCTACCAGAGTGGATCCCAGTCGACAGCCGTTTACGTGCGGTGAGACTCAGGGGTTCGTATAAATTGAGCAGTCACCGCTCCGATTGACGCAATCTGTTCGTCGACTGTAGCCCAGATGCGGTCGAAGATACCTCCCATCAAAATCTCCACGACCTCTCACTCAAAGCAAACCGGGCTGATATCGTGATTTTGACAGGAGATATGAATGCTAGAGTGGGTCGGCTATCATCGAATGAGGCGCATCTAAGAGGCCCTTTGGGCATCGATTCCTGTCGCTCGGATAACAGGGAAAGGTTGCTGGCCCCGTGCTCAGATCATTGCCTGTTCCTTGCCAGTACGAACCTTAGACGTTCTAATCGCAGGTACGCCAAGTGGCGTCCACCTTCTTCGAGTCAACAGTGGACCCAGATTGACCACCTCGCTATAAACCACAAATGGTGGGGTTGCATACAAGATTCTTGCCTGTATTGGAGCATCCCCCTGATTCCGACCGCGCGTTAGTTTTCACTAAGGTGTCCGTGTGCTTCCGCGGGCTCCCAAAACGCACACTGCAAAGACGGTTAGATTGCGATAAGTTTTCCGATCCATCTCGCTTATCCGTCTTCCAAAACACGCCAGTCGAAAAGCCAGATGTAACCCCACCTGATTACATAAACCAGCACTTGTCATTTATCAAGAATGCTTTGCATTCTGCTGGCCTTGTGAGTTGTGATCTTTCTCAACGTGCCACAAGACCATGGATTTCTGCTGAATCTCTGCCCCTTCTCAATGCAAGCCAGTCAATTCTGGCTGCAAGCGAGTATAACGAAGCACGACTCCTAGTGAGATATGGACTTAACGAGTGTCTTCGTAAGGACCACGAAATCTGGCCGTAGTAACGCGCATCAGAGATGGAACATGCTGCAGCCATGGTAAATTCCCGCAAGCTGTTCTACCTCATTCAAGTTACAGGTGGGAAGCTGACAGACGTGAGTCAAACAGTTTTTGAAACTATCGGTTGGTCAATTCACAATCAGAAGCGGCGTCTCGAAAGCTGGGTGGAGCACATTCAAACACAGTTCAGCTGGCTTCCAGTGTAGGCCTACCCTATACTCTTCCAGCGTACGTCCAGTGGTCCGTTTCGATAGACCCACCCACCGAGGTGAAGATCCGAAAGGAGATCCCGGCCTTGGGACGTCACAAAGCTCCGGGCTTCGGTGGCCTTCCCAACCCTTTTCGAAGATCATGGAGTGAAGCTCGTTAAAGAATTTTGTTTCGTTCTCAAAAGTTTGAAATTCTGAGCGAGTTCCGTCCTTGGGAAGGGATCTATTGTTGTCCCCATTTTGAGAAGGGGCTCGCTCACTGACGACGGTAACCATGGGGGAAGGGGGTAAGTTTGATCTCAATAGAGTTGAAGCTGTTTGCGTCTGTCGTACTTCGCAGGTTGCACCAAACACTCAAAAAGCAGACTCAAAATTAGCAGGCTTGGTTTCGTGCCGGTCTTTGAGGTATTGATCAACTGTTCACTTCCCGAGCACCATCACTTTCCTGAGACAAAAGTCTCCTTGTTTCTGGACTTTCGAGCGGCCTTCGACTCCATTGACAGGACTGCATTATGGAACTGTTTGTTGAGAAATGGAGTGCCTGGGAAATATGTAACAGTCCTCAAAGAGTTGTATTGCTACGTTTCACGTCGGGCAAGGGTCTATGGCCAGCTTTCGTCCCTTTTGGCCGTCTCCAATGGAGTTAGACAAGATTGCCCTATATCCCCACTCTTCTTCAACTTTACCATACAGGATGTTCTACGAAATGCCTTGTCTAATCTTCCAAATGGTGCAGTTAAACTCCTCCCAGGGAACAGAGATTTACTCTTGGAATATGCCGATGGTATCGCCTCACTGAGTTATAATGCACAGGCAGTGCAATATGTTTTCGACAGCTTGGCCATTGAGGTACCTAGATATGGAATGCACTTTGCCCCTTCCAGGTTTAAAGTGCTGTTGCAAGATTGGTAGAAGTCCGCGCCTGCGCTTGCGCTCACCCTGTGTAATGATCAGCTTGAGTCAGTCAACAACTATAAGTACCTTGGGAGCATGATAACAGCTGGACGTGATGTTGGGGAATATATCATTTCACGCATAGAGAGATATAGAGCAGCTTTCGCAAACCTGCGACACCTGTGGCGTCGTCGTGACTTCCGGCTCTCTCTCAAGTGACGGGTGTACGTTGCTGTGATCCGTAGTGTTTCACTGCAAGGTTTCGGAACCTGGCCACTTCGAGTTGAGGATATGTAGTATTCGCAATACCCGGACTGAAAGGACGTATTGAAATTGCTCCCACCCAGAACCACGTAAACCAAAGTAGCAAGAACACCAACACTGCGAAATAGCAATTTAGTTGTATTGAAGAACTGGTTTGTATAAGTATGTCAAATCGAAGAGAATAATTGACAGGTTGGAAGTAATCCAATTACAGGGTGCTTGTGTCGTACCTGTCGTCGGCGACCTTCATTGGTTGAACTCCATCCGCATGTGTAGCTACGAAGGTATACCTGGCCGTATTACGTATGACAGCTGCTAAACCACCACAACATTCCTCTCTGAAGAGTTCCTCGTCGGTTTCGCTCCCCTGTCGCCCTGATCTTCTAACTGGAACTGGTGGCTGTGGCTTGGCCGCTGCGGCAGTCGTTCACGTTGACGGAATAGATGGATCACTGTCAGCAACGCGGGTTGAGTTCGAATCCTGGGTCGACTCAGCCGTGTAATCGGTTTCATCGTAGTTTACCACATTGAAATGGATTTGGCTGAGGTAGTGCCGATGCATCGTTGCATCACCCAGGTCCGTAATCTCGACCATAGATTGACCAAGTTGTCTGGTGATGATTGTACGATTTGGTCGAAGATCGTTGCCACGGAAGTATGTGACATCACTGGGGTCAAGACACATCAGCAATGACCGTAGTCTTCTGGACTTGAAGGGAACGGCTAACCTCTACTTGGTGGTTGTATGCACTGTCTTTCTGTACTACAATAGGAAATTGTCGAGGAAAGCTTTCAAGTTGGTCAACGTCCTCGGGTTGGCTGATGTTGTTACACTTTTCACAGAAAGCACTAAGTTTTCCGCTGCATAGTTATAACACGGGTGGCGTGGCACCGTATGTAGATGCCGGCATCCGATTCCATCAAGCCAGTATTTCAGCTCCATCGCACAGAATTGTGATCCATTATCGGTGACTAGTGCCTGTGGGATTCCTTTTCTGCTGAAGCATTTCCGTAACACTTGGATTAAGAATGAGGTGGTTAGTGATCTCATCAAGATCATTTCTGGCCATTAAGAATAAGAGTCGATCGGTACAAGGATGTGATGCTTGTGCAGTCGGCATGCCGCCCAGAAAAAGGCCAAAGCTTCCTTCTGTGTCTGGGAAAAACCTTTCTCTGCTGTTTTGAGGAGACTCGAGATGCAGATAATTGGACATCGATCTTGTTCCAGAACTGCTCCTATCCCCACTTCGGACATGTCAGTGATCAGCTTGGTCCGTTTAGATGGCACCAGTGGGGCTAGTTTCGGTCAGTCAATGATATTTTGAATGAGACTGCCCAATATCTGTTCACACTGTTCGTTCCACTGCCACACATTGGACGACTGAGTCAGAAACAATGGTTGGACTCTTGTTGCAAAGTTCGGAATGAACCTGGAGTAGTATTGCAGGTATCCAAGAATTGTTCGTAAGTGCTCCTAATTTCTCGGTGACTCGATGCCAATATGTTAAATCATATAAATAATGGGCACATTAGAATTTGACGAATCACAGAGAGCTCGTGTCGTATCTGTCGTCTGCGATCCTGATTGACTGAAGTTCATCCGCGTGCATAGCTACGATGGTATACCTGGCCGTACTACATGAGACGGCGGATGAATCACCCCACTTCGGTTGGCGTTTCTAGCCTCCGGGACGATGATTGTAGTTTGTTAGAGACATTGAGAGATATGGCTGAAAACAGAAATCAGTGAAGCGAATGCTGTGGAATCTGTCTGTCTGACTCTCGTGCCCCGTAACCACAAAAATGTCATTCCGACGTGACAAAAAACATCAAAATTGTACGGTTAAAAGTAAAAGAAATCAGCATTTTTCTCTTTCACCAGATGTCTGTTTTGCTGTATGGTACTTCCCTTCGTCTACTTTGAAACTACCCTTTTTGCGTCGGCACTCTGCGTGACCTCAAGCCGGTGTAAATATATATAAATATATATGATTAGCTATAGCGTATAAAACAAATTTACTCCAGAATATTTACTTTTACTGAGTGCGTGAATGTGATGGTTTGAGCCATCCTGTAAACGGTACACTGCATTATGGCTTCACGTTCATCAATCAGAACATAATCCAATCTGTGACAATTCTTCGGAACCATGCAGTTAAATAATCGAGATACAACTGAATCAGGCTTTGACCGATCAATTTATGGCTTGTCAGTCTTATATGTTCTGCTTTGTGTATAAATAGGTGAATTGTGAGGAAAACCTCAGAGTGAGACGTACCCGCTATTGTTGTGACCGTACTGTTGATTGAACAACTGACTGCATGATACCCATGAGTTAAATATATTGATCAGTTAGTCCATACCGACTGCAATCACCCACGCACGGACTCTCATCATTCTGACTTCTCCTGTACCACGGCCTATTGTTTCAACCATGTGAATGTCACAAAAATGAATTCCTTTTTACCGCAATGGCCCCGAACAAAATCCCATTTTTTCTTATCACTAGGTCAGAATAGTCCATTGGTGTCTATGTAATCGTTTAAATGTAATGTATCTTCTCTACCCGTGGCAATTCATTTGACCTCTCAACATAACACCTGTTCAAGTGAATGCCACCGTTGTTCGACAAGACGAACATTGGTGATCACGTCTGACCATTGCACTAGTATTTATCATGTTCACACATTGTGATTGTTTAATCGACGCAGATTAATTGGATAGTGTTGTGTTCGTCTTGTACAGTCATATGCTCTTACACTCACGCTTGATCCAAATCCTATGCAACCATCGATACACTCCTGCAGTCGTACACACATACGTACACAGCTGACGTTAGTCATCTACCCGGACAACATTGAGCAATCAGATTGTATCACGTGTTGCACGACCTTGCGCTGCCTAATCCGATTGTACAATTGTCTCACGCTTTCGCTTGCAGACTTCGTTGACTCACGAACTTGCCCACGTGTTTGCGTTTTCAGTTGCTTGCCTGTACTTGAGCTTGCCGTACATTCGTACTGAATACACGTTCACCGCGTACCAACGTGCCTTCCTTCAGCTTACTGAATTCGGGATAGAACAGACAGGAGAGATAATTTGCCATTAGTTTGCCGACTGACAGTCCTATCGGTGTTGTTTTGTAGCGGAGACTGCAGTTACAACGGACAATGGAGTTAATTGCGTCAACCGAATCAGAACCAAAGGTAGAGGTTCAGAAATCACGTGCGCAGAGGAATAACCTCGATGCTCGCAGGCAATTAGTCAAAATGAAACCGGAATGCGCATGCAGTATGGGAATCGATCCCCGTAGATTGGAGGCGTGAAAAAGATCAGCTGTCTTCTCATTTTTAATCACCCGTTTCCCGTCAAAACAACTGTGCCCACGCCCCCTGTTCTCGTTAGAGTATAGATGACTAAGAACTCATAAATCCAATGTGTAACACATCAAGAACAAGGTGATTGTGTGCAATCTTTCCCGTATTGCTTACGGGCGATGTACTTCTCCATTAAGCCCGGGATTAGCTTTGACTTTTACCATCAAACCCGGTGACGAGGGGCGATAAACAACAAGCACCCCGATAGTTACCACATCTGGCTTATTGGAGCCTTATGAGATGGGTTGTGAAAGGGCCGTCGTGGGGTAAATGCAAACGCGTCTATCAGGAAAGTGAACGTTACAAAACATCAACGGTTCTCTATCTCGCCGGATTCCTTACCAACACTAACACTTTTAAACGAACTGAAAAACCGATTAGGTTGGACATTTTCTCATGTTTTCCGTGTATTTCTATCTAAATATGCCTGTAGTTAATGGTTATGTAGCTACGGAATATTCACCTCCGGGTACATAAACCAATCATTTGACTTGACTTCATGTTCACGAAGGTAGGAACAAACTATACAGGAGCGGGAAAAAGCTTTTAAAACACGCGCAACATTTAAAACTGTATGTTCTAACAGTATCGACTACAGGTCGGTACGCGTACAAAGCGATCGTGTGTGGATGACTCAGAATAGGTAAGAAAACTCCCAAACTGTCTGAGCATCCTGAATGAGACAGCGGTGGATAGCGTAAAAAATCAATACATGTTTCACGCGCTCGCTATTCCATAATTCAGTTTTTACGGAAGCAATTCCCTTTTTTTGTGGACAGTAAAATTGGCTTTTGTGGTTATGACAACGTCCCCTCCACAGCACGTATACTTAGGCTTAGGATAACAAAGCCTCTTTAGAACGAACAGTGCTTCTCTGATCCACCCATTTTTGTTTTAGCAATGAGCAGTTGTGAAACTGATCAACGAGATAAAAAACTTGAGGGAACGACTGTAGTGATCAGGTGATCACACCCTGTCTATCATTTATTTGACTGTACTTTCCGCGCACGCGGCAACCGCAAGCTCTACTTACGACGCACATCCTCGGCACACGCCAGCGTGCGGTCTCTGTACTCAGGCCCTGTGAGAACACACGCGGCTGGCACTCCACGGTCTTTTCTCGTTGACTTCCTCGACGAACGCGATCGTAGAAGCTGAGAGAGTGTGCCCTCCAATACGACGAGGTGTCCGTACGGATACTCTCTTTCTCTCACAGCTCCGAAAATAAATGTTATAAACGAACGAATCTAGATTCATTTGAATGCCAATGATGAGAGCTTTTTAATTACACCGAATTTAGTCTGGAAGAAGTGGTGCACAACTGGAACACTTACCTCTGAATCCATCGCACTGTACATGAGACGAGATATTTTGTCTTTCATCAACATTCTGGCAGTAAAATAACTCAAGAACTATGTATAACAGGAAATGTACGATTTTCGTGAAACCTCGAAACACCGTGTAAATAAGCATAATGTCAATTCAGTATATTTATGAAATCTTCACGCACGTCTCTATTCTCACTTCCGTGACTTTATTCAGCGTATCACTCGCTGTTGCCAACCGCCTAGACCTTGACGTCCCTTTCTTTTCCAGTATTGAACCCCGGGGTTAATTGTCTCCGTTCATCCGTGGTGGCTCGATAAAGAAAGGAGACAAAAATGGGGCATGTTAACAGATGCTTGTGTACAGAAATAGAAGGCGGTGACTCACTGTGCATCCACAATGTTCACCAAAGTGATACCAAACCGGCCACACAATATTGTTCCTCAAGTTTAGTTCGACTTAGCTTTCGGTCTGGCAGCTGTGCGTCGTTCGAATGGATCCTAATAATTCCAGAGTTTCGTACCGACTCGCGGTAGACGCACTAAAAAACTCTGATTGGGAAGTATGAGTTTGATCTTTATTGTCATAGATCACAGAACAATCACAGACAACGCACAGAGAACGATCCGCTGTAACCACTTGCGGGTGCGTTGAAAATGTGTCTTTATTAATTTGACTAAGCAATGAAAAGGTGTGTATGATACAGTGAGCAGGAAATGGTATGAGTGTGTTTTTACGTCGGCCTTTTTCCCCCTCTGGTCAATCTAGCAACCTAGGACATTCCTGTTTTTCGTCATCCTGCGTTCCTTGTCGGCTTTCTCACCCACATTGTACGAGTGACCTTTGTACTTTTATCTCAAGCTAAAGATCACCCCAAGTCAGTGTGTCTAGGTCAAGCGTGCTTGCAATTATCTTGGTGATTGTCTGAACTAAACTCATGGTCATACCTCCGTTCATTAGCTGTATCTACACTCCGCGCTCTTTCTCTGATTGGTCAATTTTTCTTGCTATGAAAGATAAATTTTACTCTATGCTGATGACTTGTTCCAGTATCACTCGGCATACTTTTCTCGATAGACCGTCTGAACGATTTGATATCTATTCACGGACCCTGTACTAAACTGCCGCGCAAAATTGAGGTACGTTGCTTGTAATTGTAAGGATCATTCTTTAAGGTACATGTGGACTACCGATTCACCTTATTTGACCTTGGGTTTCGGGTTCGTGCTCTACGAGTCACTCAATCACTGGACAGCACTTCAGTTACAATAAGCTTACACATACTTTTGGTACACTCATTGGACAGCTGAGTAGTAGCGAAAAAGCCTTCCGTTGCAAGATTGTGGCCTTTTGTTCCACAAACCATTTGCCCAACTCAAAACGATTCCAGTCAGAGATGGATCACTTCTCTGCTTCTTTTAAAATGCTCTCGAATATGGAAGCATCGAATAAACATGCTCGGTTTTTGTGTCCACTAGCACCAGAAATTTGATACCTAAACTACCTGGATTGTTGGGCGAGCATTAGTACAATTAGCAATTTGTGTGCTGTTATCTTTTCTAGTTAGCTTGACTCCTTAGTAGACAAAACCTGTCTTGGGTCATTATTCTCAGAAACAGCTGCAACCCACTGAAAAGAAACTAAATGGTTTTTACAGTATACACCACACGCATATCGTAATCCAATGAAAATCTTGAATTTGTTCATCGATTATGACATTCCCGAACAAGTTGTGTATTGGAGCACCATGCGTAGAAGTAAGTTTGTCAACAGATAAACTGGATGCTTCGATTACAGCGTTTATATATTTGACATGCGCCTGAGGAAGTCCTGGGAGATCTCTCAAGACATTTTTCTCGAATTTTCTCCCTCAGCTGCGATTGACACCGTCGTCATTCAGTTGAGCCCAGCTTTGACGAACACCGCCCGTATCACTTACCTATTCATGAAATGTAACTACCCAAGGATTCCGGTTCACATCCTCCGTTTGTCTTCCTTAGAAACGTTAGCCTCAAGTTCCTGTCAAGTCACAATCCAAGAGAACATTAAATGGAGTGGATCCGGCTGAATGCAACCTCGGATGAGTTATCAGCCAAAACAACTCAACTGGCGTGGCCTAAAGAGTATGCACTGTTCACATTCGGAAGTATAGGTTATCGGTAAGTTTTCAGAATGAGGAAGACCTTCCAACGTTGTACCGGTGAGAAGCCCAGTTGCTACGCGAGAAACGTGATTGATAGCCTATGCGATGACAGACCAGATAACATGATCCCGTTATCGGTGTCCACTCTGACTCGCATTTCACGCCTCGAAAACGATTTGGGTAGTCCTGAAGTGAACCGATTTGAGGAAATGTACGAAACTTGTTGTCAGACTAAGTCAACAGTTTGGTAAATTAGTCTGAGAAACAAAAAACATGCACTGTCGAGGTCATCTCGACTGGTGACAAAACGTATGGGATCTAAACGCCAAACCCAGTGAGCAGACTATCATGGCAACCAACAATCTAAGCTACAGCTAACACAAATATCCAAAAACAAAAGAAATGTTATACAATTTTCGCACAAACCTGTGTCCACTTGGATCACGTTGTCTTTCTAGTGTTAATCGATAGCTGTTGATTAACTAATTCAATGGTTTATTGACTGACCATCTGCCAGAATAAAAAAAAGTAACAATGAGGAAAAAATCATAGCTGTTTATTGTAATTTCTATGGGGGAGATTTGGAATATTCTTTTATAAACAAATATTCCTACAAAAATTCATCATTGTAAAATGCTTGAACAATTTAATGAGTTTACACTTGTGAGAAAAAGATTCAAAATAATCTGAGCACATTGCAGACTTATAATAATTTTTTACCTCATTACTTTGTTTACATGGTAAGATGACGGACTAAAGTGGGTCCGTTCTAGGTTACTCTTGTCATTCCTAAGTCATGATAAATGTTTGTTTTGAGTCACATGGTTTCAAAATTTTGTTACGACACAAGTGCTTACACAGATGCTGTTCAAGTGGGTAAACAAAATGTGTTCGTCATGAAATCTCCCTATCTGAATTATGCCTTTGTTAGGTGCACTAAACTAAACACTGAATATTACTATCATCCTCATTGTTCGGAACAATGGTATTCCCGTAGATTTCTAATCCCTTAGATTAGCAGTTAGGTCACAAACATCTTACAATCATCCGGGGTGAAATCATCAGTGCGCAAATGACGGGACTCGTACTCGTCCGCATTTATAGTTCTGCCCTTGGATTTGACCTTGGCTTCACGGGTGACCTTGGAATTTTTCGGTTGTTTTTGTAAAGGTTAGGCCACTGTACTGGTATTCGATTAATGTATTTGAGGTGATCTAATGGTACCCTCTATGGGTTGGGCTCATGAAGTTTTCTGTCTTTTGTGATTTCAGACAGCATTTATGACCCCCGCGGAAGATCACTGGCCCCGCCTCCTATAAAGGAACTACGGCAACTAATCCTTTTGCCCTTTCACAGCTTTTTCTGAATTCGGAAACATGAGCCGTCGGCCTAGTTCAGTTTTTAGCTTTTTTATGATACTTGGCTCTGCAAATCCGCTATGACCGAATTATATCAGTGTGCTCACGGTAATAATCGGGGTTCTTGGCTATGGGTTAGTAGGAGTTTAGTTCGTCTATTTGTTTTTTTCTCTTGAGTTAGCTGAAGTCCTTCTGCTTTATAAGACTGTACACGCAGACCGATTCACTGCGTCCATTGGTTGTATTTTTGACCTTGTCACTCCTCGTTCGGTTCTCTCACATCCCAGATGGAAGCATACACGGTCACTGTCTCAGGGCAACTAAGAGGACACTCAAGGTCTCAGTTCAGGGTCTTTTTCTTGGCCAACGGGGATATATCTTTGTGAAATCAACTCTGGGAGGAGGTTGTCAGTGTGTAGTGCTACCGATATGACACAATTACAAACACTAACAAATTAGGATTAGGAATCATTGAAAACAATTGTTCGCTCTCCAATGTTGTCTTTTTAATGTGACCATGGGACTGTTCAAACAACTAACAAATTTGTTTATATGAACGATTACTGGATTTTGTAGCATCACTTGTTCCGCCTGTGTACACTGTAATCACGCCTTTGAGTTCCTACAGTACACACGTTATTCAGCTCCCGCATTTCGAGTTCTTCTCCTCTGCGCGCCACCGAGTATAATCGTTATCGAGTCACTAGCCGAGGACCAGGAGTAGGTCCTGACTTAACTAAGAAGAATCCTCTAAGTGACAAAACAGCGAAGGCGATTAGCGAAGAAGTAGATGACTGTTGTGAGGCTGCATGTTCTGAGTTGTCTCAACGGGACCTAGAACTCAGAAATCATGCACCGAATGTTGCCTGTCTCTCGGGCCAAAAGAGATAACCAACAAAATTCTCCCTTTTTATAAAAGCGAACTATCACCCATTGTTGACAGCTTCAAAAACTCGTCGATCGGCTTCAGTCAAGAAGTCCTGAACAGGCCATTGAGCTGAACTAAACTAAACTGATCTGAAACGTACTAGTGACACTGTGAGCATTACCCATGATTTCTACTCCCATCCGCTGTATAGGTTCGCTTCGGATCCACAACGAAAGCGGTCGGGATTCGCCTTCTTCGAGGGGTCAGAAATAGTTAATGCATACACATAACCTCCGTGATTTACTCCCCAAACCAAGATGGGTGCTGAACCGGCCAAAAGCTAGTACGCCGAGAATATGATCGAGCCACGTCCCCATCTCAAATAAATACAGACCGAAATAAGTATAAACACGGATCACCACCACTTCCTTTGCTTTACTGTATCATTTTTGCACCTAGTTGCAGTTGACCCGATGCCTTCTTTCGAAGGGTCCAAAATCCATCTCATTTTTCTTGTTGCTGTTGATTGCTTGAATTATAAATGGTTTAGGAAGTCCGACTAAGTGATGATTTCGGAGTTCACTACAACAAAAAAACTAAATTTTTTACACTTCACGTGAAGCCGTTGTAACCTCAAGTGATTTCAACGTAACTTCAATCGAAGCCCCAATCTCATCGTCCTGCAAGCACAAACATGATTCGCTTGGCAGTGGTCACTCGTCACCTGCCCACGAGATCTGTCTGCCCCGTGATGACCCACATCGCGATGATAACTGGTGAGCTGAATTCTCGTTGATACAAGCAACAGTACGTGAGGCGGGGGCGGGGGTTACGGGGGGAGAGATGTGACCACCGAGTCGACTGTATGATTGAAGGGCAAAGGATCAAGGACAAGCTGAGACGGCCAACAAAGCAGCCGAGTTAGTCGACCTTGAGTGTGCGTGGGTGTGTGTGTACCCTAACAAAACTGAGCCAGTCCATATACGTGACTAAGCTGCGTTCCTTATGGAGCCTAGTGGACAGGCGGCGTGTGATCACTGCCAAGCCAATCATGTTTGTGCTTGCAGGACAATGCAATTGGGGCTTTGCTTGAAGTTAGGCCGAAATCACTTGAGGTTACAACGGTTTCACCGGAAACGTAAAAGCTATAGACGTACCCTTGACAACCTTACGACATTTGTTCCGCTTCTTATATTGTACAGAATGTTATTCTTTAACTCAAGAGAATTGTGCAAAATGTAAATTGAATAGTGCCGTTAAAAAACGTCTCGGGCGATGGAAAGATGCAGGTGGTTGGGGTGATTCATTCACCGGACTAGAAAATGTCAACCACGTTTGGTTTTGAACGCGGATGGAGTGAGTGGCTCATACTGATGGTACCCATACCCTCCTCCCTATCTGGATGAAGTTTGCTTTCTGGATCATCTGTCCACGAGATGCAAAAAGGGCAGTAAAGCCAAATAGAATTTGCTGACTTGTCCAAGATTCTTCAAAGTCACCTGATTTGCTTCTTTCACTATCATTATCATATCTGAGAGCGTATCGACGGCTTCATCTATTGTTTATACCTGCAGCGTTTCCGTCGAAAAAATAAGAGCTGATAATTCTTCCTCTCAAAATTTCTGCCGAAACCACCAACTTGGTATTGTGTTGACATCAATCAACGACAAACTACCTGGGATTATCTTGTGATCAGTAAAATCGACTGGTTTGCATCTCACGTATGTGAAATTTGGCTTCATCGTTAAACAATGTCGAGACTGAGTTACCAGGTGCAAAACTTAGGGCCACCATCTGCATCGTCTAAGCGTAGCCCTTGCCAATGAAACTCCTGAAATGGCTTCAAGTTTTTTCTCGTAGAATCCGGGCCACAGACCACCGTGACTGACGAAAACAGCTTGCCAGTGCTCGGATGCGTTGTTGTGCTTGGCTTCGAATGCTTTCTAAAGCTTCATATGAGACACCTCCTTATGTGGCTGTCTTCGGTCAATCGCACTTCATTCTGCCCTAAACCGATCTAGTGTCTTCGAATTTATTCATTACCCTGCTTACAGTTGTTGCAGCTATCCGCTTTCTCTCCGGATATGGTCTTTGCAGTTTTCTCGACTTTCCGCTTATTCTTGATAAAGAGGTAGAAGAATGCAAGTGGATTTTCCAAAAACGTACAATTCAGGCTCCTCGTGCCAACAATACCTTCTCGGAATATATTTCAATGTCCAATGGATCACGTTCATCTGTGTGCTGTTCGTCCCATTGGGAAGTGACCGACGAGGCTAGCCCAATGATTAAAACCAGGACAAATACTGTGTATCATTGGAATGGTGGTTCGCGCCTTATCGGTTATTCACTAGCGTTATTCACACCGGACTGCCCGGGCCTCGACGGCTCAGATAGTACAGCATCCGCCCGGTATGCGGGGGTCGCCGTTTCGATTCCAGATCGCGGCGTCCGACTTTTCGATGTGAAGAATGTAAGTGGATTTTCCAAAAACGTACAATTCAGGCTCCTCGTGCCAACAATACATTCTCGGAATTATTATACTCTTGCTAAGTATGACTGCGATCCAGAAAGACTGATTTTCGTCGTCACACTGACGTGTATTCAGTCGACAGCTTCATCGCGATCGAGAATCAACCTCGCTGCTTTTTGCCGCTGATCCCAGCTAATGCACTCGCGCGCACATGCACGCGCACAGACGCACTCAATCGGTCTCTCAGTTTTCAACCGAGACTTGTCTGTCACGTGATCCTTGTGACCGTCAAACATTTAGATCACGGGTGAACTGAACTCCGATACCGATCGCAGCGGAACACGCAGCCCCATGCACTTTACCTGACTTGCCCGTTGTTTGCGGGTGGTGAACTATCGAGCGTCACATATGAAACACTCCGTATGTACTTTCCAAAATACTTTCACTCAAAGGACGCACTGAAATCACTCCAACCTAGAATTACGTACGCTGAAGTAGCAAGAAGACCAAGGCTATCGAACAGCACGTTAACTCCACTGTAGAACTCATCTCTGAACTGCATGCTGAATCATCACACTCTACTTCGATAGCTCTTCCAGTAGAGCGGCTGCCCGGTAAACGGAAGGTGCTCGGTTCAATTCCTGCACGACAAAAACATAAGCGGAATTTCCGTTATCATTTTTCCTTTCCGTTTTTAAGTCTAACTGGGGTAAAGCTTTTATCTGAGAAACAAGTAAAGGAGGATGGGTGTCAAAGGACGATTGAATAAACCTAACTGATACCGAAGACGAAAGGTGGACGATGTGAAACGGGTGACATATCTGTAACACATGGTCCATATTATATATATATTTATGTATATATATATATATATATATATATATATATATATATATATATATATATATATATATATATATATATGCTCACTAGAATCTAATTTGAAGCGTCTGGAGTGTGAATGGATACTCTTCATTGAAGAGCCCACAAATGAATCACAACTGTGATTTCTCATAATTATTCGTTCATTCACACTCCAGACGCTTCAAATTAGATTCTAGTGAGCATATAACATCGGAGTGTACAAGTATGAAGACGAGTGGGCAGAGGAGTACCGGGTACGCATACCTGATGAGCGGCAACAACCGCGAAACCGGTCGTGTGATTCCGGGGAAATTTTGTCCACACGTTAACATACTACTTACTATCAATATATATATATATTATATATATTATATATTATATATAGAGCTTTCGATAAATCCATCCACCGAGGCATAAATCCACATAAAATGCAAGCCTTAAGACGTCACAAACAGCCGAGTTCCCATGGCCATCCCCCAGCCGTTTTTAAATATGGTGGAGTACAGCTTTTTAGAGAACTTCATGTGTTGTTTTCAAACGTCCGGAATTCATTAGAAGTCCTCTCCTTGTGAAGGGAATCAATTATTTTTCCTTTCTTCAAGAACAGCTCACCTAATGATTCGCCATCTACAGAGGTATATGCCTCATCCTAACAGCATCGAGGTTACTAGTGTCTCTCATAAGTCGCAGGTTGTGCCAAGTACCAGAAAAGCTGAACTGTGAGGTGCAAGTTAAAAAGAATCTCGTAAACAATGAAGAACTAAGAGTTTTTGGACCGGATTAAAAACATCGACTCACAAATGGGCAGTTTTGTGGTAAGCTAAATCTTGCATGCACAACATGGACCTCAACAGAACTCCAGTTTTCTAAATCTTTGGTGATATTCTCAGCTCAGTCATTTGAGTTCCGATTGGTTTTAGCTTGTACATGCTTTCCGACATGAACCCATGTAGCAGTGGGATCAGCAGGTAACTGGATGTTTATTTCTTGATGAGTATATTGTTTTGTCGAACACAAATCTTTGGTTATCTGAGAGAACGGAGTTCATCTTGTCAGTATATTTCTTCTCCATGTTTATCACTCCTGAGCATTTATCTGTTTCCAGAAACATCAAATCGTCCATCTCTTTCAGTTGCTTGATGGCAGCTTTGTGCTCCCAGTTCAGGTAGCCTCTTTCACGGGTGGGGGCTATTATGTACAGGAAATATCCGTTTTCAGTTTGAGCGAAAGGCGTACAAATGGATTGATGAAGTGGAAATGATAGGCCCTCTAGGTCCTACACCAGTAGATATTTTCTTTGGGATGATCGAAACCAGCTGACCGATCAAATTGCCCGGTTTTATTTGTACAAATGTTATTTTAGTGACTTTGTGTTGATTTCAAATGATGACGATTTTATCCAGCTCTATAATACTTTCAGTTCTATGCATCCAAATCTATCTATATATTATGAGAAAGAAACCAATTTGAATTACCTTTCTTGGACATTTTAATCACAAGGTGTCCGGAGGGCACTCTACAACGGGCCATTCACAAAAAAAACATGGAGGGACGCTATGTACAGTTTTCTAGTTCTAAGCCGGTTGAGTACAAACGTCGTTTAGCCAGAACACCTTACCACAGGGCTTGAAAAATCTGTACTCTTTATCAACTTCAAAAGGAAACCCTTTTGGCTAATGGTTATTCGGAAACTTTCTTTGAGCACCACACCGAACCACGATACGAAAAGGAACCCATTTTAACAGCTTAACGAAAGCAAGTCATTTTGTTCGTTCCTTTTAAAGGCCACCACATTTTCAATCAGTTAAGTCATAACTTAAGCTCCACTCTAAACCGAACATGTATGACATCCCAATTACGTATAGTGCAGACCACTATAGAACTAAGATTCAATAATCACTCTGACAGTCACATTTGCCCTTAATGCCTCACATGTTGTCTACCAATTCACTTGCAGTTACGATGACAAGCACATTGACAGAACAGAACGATACTTGACTCAAAGAGTGACCGAAACACATTCCAAAATGGGTTTTGCACTCAGTGTCTCAGTTGGACCACAGAGAACAAATTCCGGTAAGAAATCCACTATCGGCTATCGCGAAGCGTCTACTTTCCACAGTTCATCGAGCTGACCTGACCCGGTTATTCAAAACTGCTAACGTGCAGTGAAGCTACGTTGATAGACACAGAAAACCCCCTTCGTTGTGAACAGAAAAATCCGTTGCAAATAATCTACCTTCTTCAGCTTTAGTCACAAAACCCCATGCGAATTTCTGCATTCTTCGTTAAAAACATTTTTCTCATTTTTGGTGTGCAAGGCTGGAAGAAGCAATGCGGCGATCAGACCGTGACATGGTGTGGCGGTATGACGAAGCTAGCACCAGCGCTTTCTTTGACTGATGCTTCCCGCCTTCCTGGTTGGGGTTCATTTGGTGGGGATTTTCATTGGTTAGACACTTTGAGGGAGATGGCTCCGAATAAAAGTCAGTAGAGCCAAAGCTGTCAGTCGAACTCTTGTGTCCTGTGAATACTAAAATGTCTTTCGGGTAAAGAGAATGATAAAAAGTATCAAAAGTGTGCGGTTAGAAGACAAAAAACACCGTGTTAAAGTTTTACTTCATGTTTCTTTCACTGTGTTCTACTCCCCTCTTTTCGTAATTGTTGTCCCCGTGTTGGCACCATGTTTTATTTCAAGCCGGCGTGATATGTATACATAGTTACGGTCTTCAATAATTTTTCTAGCCAGCTGGGTCCGTTACTTACGTTGTCATATAATAACAAGAGGTGGGAAGAAAGAATACGGGAGTCAGCAATCAGACAAATCGAAGTCTATCTATGGCCGGTTTCTTGACTGGTTTATTGAAAGAGAAATCCAGTTGGATGTGTCCAGTTTATCCCAACCCAACATCGAAATGCATGTCTAACTTCCTCTTGTGAGGTCTTGGATAACAACACTCACTCCCTTCATCCCGATCTTAGCACTTGCATATTAACTCCTCCTCTCGATCCCAGTACAAACATCTGTTTGCTGGCACTAGAGATTATAAATCTTCCTTGATTGCTTACGTCTCACTTTACCTCACCAAACCATATTCTATCAATATCGATTTTCATAACTCGCTCCGTTAAACAAACTTTTGTTGCTCTTGCATATCAAATAGATGACAACAGTTATGTGATTTGCCGTTGGCTGAGCTGAAGGTCATTTGTGCAATAACGGTTGTCTGCCACCATGGGACTATTCAAACAATTTTCCATTGATTTTGTTTCTATTGATAATTTCTGTCGCGCAGGTGTTACGTAGCACCTGAATATTCACCCTCGAATGCATAAAACACATACCTGACTTGACAGACTTAGTAGCTGATGGACATCATGTGAAGTGGGGGGGGAGGGGGTAACCAATGTGACATGACCGAAGTTCTGCTGTACGTCTTACTGAAGTCTCTGGGTGACGTCCTTGACTAGATTTGAGTCTCATCTAAGCCGAGGACTTTTCCGTCTGAGTGAACTCAACGTTTTCACGACTCGCAACTGGGTATCGAAGAAGGTGACTTTCAACGGTTAATTGTTGACATCTCAGCCGAGCATGATACAGATTTCATCCCTAGGAAGATGCGCCTGTCTTCTGGTGTTCTGTATCATACAAAAATGCACTCGGGGATGTACAGCTGTTCAAGCGTTCTGCTAACAACTCTGGCGAAAAACCATGAGACATTCCACATCCTGACAGAATGATCAACTGATTATCCGGTACCACTTAAATGACGTAAAATACGTTATTGAATATTTTTATGTAAAGAACATTTGCAAGCTATTGTTGTATTTCGGCTGTACTACTCTCTCGAGGGTAGTCAGGCTTCTCTAATTAGGGCGTCACCATCGTCTATTGTTGTGTGCTATGTAAAGATAGTAGCAATGATTCTTCCCCTATAATTGTTGTCAATGGGCAAATCTCAACCGTTTTGTTGCATATTGTTGTTGCTGCTGCTACTACTGCGGTTGCAGTTGCTGTCTTTTTGAAGTTATCGTTTTCTAGTTGTCATTGACTAGGGTGAGAACATTTTCGTCGTTGATAATGTTGTCCATCTACATCTTGTTCCGCATTTTATCCTTTTCCTGTTGCTATCGTGGCTGATAGGGTAACAATAGTAGCAGTGTTACAATCCACAAGAAGTGCCTCGAAACCGGATACCCGAAGACGGCACCGTAGTACATATCCACCGAAATTGTATTGAAGCAAATCTATATCGCGAAACCAATTATTTCAACCTTTTAAAATGACTAAATCCAGGAATCAGTCAGAAGACGCAATCGTCATTTAACAGACATACAATTGCAGAAAGTTTTACTCGAGAACGTATTTTGATCAGTTTCTGCGGTTCGTATTGTCATTAAGCTATTTGTTGTGTATTGGGTAATTTTTCACACCGGAACCACCATATATTCTGGCCGGCAAAGATTTTATTGAACGTGGATAACGAGGGCAAAAATCCAACTCATTCTTCCCGGACAGCACCGTTTGCACATCTGCTGTGAAGATGACGGCTTTGGTTGGGGACATCACAATGGACAAGGTCGTGGTTAAAAGTCAATCAGTTGAACTGACTAAACTGGGTGAGTGTGGGTGGGTGGGGGGTAAATGAGGTCAAAAGAAAGATTGAGGCATTACAGGATTTGCACTATCTCAAAGAACATAAAATGTTTTAGGATAGCAAAGTGCATCAACACTCTGACTCATTGAATGAGATTGGGTGAATGAGTGGGCACCTGCAGGGCCAGGTCGAATTCCTTTATTAAACAGCTTTTAATGCAGTTCTCACAAGAGTATATTTGAAGCAACGGAACACGAGATAGAAAGGACTCGATCAGGTGACAGTTACGTACAATATGAGAACCTGAACTGCATCATGAGTGACCGTTGCGATTCCGCAGGCCTTACACGGGACACGGGTCGGTACAGTTTCTTGGCCAGAGGAGTGCAGAGGACCGCCAGCCAATCAGAATCATCGTGAACAGGCACACAAAGGCTAGCTGTCTCTGATCTCCTATTCTAAGAGCCCAATGAGGAACTACAAACGTGGATCGCTGATAGTTTATGTGGGTTGGAAGCAGCTAACCTCAAGAAAGACGACACTGTGGCCGTGAGATGGCATTTCTGGTCTTAGTAGTATCTGCAGATGGGTGGACCAAGATCCTCAGAAGCACAAGACCGGTTTCGCGGTTATCGCTGCTCATCAAGTATGCGCACCCCGTACTCCTCTGTCCATTCAACTGTTCTGATATTTGTACACTCCGTAGGTTTTTCTTCACCGGTTATGTGCTTCCGAGAATCTTGGTCCACCCATCTGTAGATACTACTTAGATCAGAAATGCCAACTCGCGACCACAGTGTTGTCGTTCTCGAGGTTAGCTGCTTCTAACCCACACAAACTATCAGCGAACCACGTTCGTGGTTCCTCAGTGGACTCTTCAAATAGAAGTTTCCAATCACACTCCTGATACACAAATTAGATTGCTGTGAAGAAAGGCTAGCTGTGATTGACAAACATGGGATCCACCAGTTATTCCTCTTAATGTAATCCGGTGGTAAAAATCAATTCAGCAGTAAAACTAACGCGCTGTTTCACAGCCTCGCACTTCTCGCTATTTCGGTTTCCGTAATTCTGAGAAGGAGCGATTTCATTACATCCTCTTACTTTGAGTATTGTGACTAGGAAGATGACGTAGCTAATCAGTGTTTCACCAAGGTACAATAGTGCGAGAGGTTATGTTTACGGCAAACAGGGTGTTAGAAGAATAGAATATTTAACCGTTCAGCTAATTAAACAATGTGCTGATAGGAGAAGAACAATAAGCCGCGGACTGCGGCAGAACCATTTGTATCCGTATTCTTATTTGGTCAGACATTTGCGTAGACAGAAGTCCGTATTCCATTCAAAAAACGACTTGCACTTGACAACTTATCGAATAAAGAAGATGAAAAAGGACGATTGCCCATTGAAACTGATAAGAAATTCAGTTGGTGTTCGCGTTCGGTTTAGGAGAATTCGGGCCAGATAAGGAACAGTAGAGTTTTGTAAATATTAATGCGGATGGGTATGGACAGAAAGGAGGAACGTGTAGAAGCGAAAGAGTTACAATTGGGTAGATCACTGTGCGAAGGCTTACTGCCGTCTGTAAGGATTTTGTACGCGAACTTTTCACAGGCGACCAAGTGTAATTCGTATAACGTAACAGATAATTCAGTCACGGGAGTAAGAAATTCCCGACTGATATTAGACAGACCTCGAGAAAGAGTTTTAAAAACTTCAGTCGACCGGAAAAACTACCAGGGCAACAGCAGAGGTGAACAGAAAAAGCACATTGATAAACGAAAAGGGAAGAGCATTCTATTCAGTAATAAAATGCCTAACGTTTCGCATTCGGTAAGATAGCCATCTCAAATGTGAGACGATCATTTCCAACTTGTATCGATGGTGATTCCAAAGTACTTGATAGAACCCACTCTAACTAGTGGTTCTGGGGAAGTCACAGATGGATCATAAGGGTGAACCGATCGAGAAAGGGTGGATAAGCATTCGAAACATCCGGACAAATTTAAAGTTGAACTGGAAGGAATTTAGAAAATGTAAGTTCGAAGGAGATTGCTAGGAAAGTTATTGAAATCCTGGGTTACGGAAACAAAGAACCGCATCATCGGCATAAACGTGCAGGAGAATTGGGTAAGAGGTCACTAATGTAAGTGAAAAATAAACACGGGAAAGAACAGCGTTTGGATGTTTTGCTGAGAATCATCGGCTGTAGCGCATATTCATGCGCACCAGCTGGGACGCGAACCGATAGTGCATGATTCTGAGTCACACTCACACACACAGGACCACTTGGCGATTCTGTCTGTCACTCAAAGGATTGTTTCGCGTCGACACTATGTGATACACTGTCCTTGGTCACCGGTTTCAATCGTCTTACTGTTACGGAAACATGAAATGAGTGGAAAAAGCACCTCGGTGAGTGTAGTGTTCGGTTCCCAATTTTGCCGCCAAATAAAAACGCTCGGCGGATATGCACTTGCCAATGATGATGTAATTGTACTATGCTTTTATACTTTGCACTGATGAGCGAGACTTTGATCTTGGCTGAAGAGTATTGTGAAAAGCAATCTAGATCTCCTACCACTCTGTAGAATGTTTATAATTCCCAAGTGAAACGAATGATCCTCTAAGGAGAAGATACCCATCATAGGAGTCAGTAGCTCTGTGCCTGTGACGGTTGCTACCATTCCCGGTCAGTGACAGATGGGCACCATACCGTGTAGTGCAGGTTTGAAGCTAACGGTTGGCAGCTATTCCGGATGGCTTGGTGGTATTATCGGTGACCGTCAATCATGCACACTGAGTTCGAGGCCCGGTAGGGGCTCGATGAGTTGCGCTGCAACTGATGTTTGTTATCAGTGATGGTACAGATGTTCATCTGTTCTCGCGGCTTTAAATGGTGAGTTGAGTAATGACACTGCCTGATGAATAACTTCATAGTCAAGTTATAGCCCCTGCTAAGAGAGCCGGTATGATCGTCTCCCCGAACGCCCTTTGTGCGCTCGGAAGAAATCCGTGCGTGTACACAGCCTACCCTGGCCCAGTCACCACCCAACGGTAGGTTCCAGACCGTGCAAAAACCTACTCACTGAACATGTCATTCTGTGATCACCCCCGGTCTCCGGATAAACTTGTGCCACAGTGGGTGTGAACACTGGTCTCGGTAATTCCCTTCGTTGACTGTGTCCCTCATGTATCACTTTGTGTTGTACTGGTATGATCAATAACTGAAAACGAGTTTTTTCGTCAAGACATGTCTTCCATATGTGCTACGTGGGAGTTTTCCGACAAAAATAACTGTGTAACAAATATCAGCGGAAGAGTCATGGCTTGGGTGTAGATCTTCCAAGGAAGAAAGTAAAGAATCAACAACATAATAAACTTACATGAGACTTCATAAAACCAAAAAACTCAAAACTTTCTCTGTCGCAAGAATACGGAATGATAATACAATTGAACAAAGATGATGGTTGCCATAAACTGTTGCTCAGGAAAAATGAATTAGCACGTTGTCGAAACGGAAAAAAAATTGGAATATCACATTACCCTCGCTACTAGTTGGCCTAAAAGAAACTCACACGCCAATTAGCTTCACTTGTGTAGTAATAGAATTTCAGGAATCATTTTTAAGAGTTGGAAAACTCTATGAGGTGCCACCCAAGAAGTACACCAAAACAGATCAAAACAAAAGAATACAAGTGGGACTAGCTCTGTTGATCTTCTGTAAGCTGTTTGCGGTGAGTTCAATAACAGTTCGAAAGAGAAACAAGGAAACCGATCAAAGTTCCTTGGGAGATGTCAGAATTGATTGGGGTCTCGAGTCTTAATTGGAGTTGCCAAAACAAAATTCTTGTCCTCGATCAGTTAGAAATTAGCGATGATGAAATAGAATAACAGAAAAATCAAAATGCGACGCTCAAAACAAAGAGAATGGAACGCATTATTGACACGAGTAGCATGAATCTTATACGATGGAAAATCCACTTGAATTTTTCGCATCCAGAAGTCCAACTCTGTGAGATTTAGGCTCCTCGTGACAACAATACATTGTATGAATATATTTCAATATCCGTTGGACCACTTTCTGCCGTGTTATGTTTGTACCTTTGGAAGGTGACCGACTAGACTAGCCCAGTGATTAAAACCAGAACAGTGGCTGCGTATCACTGTGATAGTGGTTCGTGCACCATCGGATATTCACCTGCGTTATTAACAGGCGAATGGCCGTACCGCGATAGCTCAGAGGATATAGCATCTTCCTGGCAGGTGGAATGTCATCGGTTCGATTCCAGCCCGGCTTTTTTTTAGACTTTTGGATGGGAAAACAGGTGGATTTTCCATTACACAAGAGAATAGAGAATAATTTTTAAGGTTGACGATGGCGGAGATTTGCGGGTAAACAACGAGCTAGTCTGTCTCGAAGTGTCGTACGTCTCTACGGTCTTGCATGTCGCCTTAAGGACTGATTTATGCCCGCAAAATCAAGACCCCAGAAATACACTTCTTTTTGCCTGACGTAATCATGCAATCAGAATAAGTGCTCCCATTATCGTTGTTACTCCTTTTCCGAACAATAACTTTTTATTTGATGTGATGATTTTTTTCAAATGTAGATGGTTTTTTCAGTGTATTGATGTTTGGCAGATTTTGACAATGTTTTGAGATGATCCAAATGTGAAGAGTCTTTGGCCCAGGCGGGACTCGAACCCACGTATGGTCACCACCCTCTCTTTAGTACCGCCAGTGCTCCACCAACTGAGCTACGAGGCCGCGCCGGAGGACCTTCGACTTTCTGCATTTAGATCACCTCAAAACATTGTCAAAATCTGCCAAACATCAATACACTGAAAACATGCTCAATGCACTGAACTGGTGGAGTCCGGTTAGTACAAAGGGAAATCCTGCTGTAGGCAGTCAAATTACAAACTAGTTCACTGTGGTAGATGCCATTTTCTACTGTAATTTGGGCTGTTATACTGTGTGATCCATATGCAGAAAGTCGAAGGTCCTCCTGCGTGGCATCGTAGCTCAGTTGGTGGAGCACTCGCGGTACTTGAGCGAAGGTGGTGGCCGTACATGGGTTCGAGTCCCGCCGAGGCCAAAGACTTTTCACATTTGGATCACCTCAAAACACGGTCTTTTCAGTGACAATTCTTCCTCACTTTGTTAGAAATTTTTTCTGGAAGTGAGGATAAAACAGATTCGTGGTGGTTCAATGTGCATTTGACTGGACAGCGTAAGGTGCGGCTTTGCGGCCACGAACAGTGAGGAACATTAGTCGATCAGAAGCGCAGTGAGCAAGAATAACAAAAGTCTGCTGTGATAGGTCAACTAGTAGTTTAATAATTAGCGCACCTGAGCATGCCAGTATATTCAGCTCAGTTCTATGTGGATATAAGATACATTTCTACCCCCTGGGTCTTCTCAATACTTTGTCATATGTAGTCCTGGGTCGAAGCCATTCAAATACATCCCATCATTCCGAATATTTCGTATAGTACAGGATAATGTCATGTGACAAATTAGAGAAGCTGTGATGATTCGAGGACTTTGAAAAGTGACGTTGTTTTTCGTACCTTCGTGTCTACTGACGAGGAAAAGAATTCCAACAATGTGGGATATATTTTTATTATTTATAACACGCTTGCTTTGGAGTGCCTTAAAAGGAGTATATTCCATAACCTCGAAGGCCTACTACACCAGTGAACGTAGCCGTAACCCGACCCTGAGACCTGGAGTGGAGAACCACATGAGGCCCCAGTAGGTTAGGTGTGATAACAAGCCGGGCAACAGTGGATTACTGTTCACCACCGAAGTGAGTGGCAGTGGCGGGATTCGAACGTCTGAACCTCTCGACCACAAACAGTAAACGCATCATTCTGACACAACCAGATCTCTTCGGGATTAGCCGTATTACACCGTCTTCTAGTAGTGGCACATGTGTCATTGGCATTCGAACGTGATTCACTCCGGTTCCGTTGGCCTTGCATTTGCGTGCTCGATGCCTGTCTATCCCACATTCTGCTTTGTTCTACTTTACCAATCACATGCCGCTAGGTGCGCGTGTGACTGACATTGACTCTTTGCTCCCGTCCGGTTGACACGTTATTATGCTTGGGCTTGCCAGTGAATGAGTCACTTGTTTGCTCGCTTGTCTGCTTACGTGCGTGTTCGCCGGTGTGCTAATAAACGGATCTATGGTGTGCCATGTTCTCTGACTTCTAAACACAACACATCACTTTGAATTTTAAACGAGTGAGTGTGCTGCAAATTAACCTGACAGTAGTCTGAACTTGCCATTCAGGTCATCTCAGTTCCAGGTGTGGTCCCAACTACGGACACGAGCTATTTCAATGATTGCTTTATCCACTTTTAACTTAACTACAATAGCAGCATTCTTAGCATTCAAAAGTGAGTCAAGTTCTTCGTGTATACGCCGGGCGCCTGAAATTCCAGTCGAAAATATATGACGGAATCGCATACTGAAATAGTCATGAAATGTCTCCTTTTTGAAGACGGAAGTATTCCCAGTGGATACGTAGACGAAAATCGATCCTAAACGCTTTCAAAATTTATCACTCACATAATTCTCTTGATTTCTGCAAAAGAAGTGGTCGGTTTGTTGTGCTGTGCACGGCTGATGTACGACAATCAAGAGAAAGCATTAGCCCATCCGTACTCCCAACTTTCTGCATAACTGACGAGGTCGTTGGCCCTGCTCAAGTATTCATTTAACAATGTCGCCGCTCTCAACGTTACGAGTCAATCGCACATCATATTTATAAGTTACGAAATGAGAAAATCGATACATGATTTGACTGCCGTCTTTCGGGCAATCCTCGTGAAGAAAATGTACTACTCCAACTGGACAACTTTACTATAACATGATATTCCATCAAGAATGACTGCGCCGACCCCGATTCAATATTGAGACTGTCTTAGTCGTGATTTATTCTTTTTGGCCCATTTCATTCCATAGAGCCACTGTAAAACTTTATGTTCGTCACTCTAAACAACCTGGTTCTCAGTTTTCGGTTTTTTAACCCCGAGGTTCTCTCTTAATAGAATACACCCCGGACAGCCTCATCATAGTTGTGTGTGTGTGTGTGTGTGTGTGTGTGTGTGTGTGTGTGTGTGTGTGTGTGTGTGTGTGTGTGTGTGTGTGTGTGTGTGTGTGTGTGTGTGTGTGTGTGTGTGTGTGTGTGTGTGTGTGTGTGTGTGTGTGTGTGTGTGTGTGTGTGTGTGTGTGTGTGTGTGTGTGTGTGTGTGTGTGTGTGTGTGTGTGTGTGTGTGTGTGTGTGTGTGTGTGTGTGTGTTAGACTGATTACAAACCAATGATCTTAACACTTGGATAGAACAAACCAGCAAATATTGCTTGGACAGCTAGTCGTGCACTGTCCCACCCCCTCTACGACCACGCGAGAATCGAACTGAAAGACTGATCAACAGTGCACAGTTTACATGCAGGAGTAGCTATTGTGTGCTCGAACCAAGCTCAAATTATCCCCAAGATATTCGGTTAGTGTGTTGGGTTAAGCTTCACTGTTCTTCCGGTTTATCTAGTCCAATTTGAAATAAATTTGAGACAAAATGTAGATGAATTAATTTCTTTCGTAGTTGGCAGAAAATGCCTAAAAACTTCAATTATTCACATGGAATGCCTGGGTTTCCTAAAATATAGCAGCGAGGATAGACTCTACAACATATGTGATCCAAACAGTGACTCGGATTCTTTGACAGAATACTTTTTTTACTCCCTCTCTCTACCATCCGACAAGAAGAAGAACTGGTAGAAGAAATGAGACTAACAAATGGCAAAAATGTACCTAATCAGTCTTATGTAATCTGTCTCTTGCATTTTTATTACTATCAAGAGTGACATAGCAGCGAACTAAGGAAAGATTATAAAAATACTGAACCAGCAGCTTCAGTTGTGGTGGTGATGGTGTTGTACCGGTGGGAGGGGGTATACGTAGTGACACCAGACCTCCAAGCCGATGTGTCTTATAATAGTAACAATCACTGTGTTTTGAAGCACATCAGAGGTATCTCGCTTTCGAGTGGAATCGTGTGACCTCTTTATTCAGATGATGCTAGCGATGATGATGACGACACCGTGTGCAGATCATCAGAAAAATATCGTCATATTCCCACGCTGTTTCACACCAGAAAAGTGCACGATATGTTCTCAGTGGTTGTTTTGTGAATTGTTCACCAACTCACAACTGAATTAGGCCCTTTTTAAAGTAATGAAGTTTTCTCTTTTCTACTTGTTGCACATCTCGGATACCATTACCACTTCCGTACTTCATTGTTATACAGTCTTTATTGGAATATTCATACTTCTGTTTCGACTGTGTTGACGAATTATTGATATAATTTTGAAATATGTGAACCCTTTCTACCGCATAAATTGATATTAGGTACCGCGCAAATGATAGAACCCATAGTCGAACTTACACTGCAACAGCACTGAATGGGACGGCAGTTTGGGGAGAAAATCTTTTGTACTTGTATGACAGACTATTGCAAGCAACGTACTTAAATTTCTGTCAAAAAGCAGTGAACTGATTGTGGTAAGATAAAAAACAATAATTGGGGTAAAGATATAAAAAAGCTTAAGAAGGAAATATTAACCGAATTAAGAAAGTGATTCTGTTTTTAATCGAGTCTTTGTTGGTCACCCGCGCCAGGTAGGGCACAAGAAAGATTCTGTATTCGTTAGTTCTGGAGGAAAGATGAAATTCTGATCTGATGGATGAGAGAGAACAACAGAGAGTTAAGTCGGAGTGTAATGGATGTGTTGGATCCTGCAATATCGTGTGGGCTCGCGCTTCGCAAGATTCAATATGTTGTTTGACTAGTTCGTTCGAAAGAAAGTCAAAGGAGAGGGATGAAAGGCGACTAATAATCACCAATTCACGGAGAAAGACTTTGAAGTCTTGTTTCAAAAGGCCGGAGGAAATTATGGGAGAACGATATGCTGAGACCAGAAGAACACATTGAAAAATAAATTTTGAGACAATTGTTGGTGGTGCTCGAAACTGTCTGAGTCTTCTCATCCGAAACGATTAGCGTCGGAATTGGGTGACACAGTATGGATGGTTAGATATCCATGGTGAATTGATGTCTAGGGTGACATCGAGATGCTTCTCGGAACTGACTGTGAGTAGGGATTTGGAATTCGATGTAACGGGATCAGTAGGAAAAGTTCAGTGAGAGAGAGAGACTGAGATTGAAAATACCTTCAAAGCATTTAGATAAACTCAGTTTTATACCCAAATGGGAAGAGAGACATTCTATTAGAGATAGGTTTTCATGGAACTTGTTGAAATCCGGATAATTAGAGATAGCTTGACAATGAACAACGTCATCAGCATATCCGAATATGTTGGATGGAGAATAAACCGGAAGATAGCTAATATAGGTCGAAAATAGGAAGTGGGATAGCACTGCAACCTGGAGTACACCGGAATTGTTAGGAAGAAGTTATGAGATGTTTTGCCTGACCTTAGTTTGCTCAATTCGATTATGAAAATAGTTCGACATCTAGGAAAGAAGTTGTGCTGCACAGCCGAAAACTTCAAGCTTCTGGAGGAGACGAGATCAGGGTACAGAATGAAAGGCTGAAGAATAATCAAGGCATACACAGCGGATAGATCACTCAGAGTTGTTTGATGATTTAGTGATGGAATGGACCAAGTAGGCTGCAGTATCAGGGGTGGATCACTTGGGCTTATAAGCAACGTGAAAAGGGTCATGTGGCACATTGAAATGCGTTTGAAGATGGATGAAAACATTCTTTCCAAAGACTGTAAGGAGAGCAGATGTGATGGCAATAGGGCGAAACTGTTTATCTCCACTAGGAGTGTTGGAGCCTTTTAGGAATTGGAATGATGATAACTTGACACTACAGATCGAGAATCGAACATCTGGATACAGACTCGTTTATCAAATTAGTGATCGGTGTGGAACGTTGAGCAGCATCATACTTGAGAATCGTTGGAGGAAGACTACCGGGACCAATAGCCGACGATGTTTTGAATTTGGGGGAATTTTAAGAATTCCTACCATAGAGAAATGTTCCAGATCTGCAAAAGAACAAGGGGAATATGAAGGAGGGCTGTTAATGGAGGGATGAATAAGTGTAGCGTTGAAGTGGTTCTGTGGTGATTCAGCAGCCGTCACACGTGATACGGCCAGGTACAGCTTCGTAACCACGTACACGGATGAGCCTCAACCAATGAGACTCGCCGCGGACAACTCCAACAAAAGCTCCCTATGATTGGTCATCTTTGAGTCTACCAATTATATTCTCCAATTAAACATATTTATACGAACCCACTCTGCAATACAATTAACGTGCTATTTCGCGGCCTTGGTCTTCTTGCTATTTCCGTTCGACTAGTTTTGGGTGGGGCTATTTGGATACAGACTATCAACTCAGTTTGTTATGACTGTTATAGGTTCACATCTACCTCATCGTTTGTGTGTTTGATCTTCCGACCACACAAAATCTGTTGGCATGCCAAATAAGTTTAGGATTTATGGATTGTAGAAACTCTTTGGCCAGGAAAGCATCCAAAAGCTTGATCACTGTCTCGTTGAGCAGCGAACGTCTAATGACTTCTGAATTTCGGCTAGACTTGTGTGTGATTTTCTTTTGGCTTCTTAGTGCTTTGAGTGTTGGTGAGGCAATCCTACACACCAGAGGCGATTAGTGTTTCAATGGGGCAATACAAGTTGAAAATGGCACACAGGGTTTCAGTGAACAGTTCTGCAACCCGGAAGATTGATGGCGTAGAGGAAAACTATGAACAGTTAACACTAGTGGCTGCATTATTAAGGGACATGTCGTGGGGAGAAAGATTACGAAGGAGAAATCATGTGTGATTTGAAGAAGTGGATAATCTATGGTTAGTGTGTGAATGGATTTTTGGTCTCAGAAGAAGCAAACTGTGGTCGCTTGAGGAGATAGGGGCTTTCAATTTAAGGGGAATTGTGACGGTGTTTGGTACTGACTTTGTCTAGCACAGAGTTCCCTCTTCTGGGAGAGGTCATGATGGTAGTTAATCCGAAGGATAAAAGAGGACAGGTATTACCGTGATGAAAGTCACCAAAGATCATATATAAATGTTCTTCAAGGACGGGAATTTAAAACTTTATAGAAGCCTCATACAATGAGGATGCTTTGGATTATACACAAAAAGGGGCTATATACACGTTTGTGATATCAGGGTTTCTGAAGCGAGCAAATCTGGGAAAACACCGTGTAGGGAGACTTTCAGTGCCGTTTGCACAGGACTGGAAAGCTCCGGTAGACTTGTCACTTCATGATGAGCAGAAGTAGATCACCACTCCACCTCCGTATTTTTTGTTCTTCATCACCCGATCTTGACGATAACACTAGAATCCGTCTACACGAATCCGAGGGTCGTCGACCTTCTCATTGAGCCAAGATTCTTGAACAAATACCGCGCCTGTATGAACATGAATCCGAGTCCGTAAAATGCCTGCTAAAAGCGACAAGTTTAGAAGAGAGAAATGATCACTGACGGCACTATCATTTTGCATGGAGTAACGAACCCAGGTGCGGCTTTCGAAATAACGGGTCTCCTTTTTTAATTATAATTTTGCTTTATGGTATCCATAGGCAAAAGAAATTCATCAATCGAACACACAGCAGTGTTTTAATATCCAAAAACTCCAATCGAGAATATCTGTGGCTCATAACGATGAGGATTAAGTACGGTAATCATAAATCCACTATGTGAGGAGCACGACAAAAAGCGTAACGCAGCCAGTCGAAGAGCGCGCACTACTTTTTTTTGTTTTTACGTAACAGTTTTTTTTTAAAAATCTCGACCATACCGCTCACTGACAATGAAGGACTTTTCTGATTTACCTATTGGTTTTCTCCCCCCCCCCCATTTCATCGGTTTTTGTCTTCTGGTGGTTTATTGTGTGCCATTTCGTTTCCCAACACAGATCGTTAGTGCATTGGTATTAGATGAGATTACATGGTGTAGGTAAACAACGTTATCTTCTTATGCATAGACAATACCCGTTTTGAGTTCAGGGGACAACGGGAGGTTCCAAAATTCCCACATTGATAGACATTTTTCAGTGGGTGATCGAAAGCCAGTTGGTCGATCCAGCTTTCCTTGCACAAAAATTACACTGATGACATGAAATCAATTTTCAAAGATCATAATTTTAACCAGTTTTATACATTTGAATCGCGAAATATCCAGGTAGCTTTCCATAACGGGTCTTTTACAGAAAAAAATAAACGTGAAGCAGTCGTCGAGTACAGTTATTTAGCTTCACTTCGGTGGTTTATAAACACACTGTTTGGTCAGGTTATTCCTTCCTGAGGCTCGAAAAATCAGTGCTTCTGATCAGCTACAACATGAGACAATAGTTACTCAGAAAATTCCTCTATACATGAAACCATGACACAGATCGGAGTCTGTATAGACTGTGGAACACATATATGTCATCTTAGTCACTCCCTTTAGAGAGAAGATTTTCGTTCTCTAACGTCATAATTTGACGACGAAAAAACATGGTGATTTAAATTCATGTACTGGGAACCTCTAGAGCACCGAAATCTCACAATCGGTCTATCAGACTCATTGACGTTAGTGCTTCACATATTGTCTATCAGTACATCGGCAGTTGCGATTACACGCACATGGGCAGAACAGAGCGATACCTGACTCAGAGAATTGTCCAGCGTATCCCTAAACTACTTTTACGCTCGGTTATCCAACCGAACAGTATATTGACCTATTTCGGCGAGAAATTCGGCATCAATAATCGCGAAACCTCTCCTTCTTAACCGATCATCGAGTGGCTTGACCCGGTCATTCAAGGTGCGATTGTTCAACCAACAGGAAGCCAAAGCCATTAGCACCTGCTGCGTTCGGCATGAACAGGCACGTGCTCAGACAGACGATCTTGCACACATACACATGCACGTACGATGTTGACGATTGCCGTGCTTCGTCCCGGACGGCATTGACCAATCAGATTGTATCACGTGCTGCGCGACCTTGCACGGCTTGGTCCGATTGGACCGTTGTCTTACACTTCCGATTACATACATGACTGACTCACACACTTGCTTAGTTTTGAGGTGATCCAAATGTGAAAAGTCTTTGGCCTCGGCGGGATTCGAACCCACGCATTATCAAAATCTGCCAACCATCAATACTTGCTTAGTTGTTTGCGTTTTTACGTGCGCGCTTGTACTGGCGCTTGCGATGCGTTTCTACTGTGTATACGTTTATATATGCACGTGCGCCTTCTTTTTATTACCGAGTTTGTGAACACAACAGTACCTAACGCAACCATGCTGACCAGGTCAGAAAATGTACCAAACTGGGTATAAAAATAATCATTGCAAAAGATCTGGCATTCACGGAATTCACCTCAAAATCCCATATGAATTACTGGTTAGACTTGTTGATCACATGTATCGCCTCACCTATATACCGACTCGTTTTACGTTGGCCGCCAAGAAAAGCAAACGAATTACTTGCCTCTCATCATCAAGCATTCACAGCCAGTTTTTAAAACCTTAACCGGTGAATGCCCTTTTTCTACTCTCCGTTACTCAACTTCCACCATAACTGATAGCTGAAATCTAGTCAGTTGCTAAGAGCTTCTGTCAGACAGGTCGTAAGCTTGACCATACATTAGTACCCATAACAGTTACCTACTGTTACCTTGGGGCGTTTGAAAATTGCAGTCGATTTGAAAAATAAAACGAGGATCGTAGACCGGACGAAGTATCAATGAAAGGTAACCTTGTGAAACGAATGAAAATAACTGATATAATTGTTACTGGTCCTCTAATGTACCAAACCGAGCCTTATGTTGTACTGGTCCGTTTAACGGAAACAAGGTGCAATCGTACAAATAGTTCCAGGGTGTGGAACAGATGAAGTTACCAACTCGACTGATGTGCTGGTCCCCGGAATCGTACGAAGACATCTACACGACAATAACGAACTGCGAGGAGTGCTTGCACAAGGTCAAATAGATACCAAACAACTGGAACCCATGACTTGAAAGTCACATTCCTTAGTAGTATGATCACGCGAATTCCGTGATCCATTCTTGAACCGATATCACGACTTGGTACTAACAGATTCATGTTCCAAATCATCGCAAATGTTCCCGAAGATTAGACTAATCCTTTCGTTTTTGATTCATGTATTACGAAAGTGCTTCAGCTGACAATTTATTCTGTAATTACTTAAATGAAAAGATGGAAAGTAAGGGTGATAGACGGCAACCGTAAATAACTCCACTTCTGTGCCCGGATTATCTGCCAGTGTAGTCAGACGATCGACGCTCTCTGTGGGTTGCATTCCAACTCTCCTATACGCACTGAACCAGGCGTCCCCTTGCATGTTTCTCATGTCTGTGTACACTCAGTTGGTTTCTCCGTTGATCATATTTCTCGCGCTGTTATCAATTTTGTCCCTCATTTCGGAAGGAGAGTGCATAACGTACACCATCAGATTAACACGTGCATCCGATCCATCCTGCTTCATAAGCTTACGGTTGGTCATTTCCGTTTTGTCTGTCTTTTTTGTAAGTGGATGAAATTGCGGGTATACATACATCCCTGACTGCCAATCTGACTCCTGCGATTTTTCGATTACAGTCCGTGACCCGAGTGTAGTACTGTCCGATTACTAGAGATCGTGATTTGGGGTATCAGTAGTTCATATTCAGAGTAAGATTAGTTTTCAGTACAACTTCTTTTAGTCTACTCGGGCGAATGATTGATGCAAGCTCGAACTCTACTTTGACTATTCACATGCAGAGATTTATTGCTGAAAATGACCTTCTCCGATACTAGCTTATACCAGAGGCAGAGTTAGTATACTGTGCCGTCCACCGAATCGAAAGCCGCTTTAACAATAAAACCAATCTTGATAGTGAATATGCAGAATATATGCTTGTGTTCTAATATCCGTCAAGGAGTTTAGATGTGATCAAAAGAGTTCCAACCGAATCTGAAATTGGATTTATTCTCACACGTACACCGCTAAGGAGTGTCGGCTAATCGACGGTAAGTAATGACATCAGGCAGCCTGGGAGCAATACTAACCTCCATCAAAATTCTTTATGCCCACTGAGGTAAGATCCTTTCCCACCTAGGGCTAACGTCTCTCTAACTGGTGTTATTTATATGCACTATTGAAAAGTCTACTATAGACTGGACCCAGTTAAACAGGTCCTGTAGGTGATCCACCCAAAGGTTCAGAGAGTGAATCAGAGCGTCGTCGGATTTCTTAGCTCACTTCCGCTTGCTTCTAATTATCCGTTGCTGTCAATTGAACAATAGAGGTTGAAACTATTTCCAGTAATCATAGTCTTCTCCACAGCTCTATCGGTAGCAGTCCACCATAGATCACACTTTCTTCTCAAGCCTTCAACTAGTTAGCTTCGCAGGGATATCTGCGCTTCACCCGCGCATTAGGCTGCCGGAGGGATGGTGCTGTGGGCAACAGATATAGATAATGACATTTTTTCTAAAGTTTACTGAAATTAGAGTAGTTTTCTGATAAAACAGTAATGTTCGTAAATCCTTTTTTTAGTCGTTATACATAAGTGGTACTACGTTTTAAGAATTGGGTCACTGCTACTCAGGTTCCGTGATAAGGAAAGTAACCGGCAGAGGCAGGACTCGGAGCTAGAAGCTCTAAGTTTGAGGCTCACCTCAACCGGTGTTGGTAACAGCCCTCAAGGATTCCTTAATTTTCTGTTTGAAAAACACGTAGCTAGTTATCACCTGAAAACAGTTAAGTGGGACCAGTTGAATCCACATTTATGTGACTACTAGTGAAAGATGTGAAGAAGCGAGCGAAAACTGGGCTCTCATCTGAGTAGCGAAGAGTGAAAATTGAAGTGGTAACTTATATGCGTGGTCACAGGACACGGATTAGTTTTATATCTATATACATTCAGTACGAAAACCGAAATAGGGTTTTTACTGCTGCCCTATTTGAAAACGTATCTTAGCTGGTAGAGTACCGGTCGCGACAAGAATGCCCCTTGATGTGGTGTTATGACTTGGTTGCCTTCATGAGCCAAAAAGCTATGCAGGATGGCCTTCCAAAGCCTGTGATGCAGTCATGCCTGACAGGTCAATGATTAGAGGCCAGAAAAAGTCTAGTCTCTGAACCAGGTCTCGGACAACAACTGATTCTAACCACTGTGTCCCTGGAGAGGATGCTCCACTAAATAAACACTGAGAGAAACAATTTACAATTGAGTTGTAGGAGATTAGATTTGTATATAATATGATTCATCATGCAGCTTGAACGCTCAACTCACCATTGAAAACCATGGAAGCACTGTACAGCTGTTTCATCCTTGTTGGGGATCATCAGCAGTGCACATCCACCGAGCCCCTACGGGGACTCGAACTCGGGATGAACGATTGTGAATCGAACACCTCAACCACAAGGCTATCCGGGCTGGCTCTCAACGGTTTGTTGAACATCTACACTACATGATATAGCAAAATTAAGGTTTGGTTTATTAAGCCCATAGATAAGTGCATACATTAAAATTCCGAGAGCCATACACACAATTATCGTAAGTATACCCCCCAATAATGTCATCAGTCTATTTATGCTGCAGCATTTGACACCTTACTATCACCGAAATTGCAACAGTGACGAGGGCTGTGCCACATGGTTCGATGATACGGGCAGATCGTTTAAACCTTCTCCAATCAATTTGCGGCGCAGCATTTGATACTATTATCACGGTCAACTACGCAGCATGTGATCGTCACACTTTCTCATTAGTTTTGTTAGTATTGCAACACTAATCTTTGTAAAAAAATAAATTGTTCCAATATCTCTTGATGTCATTATATCCCGATACTTTTGACCTGACTGGCTTGCAGTGTCATGACTAAAGGTTGTGCGTCAAGGCTAAAGAATGGTGTGTCGTGAATAATGAACGGTGGGTCGTGGCTAAAGAATTGTGGGTTTTGGGTCAAGCATGATGGGAAAATTTGTATACGTCGACTTCTGACCTCGTCACCATGGTCTGTGATAATGGGTGCCTGTGTGACTAAAATCCAGTCAATCCAATCGACAAACGATCTAACACACACACACACACACACACACACACACACACACACACACACACACACACACGCCGTTGACTTGTAACTGATCCATCAGAGTCAATTGTTTGTAAAACTGCCTTTAGGACGATTACCCACGTAACCAAAAGTCTGGCTCATAATTTTCCACCGAGAAAGCTGTGTTACTGACATCACATCTTCTTGTTTTACGAGACAGAATGCTTGCAGCAATCAGATCTCACGTGACAGCCCAGAAGAAGTTCCTTCGCGACAGCTTCTTTAACGTTCCCTGGGTGGGTTAGCTTCTCACTACCTAGTAGGTCATGCTATTTGGTCAAAGGTTTTGGTCAGGGTTCCAAAAGAAGAACCCCCCCCCCTGCGGTGTGGGGAGCAGAGAAATATAATCACCCAGTGAGCTCCAAAGTCCCTTCTGCAAAGGTTTTTACTACTCTTCTTTTTATTCGACTTCAATGCAACTGACCAAGGGTTATAACAGCTCTGAGAAGGGCGGTATTTCAGGTTTAGGACATAAATAAAACACACATCTTAAGCCCAACTTTTCATTTCACTTGGTTACCTTCAATATTCGCACACTATGTCAGATGAGGCAACAGGCTGCCCTCGCTAGAACTCTAAATGCGTTCAAAATAGATTTATGCTGCTTTTTTGAAACACACACACAAGACCGCACTTCTGTGATCAAGCTTCGCACTCCAGATAAAAGCTCATCTTCTCGCTTCACTCTTAGCGTGTCGGGTGATCTGGTATCTAGTGCTCGCGGTCGAGTTGATGTGGGGATCGCTCTGAGCACGAGAAGTGAACGAGCTCTGATAGACTGGATTCCAGTCAGCGGTTGTCTGTGTGCAGTTTGGTTGCAAGGTTCTGTGCATGTCAACAGCAACAAACTGAAGCGTCGATGTCTGTTTGTCGTGTCTGGGTATGCGCCGACTGACTGCGATTCCTCTGAAACCAAGGACGAATTCTAACACGATTTGTCTCAGCTGCTTCGAGACATGTGTTCAACAGACGTAGTGGTCATTGCTGGGGATTTCAACTCTTAGTTCACTGTATGGGGATTCCAAAAGGTTAAATGAAGGCCCGTTTCTAGCACGGTCTGCCGTACCGATAAAGGCGATCGTCTCATTCAGCTGTGCTCTGACCACGTGGCGTCTTCTTAAGTCGCCATAACCTTGAACTCGGATTGACTACACTATCGTTCACCACCGCTTCCGTGGATCAAATGAAGACTGCCAATAATTCTAGTCTATGCCTGTGGTCTCAGATCGCATCTTGGTACGTATTCGCTTCCTCTTGTTTCTCACCAAGGCCACCTATGCTCCGCAGTTGCTTCCAAATGACAACCGACGAGGCTGAGATGTCTACGCGATTTTTTACGCAGCCAGATATTCAGGACGAGAATGAACACTGACGTTTTGTTCTGCTAGATGCTTTCAGATCCCTCCCACCGAATGCCTAATTCTATGAGGTACCCAAAACCCCGAAGCGCCAGTTGACTAAGGGTTTGAGAAATGACCGTAAGCAGTAAAGGACTTCGAAAGGTAGGGAAATGAAGAAAGCTGAGTCAATGAGCAATAGTTGCCACATCTACGGCTTGATTAGAAGTAGCAGTCCTCGGAAGACAGGGGTAAGTGAGCTGACCAAAGAATCCTACGGCACACTGAGTCACTCTCAGGAAAGTCGTCTGCATCGTTGGGCTGGGCACTTTAAGGAACTTTCCAGTTGGTAGACGTCTACAGTCGAACTTCCGAATATACCTGCCAGAGAAACAATGCAAGTAGATATCATCTCTCCATCAGAAATGGAGATTATGTGGGAAATAGGTTAGTTGAAAAGGTACAAAGCGGTTGGATCGGATGGGTTATCTTCATGTTTTCAGGGATGAAGGCGAAACCTTGGTCTCCAAGTTGCCAAAACCCCTCCGGGTGATCTGAGATAGTGAGCAGACTCCCAGGGAATGGTGTGGATCGGTGATTGTGCCCGTCTACAAGAAAGGTGAAAGATCCTCTTGTGAAAACCACAGGGGAATTAGCTTGGTAAGTATCGCATCCAAACTTCTCACCGACCTTATTCTCCACCGATTATCTAGCACCCACGAAATGTGTCCGCGTGAGAATCAGGCCGATTCCAGGCCCGGTCGTGGTTGTATCGACCACGTTTTTACTCTTCAGCAGACCTTAGAGCACAGACATATCTTCCGTAAACCCACAAGCTCTATCTTTCTTGATCTGAAAGCGGCTTTCGATTTAATCGACCACACAGTGCCCTGACACTGCTCTCAGGGCAGGATGTGCCAGAGAGGTTCATCTCTTATTTCAAAAGCCTGCATGCAAACAGCCGCTGCCGAGCTCGTGCTTGCAGCGATCTTTCACCCGAGTTCACCACAAAAAGTGGTGTTTCTCAGAGTCGCTTCCCATCGCCTTCCCTTCTCAGTTTTGTGGTTTAAATCTTTCTTAAGATAGCCCTGTCCTCGTGTGATAACAGTGGGACTGATCTCTGCCTAGTTAGTAAACTGTCTGACCTGGAACACGCAGACGATATTGTCCTTCTGAGTGAAGATCCAGATAAGTTGCAAGTTCTCTTAGACTACCTAAGCGACAGTGTAGCAATGTTTGGGATGCATTTTGCACGTTCAAAGCGTAAAATACTGCTACAAGACTGGGTTAGCTCTACACCAAAAATCTTGTTTTGGCAGGGAAGCCCTAGCTGAAGTAGATAAATTTTGTTACTTGGGCAATTACATTTCATCAGGTGGATAGATATCGGATGAAGCGTCTTCGAGTATACAAAAGGCGCATTTAGCTTTTGCTAGCCTCAGCCAATCGTGGAGCCGGCGTGACATCCGAATATCTATCAGAGGTTGAGAATACACTACGGTGGTTAGATCTGTTCTTTTGTACGGTTCAAAAATACGGTCGTTAAGGGTAGAAGATGAACGAAGACGGCCGGTGTTCAAGCATCGACGCCTCCGTAGCATTGCTTGGATTAGATGGGAGCATTGTGTCATCAGTGCTGAGATTAGACGCAGACTGCTGGGAATCCGAGTTCAGTCTCTGGATCAAGTACTGAATCTAAACAGATTAGGATAGCTGGGACGTATGTGACGCTTTCCCACTGATAGGCTTCCTCAGAGTACGCTGTTCTCCGAGGCAGGTAGCAGTTGTAAGGTAGGTATGATAGCCTTAACCATTGGACTAGGCCAAGTAGGACGCTTCAGACTTCCGGATACATATCCCATATCCACGAAGACCCGCCGTACTACTAGAGATAAGCGGTAAACAGACCCTGAGACTTGGAGTGATGGAGAACCTTATAAGGTCCCAACAGGTCAGGTATGATAACGATCAGCATGACTGTGGATTAGTGTCTATCACCAGGGTAACCAGTGATGGCAGGGACTACAAACCTCGAACTTCCGAAGTAGTAAAGAAAAGCTCTAAACCAATTTAGCACCACTGGTTAGTAGTTAAACCAACTGAACTGGTCTGAGCCGGTAGAGTTTAAGCGATGCCAAAGCGGAGATGGGGCCCACGAGACAACAAATTGAAACATTTGCATTAATTCAGCGTTTGCCAAATCTGCCGAAGTATATTTATTGATCGAACGTGTCCGTACATTTGAGTGGTGTACACAGTTTGGTTCATTGGGAAATCCTGATATAGGAAATCAAAATACAGTTTGGTTCACTGTGGTGAATCCAATGTGCTGATGTAATTTGGGCGGGAAAAGAGCAGGAACTTAATGAGAAATTTTCGAAGCCCGTTGGCATGGCGTCGTAGCTCATCTTGCAGATCACATATAATGCTACTACTTGGGTACAAATTCCACCAGAGTCTATGTTTTTCCACATCTGTTCAATTCAGCCACTTACGCAGACTTTGAAGTCAACCAAGTTTGGTGAATCTTTGGACCTTGGAAGTGCCTTTGGATTCCGCACTTCCCTTAAACTATGATTACCAATTATCCGTAATATTATGCTTCGGTAGGAAAGAAAATAGTTTGTGCTTTTTGCCGAAAGGGTACTGAATGTTTCGTGGTTTTCTATACAAAAGGGTAGATGATCGGATAATCACAGGGAAGACATTGAAAATGGGACTGAGGAAATCATTTAGGAAAAATTACATTCTTCAACAGAATCGTAGGAGAAAAAACCGTGTGTGTGAGAGAGGGAGAGAGAATGATGTAGCTACCCGGTCAGGGCATACGTCGCTGGTGAGTATCCCAAAAGGGGTTTAACAAATGATCTATCTACTAAAGCGAGGGTGGTGACCATGCGTGGGTTCGAATCCCGCCGGGGCCAAAGACTTTTCACATTTGGATCACCTCAAAACATTATGAAAATCTGCCAACCATCAATACATCAATAAATGATCTATTGTTTACCTGTTTGATTCAACCTGGTCTGGTAGTAAGGCTTCCGCGTTAAGTTTTGCTTCCGTCTGTAACAGAGGCCATCCAGACTTCAGCGTAATTGCGAACAGCATTTGGAGAAATGAGTACAAGCATCAACAGAAACTGATTTTTTAAGGATCAACGTGATGGGCAATACTGTGTGCAGAATAAGCATACATTAGTGTCTGGTCAAACAACGAAGTAGCTCCCTAAATGTCAGTTTAAGGACATGAGTAACCTACCACACAACACTCGGAAATGATTGACCATCTGATTTCCAATGGCCGTCGCGTGCCGTCAGGAAAAAGTGCTCTCTGATTCTCATCTTTCACGTCTTTCGTATGCCGCAGCAAAGCGTGAATCGTCCAATCCAATCTCCAATTTATGATACACCAACTTGCAGCCTTACTTGTTCTGTACTGAACAGCTTCATGACTCGAACACCAGTTGTACCAATCGATGTACTCGGACTGATAGGACGTATTAGAGTAGCTGCAAACCAGAACTGCTCAAGCCAAAATAAAGAGGAGACCAAGTTTGTGAAATTCTGCATTCATTTTATTGGGATTGATATCGTGTATATAAATCTGGTCAGGTTGGCACACTGGTTAACTACCTGTAGACCAGTCACAGCTGACTTTCGATACACTTGATCATCTCGTCTCTGATTTTCTGAGATTTATAGCTGTTCACGTATTAGGTAGGTCAACCAGCATGTTACTAACATACAAGTTCATTGGTTTTCGTCGTTTCTGAAGAGTAAAGTAAAATATAACCTGGCTTAACACAGTGTCACTTAGGATTTCAATTTTTCCCGAAAAAAAGGAAATTAATTCTGGTCTTATTCACTGCTCGGCCCTTCTTGAATAACTCTGTTGTGTGGATAGAATTAAACATTTATTGGAAGAATGTGGGGTTTTAGAACTTCGGCTGACGTAGACCATTTTCCCCCGAAAGCATAACTAAAACACTCCGTCTGCTTTAGCGCACCACAGACATATTCGATAAGCAGTAAGGCAGACAAACAGAATGACTGACTGACTGACTGACTGACTGACTGACTGACTGACTGACTGACTGACTGACTGACTGACTGACTGACTGACTGACTGACTGACTGACTGACTGACTGGCTGACTACTTGTTTGACTTTGGCAATGGGGTATGCAGTTCACGTTACACCAAGGATGAGTGGTGGTGGGACGAGAAGTTCAAGAAGACATTGGTGGCCGTATACAAAATATCGTCCACCGACCAACTCGAGCTCGATATTCATCATCTCAGGGAATTTTGCTTATGACCGACGCGTACGAAGTGGAGAGTGGAGCTGGATGGAGCAGGATGAATGCCCGGTCATATGTGTCTCTGTCATTTCCACTCGGCTGAGAGAGGATATCCTTAGATGCAGAAAGAAGCATTTTCTGTGCTTTTTAAAATGAAAATAAACTTTTCAGACAGCTGATTTCAATCGAACTGGGATTGAAATGATGGGATTCACTCAAGTTTGCCAGTTAAATACATATAATAAAGTCTTCCGTCCACGCTACATTCATCGGAGCATCGTGAGCTAACAAATGCTGGACCTGACTTACTGAAAACAGTTTTTTAAGACCATAGATTTCGAGAACAGGAGTTTATCACCATTTTATCAAGCACAATGCAGTTTGTAAGAAATCATTATTTTGGTTCAAAACAAAACCCTTTAGTTCCTCGTCAGGGTTGGAATTCTTGAGGTGAGCTGAAGTGTGTAAATGTAAAAAAAATCAATGGAGTCGGAATTTTCGTTACAGAATATAGGGCCCACAAATCGTTGGATATGATAGCTAATATCCATTCACACCGCAATTAACTCCCACAATAGGCATCTTCACAAAGGTGGGCTGGTGGAAACCAATGTATGGGAATGCTGGGTTTCTTGATCAATCTGATATGTGGTACATTTTGATTGCCTCAGCTAAGTAGAACTCGGTGGATATTGCACGGCTGCTGATCTCAATCAATTCTAGGATCATATACAGAAAATGAAACGCGAATATGAAAAGTTCACGTCAAGATCGCACGTATCTGGCACTCTGTGTATTACTTTTCCTAATCAAGAACCAGATTTATTTGTCCGAAATTCGGTCGAAACACGAATGAATCTCAGAAAACCATTCCTACTTTGCATGAAACGGTCCCATGTCTTCTACAATAATTTGGTTTGAAGAGTATCTTTTAAGATATCATTTGGCTTGTTATCCCTCCCATTTCGAAGAATAGCTGACGTGATGGCGTGATGGAGCTGGAAAGCCAGGATAAACCAAGCGTACTATTGGTAAAGTGTCATGCTTCTCTCTTTGGGTGGTTATTAAATACCAACAGCCTGTTGATCTTTTCGATGTCTTCAGATGAGTTCAGTTTATGAAATGAAATGACAAATGAAAGTTTTGACAGGTTAACTTGCTTCTGTAGGGTGTGTCAATCTTTTTGGGCGAAATCCTAATGATCCCCTCACTGAATGGTTTACCACGTTGGAGTACATGAATAGGTGAGGCAACTGATCACACTGTCGCATTCTCTAAAACTTTCCTCATCTACTTCATTACATTATTATTATTTCCTTCTTCACAATTTCTTCTGGTAATCGGATTTACGCGTGAACCTCGATGAACAGCACAGACGTCGCTTAGGAAGGGCAAATGTGACCGAACACTTCGTTATCAGTTATGCCTCTCTTTATGGTATAAAGGAGCATGAATTTTCCGATCAATAGTCAATTATTCTTCAATATGCTCATTCGTGATCGTCGAACAGTTTTACAAAATATCTCGATTAAATCCTAACATTTGGAAGTTTAACAGTGTTCAACAGAAATGTTAATCCCATTGAAAGATTAGCAAACGAAAGTGTCTGTCGACCTTATAGGTTGGCTAATAATGGACGACTTTTAGGTCTAGCGGGTGGTTTAGCCGGTAAATTCATAGGATGCTATAGATGGCTCCAAGATGGTTGACTAGAGGGATACTTGTAAGTGAATCACTTCAGAGGTCGACTGGAAATCAACAACGGGATTGTACTGTTCCGTAAACAGGGCAGTCAGAAACCAGTAACCGCTCTGTGCAGGGAATCCTGTAAAACCGAATGGGAAGGCATACAGTTCTGTCCCGATAAAAGTCAGCCGTACGAGGAGTATAGTACGATGAAATCTTGAAATAATTTCCCTTGTCACATCTCACTTGGGGACACCGCTACCGAATGGAAGTGAAGGCATCTACCAAACTGCTGAACTCTTGTAAACTGACGGAAACATTTGAAGACCCACTCCAATCACGCGAATTTCAACATCACTGATATTAGTATGACTGAGAATCTTTTCTTTTGTCTTCAATCAGAAGATGAATTTCGGTCTCAAACACTGATTACATGACCAACGGGGTTGTTATCATTGAAAAACTAGTGGCAGAGGGGCAGGCTGTATCATGCAGTATTGAGGTGAAATAAACCATTTGGAATCGTTGTTTAGAAAGTCTTACTGTAGGTTAGAGTAGTTCGAACCCAAATCCTTCTTCCCATGTTCAAGGTCCAGGCAAGTCTAAATGCTCAATGCTGAAGCTTCCTAACAATGGCGATTTGAGTACTGCTACAGCACGATGAGCCAGTTTATAAACAATAATTTCTTTTACACAGAGTCTGTTCTTGTCTGATGAAGCTAGACAAGACAAGATGCTTCATGCACTCCTAGGGATGGATATTCAGCTTTCACATGACCAAAATTACATATCCTCAAAGCGGAGGAAAAACAACACAATTGTTGCAAAAAGTGTTGGGTTTGGATGAGTTACCAGTTTAATCGTTCTTTAAGAAGCGGTATTACATTTTCGTGGCTGTTTAAAATGCTTGCCAGGTACGGAACGGTGGAACAGTCGTAAGATTGGGTACTCCTATGAAGATGCATCTAACTGGAACTTGCGACAAAAGAGGAAACAGTGAATTAGATGTTCACGAAGAGGGGGGGGGGACAGAATGGGTGAGTATTTTTGTGGAAAGTTTCTGCCAATATTTACTGTGTTGAGAAACAAACTACATAACCGCATTCGTCTGCGGAAAGTAAGATGGTCATAATTTTTTGGTTACTACGGTATCTGCTGTCTCTTGCACCATTGCCATTAACTCGGATGGCTTTAGACTACTGTGATATACTCTTGCTTATTGATCGATCTATCAGTTACTGCCTAGCGACTACTCAGACTCACCAAAGAAATTTACCGGTGCTAAGGACCAGGTTCCCGGCGGGATTGGGTTCGCATACGCATTGTGTGTATTCACGCCTTGGAATGTCTCGTGGACAACGAGGGCAAGGTTTGATTACTAACTAGCTGAGTTTAAAACCAATTTGAAGGACTTTTATTAACCAATCGATTGGAATATATATATATATATATATATATATATATATATATATATATATATATATATCACTGTGGTAGGTTGAGATTCAGCACCTTCACCTTGGAAGATGACCAAATGTGAGCCACGTTCTGAGACTTGCCCGTTCTCCCTAATGTAGCGCCCTCTGCTGACCGGAACTTTGAACTAATTACACTGCACTGTCACCGGTGTTGGAATAACCATTAAAAAAGCCGGGTCTTTTGTCACCTTTTTTATTCAAAATCCCACTTTTACTCCATCAAATCAGATCGTACTTTTTCCCTTATCAGCTTATTCTCACTGTCTTAAAGACGCAACTGCTACACCGA